>CM060695.1:24144370-24669370 GCA_030686995.1 Artemisia argyi | reverse complement strand
ACATTTTCTTTCATCCAACAAAATGTACACCTCCCATACACCAAAGACAATTTAACCAAATGTTTAAGTAATTCACAATGCTTGTTTGTAATATAATATTTTATTTTTTAAGTTTCGAAAGGACTTTTATTTTATTTTTTAAATTTACGACACACTAAGGTGACACTTTTTTATGTCTAAATTGATGGTTTTATTAGATATTCTAGGCATTGGGCCTAAACTAACTTACCAAGAGTCCAAGAGGACCTTTTTGGTCTACACTTTTTTTAAAGATGAACAAAGAGCTTTGCATATAATACGTACATATTATATTGGTATGTGTATGTGTGCTCAGGGGCAGACCCAAGCATACACATTAGGGGGGGGGGGGGGGGGGGGGTGCCCTCCACGACTTGCCGAAAAAGTTCAAATTTTAGTGTAAAAAAAATTTTTGGAACTTTTTATTAAAGTGCACCCCTCAAAAAAATCAAATTGCCCCCCACCTTGAAGCAAAAAATGTAAAAAACTTATTTTTTAGTGTAAAAAAAAAATATGATCTTTTTATTAAAGTGCATCACGAATTTTATCAAAAAAAAATTTTTTGCCCCCCGCCTTAGAAAATCCTGGATCCGCCACTATGCGTGCTGTTTTTGTTTGACAAGTGTTTGTTAGCCGAGGTCTGTTAATTATTTTTAGTTAAAGGCAAACTCATATAAATGTATAATCTCATATAAATACAAAACCCCACTTTTGTTTTGACATGCTTTTTTTTAACTAAGTTTTTGACATGACCTGAACCACAACTTATTGGTAACAAACATAATCACATCACAGATGATGCTAATCTTGGCCAAAACCATACATCAATAGTTATCTCATGAATCTCATTTTCTAGTTAAATAAAATAAGCCCAAGATTATACAATTGTAAAAAAGTTTCAGACAGGCCCAAAGCTTTCAACAAAAGGGCCCAATGTCTCCTCTTAAACTTATATGAAGAATCCAAAATACAGTTCATCATATAACAAGTCTTTTATTTAGACTAGTATTCAGCAATTTCATTATCTTTTTCTTTTATGAGATAGGCAAATAAACACAAATTTGTGGCATCTCCCAGTATGTTTATTCCAGTAACTACAAATATAGAGGAAAAACACAATATTTACTTCAAATTTTACAAACACAAAGTCTGATGCAAATGTTATTCTCGTCATGAATCATACAGATTTGATTTTGCACGCCACAAATAATAATATCACAATTAAAACTATCTAAACGCTAGAAACAAACTACAAACAACAATAAAAGTCTTAACTGATACAAGGATTGACTAAAAGCAAACTCAACAGGAGTTCTTACCAAATTTTGAAAAGTTGTATAAAATTTAAAAGGTAGCTCATTATCAAGATTGTTGAGAAGAATCCAATCGGAAAACCGATCCATGTTCCTTCCCAAAACATCCTTGATAGATCCTCCTCTTCCTTGACACTTCCTTCGGATGATGGAAAATCCTTCGGGCATTCGATTTTAATCTGCATACCGCATAATCCACTATTGTTTTGAAAACCCAACTCATTCATAGTGTCCATTTGCCCACCACTAGGAATTTTACCCGTCAACATGTTGTTGCTCACATCAAGAGTTCCGAGTTCGTGAAGCTGCACTAGTGATTGAGGAATCGAACCTGTGATCTCATTGTGTGAAACATCCAAGCTTTCTAAGCTCTCTAGATTGCCCAACGACAATGGAATGTGTCCTGAAATCCTGTTGTGTGATATGTTGAGCTGTTTTAGGGCTTTGAGATTTCCTAAAGATGCTGGTATTTCACCAGAAATGTTGTTGCCCGACAAGTCCAACAAAACAAAAAAGATGGAGTTGCCTAGGCGTCGAGAAGATTTTTTCCAATTCACAATCAAGTCTTCAACTCCATCCCCATATTCAGGATGTGATGATGCTGACATATTCTGAGTTCTAATCATTCTTGGAAGGTTTTCCATCTGTTGTGGAATACTTCCAGTTAGATTGTTCCCGGAGAGATCAAGAATTCGAAGAGAAGTGCACCTGGAAATAATGGTCGGGATAAATCCGTTGAGGGAAGTGTTTCTTAGGACAAGTATTTCAAGAGAAGTAGGGAATTGAGGGAGAATATCGTGTAAATATCCTGTGATAATGCTGTTATGAAGATCAAGAACTCTAAGGTTGACTAATTTAGTCAAATTAGAAGGCAGACTACCAGAAAACTTATTCCCGCCTAAATAAAGAATTTGGGTTCTTTTAGGAAAATTCGTTGGGATCTTACCAGAGAAATCATTTTCGGACAAATCCAGGTAAACAACTCCCAAAAAAGGTAAACTGTCACCAGAGAATCTATTTCGGGACAAGTCGAGTACCAATAAATACTTTAAATTGGAGATGGATTTTGGGATTAGTCCTGAAAAATGATTTTCCGAAACCGCAAGATAACCGATACTTGTAGCGTTACCTATGCTTTCTGGCAACTCCCCTGAAAAATTGTTCCGGGACAAATCAAGACTCTCTAACCCAGATATAAATATGCGGGGTGGGATTTGTCCGCTGAGGTTGTTATTTGAAAGAAGTATTTCACGGATGTTGTTCATCTCCGCCAGCCAATGTGGGAATCTTCCCTCCAATTTATTCGTGCTCAAATCAAGATAATACAACTCTTTCTGTGATGAAATCCATTCAGGAATTTGGCCTGAAATTCCACAAGAAGTCATTCTGAATATTTGAAGACTACATCTTGGATCAACCTTAGTTGTGTTATTCCAAATCAAGTTGCTTCCCTTTCCACCGATGAATAATTGCTTTAGAGTTCTGATTTTGAATAACCAAGTTGGGATCTCTCCGGCAAGCATGATGTCTTCGAGCTGGATGGACTCTAACTTGCTCAAGTTTTGCATCGATGATGGTATCGGGCCTGTTAAATGGTTACTACTCAGGTCCAAAGAAGTCAAGTTGGTTAGTCTTCCTATAAAGGTTGGAATTTCTAATGATAAAGAATTATGAGCCAAATCCAGTGATTCTAATTTCGTGAGGTTTGCAATTGATGATGGGATTCCACCGGAGAAACTATTATCTTCTAATGAAAAATACAGCAATTTTGTTAAATTTCCAATCTCTTCCGGAATTTGTCCCCCGAGATCATTGCCAGCAATATCAAGATCTCGAAGAGATTCGAGTTCGAAAAGTTGATCAGGAATCGGACCCTTGAAACGATTATTATATAACTTCAATGTAGTCAATTTTCGAAAAGAACCCAGTTCAGGTCCAAGTTTTCCCTCAAGTAAATTGGAGCCCAAGTCCAAGTAACATAAATTTGTTAACTGGAAAAGTTGGCTGGGGATGGAACCATTGAAGTTGTTATCATGCATGTCAAGATGAAGCAGTTTGGTGAAATTACCAAAACCATCTCCTGGGATCTCACCTTCAAAATAATTCCACGAGATATCAAGTAGTTCAAGTGACCGAATACGAAAAATCGGACTCAAGATTTCAGAAGATATCGAAACTGGATCGGAATCTACAGGAGGCATGGCTAACCAAGATAGCCGAAGCTCAGTAACACTTCTGGTTCCGGAGCAATTAACACGCCAGCCCCAAGAACAACAATCTGAAGTCGGATTCCATGAGTCTAGTCCTAGTAACTTAACGGAATATTTGGAATTGTAGATGGCGGTGAGGGTGGATTTGAAGTGAAGTAGTGCATGCTTTTGATGAATGGGACAAGAGAACGATGGGATTATAATGGAAGTGAGTATTAACAAGATGGATAACATTAAATTTAACATTGGTGTGCTTGCCATGGTGGATTTTGGTTGTTTTATATTTTTGATACATTGATATATGTTCTGGTAGTCATTATATAGGGAATGAAAATGTAGAGATTTTTGTTTTCTTTCTTTCATTTCTTTTATTTGTTTATATAAATTCATATAAAATAATGTACTACTTTATTATTTGAATGTACAAGTTAACCACGAGTGTCGCAGTAGAAAAATGATCTGTGTTTGTATGTGTACACCAATCATATAATGATATGATTCTTTTGCTTTTACATGTAAAAGTAGCTACTAGCTACTAAAGGCTTTTGTTAATCATATTTTTAAGGTTATGGTTGAATTTTAATACCAACATATTAGTGATTCTATTCGTAATCAGTTTGATGTGATTTTTTAGCATTCGAGCTGCCAAATACTAAAAAGTTGTAGCCTAACGTCGATCAAGTCGATCAAGTGATGGACAATGGGGAATACAAATTTCAGGTTCAGAGTAATATATACCTTCTCACAGGCGATTTTACACGGTTGACAAAACTCTCTTTCTTAGATGTGGTGGTTAACCAATGTATTCTTTGAAGATTCAGAAACGTAGTTACGTTTGATTACTTTTAAAAAACAAAACGTGACACCGTTTGTTATAACATCAATTCAAATACCTATACTTGGTGGACATAATGTTATTTTAAGTCTTGTTTATTCTTACCAAAACAAGAGATCGAGAGTATATTGGTGTGGAATACGTTGGGCTATACGAAAATAGATCATATCTATAGTGTAATACGTACTTAACAAAACATATCTTATTTGAAATGTTTATTACAACATTTAAATCTAACTTTTACAAAGCAATGTCTTCATTTTAATACATCAGGGCCCGTCAAAACAAAGCTAAGAATGATACCTAATATCCTTTTGATATATTTCTTAAATGTGAGGCCTAAATAAATCGAACTTAAATGACATCATAATTATTATTAAAACCTTCTATATCTAGAGCAATAGGTGGTCCAGGTTAGTGGGACTTCGATAGGAACATTTGTTTGCTTGACTTGGTGGAAAATAAGGTCGTTTTTAAGTATTCGATCTAGACGACCAACATTAGAGCAAATTAAACGTTCTTCTGTTTGGATATGAGGCATAGAACAAAAAAGGAGGTATCATACATTATATCTATTACACTTTCCTTTTCAAAATCTTAGGCACCTAATTGGTCCAGATTTACTTGGGCACAATAATAAATAATATGCCGTAATAAAAGGGAAACAATTGACACCAAGACTTATTTTCTACATGAGAACATTACAATCTTTGTCTAAGTTGCTATACACACAAATTACGACCGGCAATGACCATTGACTTAACAAGATGGATCTGATCCATATATACTTAATTTTTCATGTAGAATCACGATCAGTAACATTATCACAAATACTCATGGTCCAAATGTCACGTAATACTGCTCAATGCTCAAGTATATCTGTATATGTGAGTGCAACAGATTTTAGCAAAAAACTCATCTAACTGGGTACATAAAGAACAGGATGATTGATGTTTTAGTGGCTCATGTTTGATGAACATATGAGTAAATAAAGAGTGGAAAGATCATCATCATCTAATATACTAAAATGGTCAATTTTATGGTGCAATTGCAATTAATAGATGACAAAATAAGACTCTCATGAGTTATATTACCGACAATCTTTCATACACATCAACAACACATAACTTGCAATTCTATCAGTTCCAACAACGTTGATGCAATTCTAAGGATAGGTATTAAACAGGGCTGTATAAAACAGAGAATATTTGTGGACAAAGCAAGTTATGGCTGCAATTCTAAAGATAGGTATCAGCTTACATGTCTAACATAGTTGCCTTTTAAAAGGTACGCTAAGACGGTTTCAGTTTTGTAGACTTGTAGTATTTTGGCTTTTGAGCCAAAAACGACCACAACCCTCAAGGTTGTAAAGTTATAGTGTAAAAAGACTTCTTTCTGTTACACCATTTTTTGTTTAAATTCGTCGGGTAAGGTTGAAATCATTAATTTGAATTATGAGCTGACATTTGTGATTAGCTAATGGGCCAGCTGGTTCCTTAACCAAAGTAAAATAGGAGCCGACATAATGAACAATAAATACACGATCTAGCAACTTAAAACTCAGAAGCGATTAGTAGATACAAATCCAGAAAAGGTCTTAGAATCTATGCATATAGATGATGATGGGAATTCTGTTAGTGAGGTTCGAAAGTCATTTTCAGTCCCTGATATTTTAAGAAAAGCGTTCACAGATGCAGTAGGCGATGATGACGATGATGGTCTTCTTGATCACAAGCTCTTCGGAATAGCAATTTGTGCTGTCTTGTTAGAATCTGGCTTTGTGGATATTGATCCTGCTTTAAAATTATCAAAGAATACTAACGTTAATGTTCAAGGGACATTTACTATGCTCTTTCGAACATTAATAGTAGATGTAAAATTGAATATGTCAAGATCGTATTTCAGAACCTAGGTAAGTATTGCAAGGTTTATGGGTCTTTACATAAAGAAACCGGGGCACACTATGTGCTTGTAGACAAAGATAAATTACCATTTTTAAGTGTTGTATGCGCTAAAAATGGACAAATGGTTGATGAAAAAGAAGTATTCGAGTTTTGGAGAAAAACCAAGGATGGGCTCGCGTTACCATTATTGATCAATTTATGTGAAAAAACTGGTTCTGCACTTCCACCTTGTTTTATTAAACTACCCACTGAGCTCAAACTAAAGATATTGGAATTGATTTCCGGTGTTGATATAGCAAATGTGAGCTGTGTGTGTTTGGAACTAAGACAATTTAGCCTCGAATGATGATATGTGGAAACAAAAGTTTTTTGAGGAGTTCAAGTATACTGGCTCGATAAATGGGAGGACTTTTAAAGAAGAATTTGCAGATTGGACAACTGAAAACAAAAATACACATGGGTTGGGTATTTTGTTCAGAATATGAGAGAAAATCCAACGCATGGTGATCCATTTGCTGCTGGCCGTCCTTTCCAACGAAAAAAATCCTTATGCAGATCCATATGCCCTATTTTGGTGTTGGTCCTCCACTGGAAAAAGTTTGGTTTAACCCTATCAGGTTCAAAGTAATATATACCTTCCCACAGGCGATGTTAAGCGGCTGATAAAACTCGCCTTCTTAGACGTGGTGGTTAACCAATGTATTCTTTGAAGATACAAAAACTTTGTTACGTTTGATTACTTTTAAAAGACAAAACGTGACACCGTTTGTTATAACATCAACTCGAGCAGCTATACTTGGTGGAAATAACGTTATTTTTTTATTCTTACTAAAACAAGAGATCGAGAGTATATTGGTGTGCAACACATTG
This sequence comes from Artemisia argyi, assembly GCA_030686995.1. NCBI lineage: Eukaryota > Viridiplantae > Streptophyta > Magnoliopsida > Asterales > Asteraceae > Artemisia > Artemisia argyi. The sequence goes on along the minus strand of CM060695.1, from coordinate 24,662,220 downwards.
GTCTATACAAAACTAATCCCTACGAAAATAGATCATATCTATAGTGTAATACGTACTTAACAATAACATATCTTATTTGAAACTGTTTAATACAATTTAGATCTAACTTTTACAAAGTAATGTCTTCATTTTAATAAATCAGGGCCCAAAAAAAACAAAGCAAAGAATGATACCTAATATCCTTTTTGATACATTTCTTATATGTGAGGCCTAAATAAATCGAACTTAAATAAACATCATATCTATTAAAAAACTTATATTCTAGAGGATAAGGTGGTCCAGGTTAGCTGGATTTCAATAGGAAGACTTGTTTGCTTGACTTGGTGGAAATTACAGTCGTTTTTAAGTATTGGATCCGGACGACCAACTTGAGAGTACATTAAACGTTCATCTTTTTGAATGTAAGGCATAGAACAAAAAAGGAGTTATCATACATTATACAGTATCTATTATAGTTTCCTTTTCCAAATCTGAGGCACAAACATGCCGTAAGAGAAGGGAAACAATTGACACCAAGATTATTTTGTACATAAAAACACTACAATCTTTGTCTAAGTAGCTATACGCACAAATTACAACCGGCAATGGCCATTGACTTAACAAGATGAACCTGATCCATATATACTTGATGCAGTCATGTAGGATCACGATCAGTAACGTTATCACTAATGTTCATGGTCCAAATGTCAAGTATATACTGTTCGATGCTCAAGTATATGTGAGTGCAACAAATTTTACAAAAAAAACTCATCAAACTGAGAACCGGTACAATTAACAGCATGATTAATGTTTTAGTGGCTCATGTTTGATGAACATTTGAGCGAATAAAGAGTAGAAAGATCGTCTAATACTATAAAGGTTAATTAATTTCATGGTGCAATTACGATTAATAGACTAAGACTCTCAATGAGTTATATTACCAACAATCTTACATACACGTCATCAACACATAACTACTTGCAATGTACACACTAGAAGAAAAATGCTTTTTGGCGACATTCGTATGACATATTTAGCGACGTATGTGAAGCCATCAACACAACTAGCGACTTTAGGTGGTAGGTCGCTATATACGAGTCACAAATTTTTGTGACTTAGTCTACCTCGATGCCAAAATTTGCGCAACTATATCGACTTCTTAATATGCCCTGGTCACTATTTGGTATTGAAATACAATAATAACAATAATGATAATAAGAACATCATCAACAACTTGAAATGTATAACAAATGAATGGTTTTTTTCCATATAATTACAACACTACAAGAATAAGATTCGTTTGAATCGACGGTCTAAACTTTTTTAAAGTACAAAACAAAACAAGAAAGTTAAAGTGACAACTATTCCTGTGACGAGAAAATGCAATAAAAAAACATCTAACTGACCTAACCAATCTGACATGTGCTTTTAAGAAACCTGCAACCCAAACCCATTAAATCTTACTGGAGAACAAGAAAAACAAAAATGAACCATATATTGGTAACTGTAAGTCTTACTTAAGATGACATTAGATCGAGTTGGTACCACTAGGAATACTTGCACTGATGACCTTTGAGTGTTTATGACAATATAGAACATGAAATGAGACGATTTATAAACATTAGTCGTCTACATATTTAACTGGGCATGAAGAACTTAATCACGGCTAGAAATAGGACGAAATTGTGTTGCTGTCCTACTTTCTGCAGGTTAACGCATCTTACTTGTTCAACCCTCCTGTATCATGGTCAAAAACATTTTAATATCAACAAATAGCTAAAGCAAATTACTACTGTGATAAGTCGTTGAATTTGCAAGTATGGTCCTGCTTACCACTTTGTTAAAGAGAGATATAACATGGTTCAAGCGTACCTAAAGCATCATATAGCAGAAGGCAGAGTTTGGATCAAAGTTATACCTCTGGCTAAAGTGATAGAGAGGAAAGGCAATACTTCCATAGCTTTTGTAACTGAAGCTCATCTTCCCTATGGAATCGAAAATATATATATTTAGGAACGACAACGAATATAACTTCAAACATGATTACAGCCAGATGTTATGTTCTTACTCACTCTTGTTGTAGTTTCTGAAGTTCTCTTTCTCTTCTTCTTCAATCTTGGTAATGTTAACCCTCTATAATTGTGAGAAAATAGCATAAATCATTAGGCATATGTGCAAGTCATAAGCAGAGTGAGCCGTATAGCAGTAGTCAAATCAATCATTCACCTTCTCAACATACAGCTAACTTGTCACGAGCCCAAACATTTCCATTTTGAAGGCAGTCTCAAGAATCTGATCAATAAAGTTCAGAAGCACAATATCTCATGAGTAACCCGTCAACAATATATAACGCAAAATATAGCTCTTAAAGACATTACATCCTTCAACCAGGATTCGTTTAGCACATAGTTTTAATGTTACCAGACTACAATTCCGCAATGATTAATCATCAATGGAGCACAACTTCCATAAAGTCAATCCTTAAACAACCGACGAGGTTTTTAACATGATATATAACAGCGTTCCTACTGAAGCTAAACATGGAAGACTTGGCAAATTGAACTAGACCTTAAACTTGCCAATACACAAGCCATCCCAAAACCTATTCATGAATCAGCAATTGTCAGCAAGATAGACATCCAACATTCTAACCTTATACGTTCTTCGATACCATAGCAAGGTGATTAAAAATTCTTTTAGCTGGGTTTAAGGAGGCTTGCAAGTTCACCAAATTCCACAATGCATTTTTCCCAAACATGTAAGCCATTCAGAAACTCTATTATACCTTTTACATTTTCAGGTTACTTTCTCTGAATTTGAGCATGTAGCCAGCAAAGTGTTACGATTACATACATTTGACATTCGGCTCAAAACATAAGATGGCTACACCTTTTGTGAAATAAAGGAAGCATAAATTGATTTAGTATGTTGCTATTTTTTATGATAAATCCCTTTTTACCCTTAATTATTATTATCATTTAAGGTTTCCAAACCAATAGGTAAGGGTAAAATAGGCAGTTGACTATTGAAAATCTACATTAAATGCGCATATCTTAACCTGTGTCTTTTTTGTTGGTGGAAAGAAATCTTGGGACGTACAGAGTAAATATCAAATAAAAGATTGTGTATAAGAGAATAATATAAATAACTAATCAACTCACAGGATAAGATAGCCCTTAAGCATCTCCATCATAGATGGGTGGTCAGCTTTGCAATTAAAGAACTCGTCGTAATATAAGTTAAGTTTGGAAACGCCCAATGTGTACCAGCAATCATAAGTTTCATTTGAAGACCGAATAATCTTAATACATTGCTTTGTTTGTAATAGTTAGAACATAAAGGACCAAACTTGTTAGTTAGAAACTTAATAACCGAAAAGTAGTTATGGTAGTTATTTCGGTTATGTGAATGGTTGTGTCGGTTCATTACACCGATTCAAAACATATATATATGTAGATACATAGATCGATTAAAGGTTAATGAAACATTTTAGATTTTACTTATTCAATTGATTTGCAACTTATTAAAGATCTATTACTGGGACAACAATTGGCATCAAGAGCAAAGGTTCTATATACTTCGAAATATCTGGAAAACGTTTTACAGAAACCTTAACAAAGAGGCCATTTGAACGCTGGGAAAAAGAGACTCTCGCTGGTTTTTTTTTCTTCAAAACGAAGGGACGTTTGCTTTCTTAATTCTTCCAAGGAAACAAACAAGTGTGAATAAGGAACGCGTAGAAGAGATAGTGCACGATCTGTTTTGCGTAGAAGTTGCAAGTGTACAACATCGAGAGTGAATTGGTGTTGAGGAAGAAGAGTGGAGACTTTGTGTAGAAAAGATAGAACCGGTTCGAAGGGAAAAGAAACACAAAGCAAAGGGCGTTGTTGGTTGAGAAAAACGTATACGTAGTATTATTGATTGTTTGAAAGAAAAGAGTGTGGAGTTTTGTGTCGCAAGAACACAAGGACAACAACAACGTGGGGAGAAAACAAGACAAGTGACTGTCGTTGTTTTCATTAGAACGAACCAGGAGCGCAGCAATCAGTTTGATTTGGGTTCGGTTGTGTTACTAAGGCGTGGTAATACAAGTTTGGGTGTAGAAGACTGCGTGATCTCAATACCGAGATCAAACACACAAAGGGTGATAACGTGTAGTGTGGTATTTCGTTATTTGCATGTTAGATTCATTCGACAAACAGCAGTAACAAGAAAAGCCAAGTGAAGGCAGTGGAACGTTTGGAATATAGACTCGTTGGCAAAATTAGAAGCAGATTCGACAAGTGTATGAGGGTTGTGCAGTTTTTTGTTTGATTCGAGAACAAGGACAGCGACAACAACAAAACAAAACCGAGAAGTGCTGGTTAATTTTGGGTCGAATAACACTTTGGAAAATACAACGAGGCACTGAAATTTAAAAGGATTTTGGAGCGGGAAAGGGAACAAAGTTGGTGACCGAATTATAACAAGTCGAAACATCAAATACATCTCGTATTCTATACGAAATTAACAAGGTCACAAGTTTCAATTTTCTGGATTTCATTTTATATAGTATAGATCATATTAGTTTATGCTATTAGGAAATCCCGAGAAATATTAATTGATCCCGTAGTATTAAGGAATTTCAAAACTATATTTCATATTAGAAGATACCATACAAAAGAAAATTATTCCCATACGGATTAGAAAGTGAAAATCATAAAATATACATCGAACATGGCCGGGGATGACGCTAGTACATCTAATGCAACAAAAACCGTAATACCGATTGCACAATACCAATGTCCAAAATTGAAAAACACAAATTATACAGTATGGGCTATACAAATTAAGGCAATATTAGGTGCACAAGGTTTTTGGGAAACTATTGAATATAAGGATAGGGCAGACGTAGATGATAAGAAAGATAAAGCAATAATTGCTTTCATATACCAAGCGTTAACCGAAGATGTAATCTTACAAGTAGCGAGTTGTAAGACGGCTAAGGAATTATGGGAATCATTGAGAAAGAGACACGTTGGAGAAGAAAAGGTGCAGCAAGCACGACTACAATCATTGATGATTGGATTTAACTCACTTTATATGAAGGAAGATGAGACGGTGGATGCATTTGCTGAAAAATTGAATGGTTATGTGACAAAGGCAAAAGAACTAGGGAAAACACTAAATGAATCTCTTTTAGTTAGAAAACTATTAGATTCCACACCAGATAGATTCATACAAATAGTAGCATCCATAGAACAAACAAATGATCTAGACGACATAACCCTAGATGAGATCATTGGAAAACTCAAAGCGTTTGAGGAAAGGATAAAATTACGAAAGGGAGGACAAGTTGAAAGCCAGGATAACTTATTGTTTGCACATGACGAACACTCAGATAAAAAGAAAAGTTTTAACAAGCGTGGAGGTAGATCGAACTATTCACGAAGAAACTGGCATAAAAATAAGAATAGAAATAACTCGAACCATAAAGATAACCAAAATAAGAATTCGAGTAAGTTTGATTTTAGCAATGTAAGGTGTTATAATTGCAACAAACTTGGACATTTTCGAGATAAATGTAGATCAAAACCAACAACTCAAGAACAATCAAACCTTATCTTAGAAGACGATGAACCATCATTGTTAATGACTAAGCACGAAACCAAACACGAGGGAGTGTTGTTGAATGAAGGCCAAATTCAACCGGGAAAATATGCTTCAAAGGATGCAAGCATATGGTATTTAGATAACGGTGCAAGTAACCATATGACGGGAACTAAAAGTCATTTTAAGGATATAGATGAAAGCGTAACAGGACGAGTACGTTTTGGAGATGGATCGTATGTACAGATAAAGGGAAAAGGCTCTATACTATTAGGTTGTAAAAACCAAGAACATAAGGTAGTGACAGATGTATACTTTATACCAAACCTTAAGAGCAACATACTAAGTCTAGGACAACTTACGGAAATAGGTTGTAAAGTGTTAATGGACGGAGATAAATTGACTTTGTATGATAAGAGCATGAAGTTGTTGATGAAAGTAGAAAGATCTAAGAATAGACTTTACAGTATTAGATTACAGATAGACACACCTATTTGTCTCTTAGCAAATATAGATAACCAGGATTGGTTATGGCATGCTAGATTAGGTCATCTGCACTTTGATGTTATGAACAAGATGACTAGGAAGGGTCTAGTGGATGGAGTACCTAGAATAAACCATGCAGGACAAATCTGTGATGCATGTTTATTAGGAAAACAAAGTAGAACACCATTTCCAAACCAAGCTAAATTCAGATCAAAGAACCCGTTGGACTTGATATATGGAGATCTCTGTGGTCCTATAAGTCCAGCAACACACTCAGGCAAGAAACTAATATTCTTGTTAGTAGACGATTGTACACGTTTTATGTGGGCTTACTTTCTACAATCTAAGGATCAAGCATTTAGTACATTTAAGGAATTTAAACGGAAAATAGAAATGGAGTTAAGATTGAAAGTGGGGATGCTAAGAACAGATAGAGGAGGTGAATTTACTTCAAATGAGTTCACACAGTACTGTAAGGATAATGGAATAGCACGACAGTTGACAGCACCATACTCACCACAACAGAATGGAGTAGTGGAGAGAAGAAATAGGACAGTGTTATCAATGACTAGGAGTATGATGAAAGCCATGAAATTACCCTTAATTTTTTGGGCGGAAGCAGTTAGACATGCTATTTACATATTGAATAGGGTACCTACAAGAGCCCTGATAAATAAAACCCCATATGAAGCACTCTACAGTAGAAAACCAAACTTAGAGAACCTAAGAATATTTGGATGCACAGCTTATGCGAAAATAACAATACCTCATTTGAAGAAGCTGGATGATAGAAGCATACCATTGGTTTATTTGGGAGTAGAGGAAGGATCAAAAGCATGTAGGTTATATGATCCAATAGCCAAGAAGAAATATGTTAGTAGGGACGTAAAGTTTATGGAAATACAGACGTGGGATTGGAATAAGATTGGTGAAGATACAAGTACACAAGACACATTTTGGGCTAGTTTTGTGGAAGGCGAAATTGACAATGAAAAACCTATACAAATCAACATAGGAGATACAGACGATACGTATCACCAAGAGGATCAAGTACTAGAACCAACACCAGATCCATTGTCAGAACCAGATTCACCAGTCACACCACCAACACATACTTACGAACCTAACTCAGAAAGTGAAAGAGAAGCTACTATTATTAGTTCACTTAGAAGGTCGTTAGGAAGCTCAGGAAGATATGATCATACACCGGTTAGAGGTTTAAAGGACTTGAAAGAAGTTTATGAAACAGCAAGTGTAGTTGAAACACCTAGTTTACTCTTCATAGAAGAAGAACCTCGTAACTATAAGGAAGCATCAGTAGATAAGAAGTGGATTGAGGCCATGGAAATTGAATTGAATTCAATCAACAAGAACAACACATGGTTACTTACTGAATTGCCAGAAAACCAAAAGGCAATAGGACTTAAGTGGGTTTTTAAAACCAAAAGAGATGCAGAAGGAAAGATCATCAAGTATAAGGCACGGTTAGTAGCAAAAGGATATGTACAAGAACAAGGAATAGACTTCGATGAAGTATTTGCCCCAGTTGCTAGGATCGAAACAGTACGGTTAATACTAGCGTTAGCAGCATATCATGGATGGCAAGTTCACCACTTAGATGTAAAATCAGCATTTTTACATGGAGATTTGAAGGAGGAAGTCTACGTTACACAACCTGAAGGTTTTGTACAACCAGAAAACTCAGGAAAAGTTTATAAGCTTATTAAAGCTTTATACGGATTAAGACAAGCACCGAGAGCTTGGAACATGAAGCTTGATCAAACATTAAAATCATTAGATTTTAAGAAGTGTAATCTCGAGCAAGCAGTCTATACAAGGAGAAATAAGAATTCTACGATTATAGTTGGAGTTTATGTAGATGATTTGATAATCACGGGCACTCCAAAGAAAGAATTAGATTTATTTAAATCTCAAATGGAAGAAAAGTTTGAAATGAGCGATTTAGGATTGTTAGCTTATTACCTTGGGATAGAAGTTACACAGACAGGAGGAGAGATTACAATCAAGCAAACAGGATATATTAACAAGATCTTAAAGGAGACAAGTATGACGGATAGTAATGATACGAAGATACCCATGGATCCAGGTACTAAGTTGGTCAAGGCGGAAGATGGAAATTCAGTTGACGCAACTTACTACAGAAGTTTAATAGGAAGTATAATAGGAAGTATCAGATATTTACTACATACAAGACCAGATCTTAGTTATTCAGTCGGGTTACTCAGCAGATTTATGCAAGATCCAAAAGATCACCACCTGAAGGCGGTTAAGCAAGTAATTCGATATATCAAAGGAACAAAGGAGCATGGCATAATTTACAAGAAAGAAGGCGGCTGCAAGATTACAGGTTACAGCGACAGTAGTTATGGAATCAACACTGATCAAGGAAAAGGAACTACTGGCATAGTATTTTACTTTGGAGAGTCACCCATTACATGGAGTACTCAGAAGCAACCGACAGTGGCGCTATCATCGTGTGAATCAGAATTCATGGCGGCTACTACAGCAGCATGTCAAGCCTTATGGTTGAAAAGATTACTTAGTGAATTAACTGGAAGTGAAGAAAAGAAGATAACGCTGAAGGTAGACAACGTTTCAGCAATAGCACTAGTGAAGAACCCAGTTTTTCATGGAAGAAGTAAACACATCGACATTCGCTATCATTTTATTCGAGAATGTGTAGAGAATGGACACATCAATGTGGAACATGTCAGCGGAGAACTACAAAGAGCAGATATTCTAACAAAAGCTCTACCAAGATTGAAGTTCACAACAATGCGACAGATGCTCGGAGTTCAAGATTTAAAGAAAAGCAACGATCAAGATTAAGGAGGAGAATGAAGACCGAATAATCTTAATACATTGCTTTGTTTGTAATAGTTAGAACATAAAGGACCAAACTTGTTAGTTAGAAACTTAATAACCGAAAAGTAGTTATGGTAGTTATTTCGGTTATGTGAATGGTTGTGTCGGTTCATTACACCGATTCAAAACATATATATATGTAGATACATAGATCGATTAAAGGTTAATGAAACATTTTAGATTTTACTTATTCAATTGATTTGCAACTTATTAAAGATCTATTACTGGGACAACATCATTCACCTATGAAAAAATAAATAAAAAATAAATACGAACAATTGTTGTCCACGAAACAACAGAAATAAGTGAATAACATTACCTATATTTTTTAGCATATGGTAACATTCTTTACAAACTTATAACAGAATGAGTTTCAATGTTCACAAATCATGTGAAATAACTAGTCATCAAGAATACCTTGAATTTTTCTTTAGCCAACCATGCGCCATTTAAAGTGGGTCTGCAATCAGGCAGGAGGGCCTCATTAGGAGCTTCTGCAAATGCTATATGAGGATTACCAGAGTGGTCTGTATATTCAACCTAAGTAGAAGCAAAGCAAATAACAGATAAGATGGTGCATCACTCAGTGGATTCTTAAATGCAATGCAGTCATGAACATATACCAATATCTAGCAGTAGAGTTGAGAATATAAGCGAGTGGGCGGGCGGGCCAGTTGGGTAATGGGTCAAAAAGATTGGATTTGAAACTGGTCACTGTTTCAGTATGGTAGGAAACGGGTCAGATCTGATTTGGATGACCCACAAACACTTTTTGGTCCACTTTTAGAGTGTTTAATAAACAATTAATGCTTAAATTATGATTACAAAACAACGTCATTACAATAATATGATAAAGTTTCGAATAACACAATTGAGGAGATGATAATGATACTTAAGGGATGTATACAGAACATTATTTTTAATTAGTAAAATTTACATTAAAGTATTCATTTTTCATACAGATACATTCTATGTTTAAAAGACATGTAGATTGCAAACACTAAAGACCAGGATCAACGATAGTCCAGTTTTGCAATATGGAAACTGCAAACTAACAGCATCATAGTTCTATCATATGGAAGAGCTTGAAGTATATACCTCAAATACAGAAGGGCAATAACAATCAGAGCGGCATCTGAATTTCTTCTTTTCAGAAGGGTAAAATACATGCTTTGCTTTATAATTTAGGTCCAAGTTCACATACTTTTGCTGACCTAAGATCTACACCTGCAAGACATAGAAGAACCATCATACAACCTTATCTTCCATTTTTGTAATCATACAAGTTATCGTAGTATATAAACTTCATATAACCTCATATAGATTATACAGTAGGCATGTAATTCATTTGCAACTTTGAACTTAGAAGTTCGATCCATCTAACAGCAAGAGTAAAAGTGTCACTGTTTCTATAATCGAGGTAATGGCAATTACCCTCCCAAGGACCCCAAAAATCATAATATTCAGCCTTGACTTGCCGGACAGGACATGCACTCTCACACAACCTGTCATTTCGCCCCCTGCCTGCTACCATGGATGACATGGGAAACCAACACACACGATCTACAAGGTCATATCCCATTAGATAAAACAGTGACTCTCGCATATCACCACCAATAAGTACACCGGCTCCAACAACCACAACTATGCTCTAAACTCATTCCTAACACAAACCTCACTTTATCCTCAACTAATCCACATCCTGAGACATTTCTAACAGCCCCATTCACCACCAAACACCACTTACCATGGTTTCAAGTTTCAACCATCATTATAAGGTGACACATAAAATACACAAAACAACGAAAAGTTCCAATTCCTATTAACAAACAATCTAACACAAATCAGGCGAACATGACTAGAGTATATCTAACTTCATCTTTAAAAGTGGCTATTTAGTCATAACACAGACATCCTAGGACAACAATTACAAAATTTGCCATTAACCATAGAAAGCCAACTACAGCAATTTCAACCACCATTATCACAAGGGAGTGCGCACGCAAACGCACAAACGCGTGTGCGCCTGAAACCCAAACAAACATCTAATACTACCTAGCCAACAATAATTTACCTTAAGATGAATAAAAGTTGTATGTTTAGGTCAGGCATTATATCGAACAGGTAGTGTGCATGTAAGCAATTGTACCAACTAGAAGATAAGATGGAATCTGATATGAGTTAATCAAAACATATATCGTTCAAAAAAATAATCAAAACATATATGTTTATTTGACTTGCGCTAAGTCAATCCGGAAAGTTTAGTATATGTGGTTTAATTTACTATTTAACAATTTTATCTAAGAAAAATACTATTTAATTTACATGGCTCGTTTTTTATGATTTATGTGTACACCAAGTTAATAAGGATAAAATGAATTGTTTATGATGTAAACGGGGTCATGCTCTTTTTCACCCATAGTTAGAGACAAAGACATGCCCTAGTGCATATGATTGTGTGTAGATATCACCAACTATTTTCAATTTAAATTGAACATGCATGTGTGCCAATCATATCATAGCATTCATGTTTCTTATTCACTTATCTACCATTCATATTTTCTTTCATCCAGTAAAACGTACACCTCTCATATATCAAAGACAATTTAACCAAATGTTTAAGCAATTCACAATGCTTGTTTGTAACATAATAACATACGTAGTAATACTTTATTTTAGTTTTGAAAGGATTTTTTTTTTTTTTTTTTTTTTTTTTTTTTTTTTTTTTTTTTTTTTTTTTTATCATAATATGACTGTAATCCACAATGTATGATTAACTAAATGGCGATCGATTGTTTAACCAAAGAGAAAAAAAAAAAAAAAAAAAAAAAAAAAAAAAAAAAAAAAAAAAAAAAAAAAGCGATCGATACACAAGATTTGATCATTGTTTAAAATAAATTTACGACACATTAAGATGACACTTTTTTATGTCTAAAATGTTGGTTTTGTTGGATATTGTAAGCATTGGGCCTACACTAAATTACCAAGAGGACCTTTTTGGTCTACACTTTTTTGTAAAGATGAACAAAGATATGTGTATATTTTTTTGTTTGACAAGTTTGTTAGCTGAGGTTGGTTAATTATTTTTAGTTAAAGGCAAACTCATATAATATGTATAATCTCATATAAATACAAAATCTCACTTTTATTTTGACCTAACTTGAACTACAACTTATTGGTGACAAACATAATCACATAACATATGATGCTAATCTTGGCCAAAGCCATACATCAATAGTTATCTCATGAATCTCATTTTCTAATTAAATAAAATAAGCCCAATATTATAAATTTGTAAAAAAAGTTTCAGACAGGCCCAAAGCTTTCAACAAAAAGGCCCAAAAATTTACTTTTTGCATTTGATCTTATTTTGTTTTCAATCTTAAACTTAGGATATGAAAAATCTAAAATATAGTTCATCATCGTATAACAACTCTTGAGAAAAGTTCATTGAGAAAAGTTCATTTGTGAACTAAGTTTTTGTTACATATTGAGGGACAAATCCCAACTATTCATCTAGTTTGATCTAATGGTGGGGATTAAACTAAGATTTAATATGAAAACCTAAGTCCATGTTTTTTTCTTGTCTTTTTTTTTTTTTTTTTTTTTTTTTTTTTTTTTTTTTATTTTTTAGCCCTTCACGTGGCTTTTTTTTTTTTTTGTCTTTTTTATTTTCTAGTCAAGGTTTGCTTTTTTTTTTTTTTTTTTTCTTTTTCTTTTTTCTTGGTCCCTCCTTTTCTATTCAGGTTGTTTTTTTTTTTCTTTTTTCAAGCTTTTTTTATTAAACATTTTTTTCATTCACTTTTTTTCTTTTTTCTTTTTTTTTTTTTAAAAAAAACCACGTTTTTTTAATTCACGTGTATTTTTTTTAATTCACGTTTTTTATTTAATTCAAGTTTTTTCACTTTCTTACGTTTTCATCCGTTTTCATACGTTTATACACGTTTTCGTCCATTTTCAGACGTTTTAATTCGTTTTCGTCCGTTTTCATACGTTTATACACGTTTTCGTCCATTTTCATTCGTTTTTATCCATTTTTGTCCATTTTTCATACGTTTTCATCCGTTTTTAGACGTGTTTTTACGCTTTCATGTGTTCTTGTCCGTTTCATACTTATTCATCCATTTTCTTGCATTTTCATCCGTTTTCTTGCGTTTTCGTCCATTTTCAGCCGTTTTTTTTTCGTTTTCGTCCTATTTTTCACACGTTTTCATCCGTTTTTAGACCTGTTTTTACGCTTTCATGTGTTTTTGTCCGTTTCATACTTATTCATCCGTTTTCATCCGTTTTCTTGCGTTTTCGTCCATTTTCATCCGTTTTCTTTCGTTTTCGTCCTATTTTTCATACATTTTCTTCCTTTTTCATACGTGTTTTTATGCTTTCATATATTTTCTTCCGTTTTCATACATATTCTTCCGTTTTCTTATATTCTCGTCGTTTTCATTCATTTTTGTCCGTTTTTCAATATCATTGGCCATTCTCAGACGTTTTCGTACGTTTCGGAATATCACAAGTGATATTTTGTGATATTCAGATATCACCCCAGTGATATACTAAATATCACAAGTGAAATTTAGAATATCACAAGTGATTATCTGAATATCACATGTCATATTTTGTGATTTTCTGTATATCACAAGTGATATATTGAATACCACAATTGATATTCTGTGTTTTTTGCCATTCTCAGACGTTTTCATATGTTTCAGAATATCACTTGTGATATTCACAAGTGATAGATATTCAGAATATTATTAGTGATATTCAGAAAATCACAAGTGATATTCTGAATATCAATTGTGATATTCAAAAACGTATGAAAACGAACAAAAACGTATGAAAGTGAAAAAACGTGAATTAAAAAAAACGTGAAAATCACTTGTAATATTCTGAATATCACTTGTAATTTTCTGAATATCACTTGTGGCATTCAGAATATCACTTGTGATTTTCATGATACAAAACATTAGTTGAAAATCACTTGTGATATTCAGAATATCACTTGTGAAATTCTAAATATCAAAAGTGATATTCAATTAATGCATTGTAACATTAAAATCACAAGTGATATTCAGAATATCATAAATGATATTTAAAAAATTACAAGTGATGTTCATGTTACAAAACATTAGTTGAAAATCACTTATAATATTTAGAATATCCCTTATAATTTTTATGTTATAAATCATTAGTTGAAAATCACTTGTGATATTTAGAATAACACTTGTGATTTTCTGAATATCACTTGTGATTTTCAGAATATCACAAGTGATTTTCATGTTACAAAACATTAGTTGAAAATCACTTGTGATATTCAAAATATTACTTGTGATATTCTGAGTATCAAAGAATAATAATTTCGATATTCAGAAACGTATAAAAACCTCTAAAAATGGCCGAAAACATTTAGAAATGTAAGAAAACATATGAAAATAGATGAAAACGTATGAAAACGGACGAATACATACGAAAATGGACGAAAATGTTAATGATGTATAAAAATGGACGAAAACATCTGAAAACTTACGAAAACATCCTAAAACGGACCAAAACATCCGAAAACGGACGAAAACGTAAGAAAACGAACGAAAACAGATGAAAACGTATGTAAACGGACAAAAACGTATAAAAAAGGATGGAAACATATAAAAACGGACAAAATCGTATAAAACGGACGAAAACGTATGAAAACGGACAAAAAATGAAGGAATACGTATAAAAACAGACGAAAACGTAAAAAAGTAGACGAAAATGTCTGAAAATAGTCAAAAACGTAAAAAAAAAACGAACGAAAACGTATGAAAACGGACAAAAAGGCCTAAAAACATATGAAAATGTATGAAAACGGACGAAAACGTATAAAAACGGTCAAAAACGTATAAAAATAGACGAAAACGGATAAAACATATATAAACGTACGAAAACGTTTGAAAACAGACGAAAACGTAAAAAAACGGACGAAAACGTATTAAAATGGACGAAACGTATGAAAACATAAGAAAACAGACAAAAACGTATAAAAACGAGCGAAAACGTAAGAAAACAGACGAAAACGTATGAAAACGGACAAAAATGTATGAAAACGAACGAAAACGTAAGAAAACTGACGAAAACGTAAAAAACCGACGAATATGTATGAAAAACGGAAAAAAACGTAAATAAAAACGCAAATAAAAAAAAAGAAAAAAAAACACTTGCATTAAAGGAAAAAAAACGTGAAGTTAAGAAAAAAGAAAGAAAAAGAAAGAAAAAGGTAAAAAAAAAAAAAAAGAATAAATAAGATAGACAAAAAGGACAAGAAAAAAACATGGACTTTGGTTGTCTTATTAAATCTTAGGTTAATCCTCTGTTGTAAAAATCGGTTCAGGCGGCCGATTAATCCCCGCATAATCGCTGATCGCTCACTAAGCGTCTTGATTTATTATAATCGGCCTATTTAATCGCTTTGGTCAAAGATCGCTTAAAAATTGGTCAACAACCCGATTAATCGGACAAAATCGGTCTAATCAGATTAATCAGACAAAATCGCTTAAAAATTGATCAACAAAATCGCTTAAAAATCAATCAAAATCGCTTAAAAATCGGTTAACAAACCGATTAATCGGACAAAATCAGTCAAAGATCGTTTAAAAATAGTCAACAAACCGAGTAATATCTATGTTTGACTTTAAATTTTGAAGAATTATGTATTATGTTTATATTTGAACATTTGAAATATTTAAACTTTGATGTATTATTCCTATCTCATACATATAATATAATAGAATATCTAAAATTACAATTTTGTGCATAAAAATTCCAATCCGATTAATCCCCGCCTAACCGATTAATCGCTAGGCCCTACCCGACCGCCTCACTAGCGCCTAGCGATTTTTACAACCTTGGGTTAATCCCCACCATTAGATCAAACTAGATGGATGGTGAGGATTTATCCCTCAGTTTGTAACAAAAACTTAGTTTATAAAATAACTCACCTCAACAACTCTTTATTTATACTGGTATTCAACAATTCTATCATTTTTTCTTTTATCAAATAGAAGAATAAATCTGTGGCATCTCCAACTTTGTTTATTCTAGTAACTACAAATATAAAGGAGAAACATAATATTTACTTCAAAATTTCCAAACATAAAATCTAGTGCAAATTTTTTTTCTTTTCATCGTAGTAAACACATGTAAATATGTAATAGAAGCTAATAGGTGTTTTTATTCTCATCATAAATTATAACAATTAAAACTGACTAAACGCTAGAAACAATGTACAAACAACAATAAATACAAGGATTGACAATTCTTACCAAAATTTGAAAATTCGTATAAAATTAAAAATGTAGCCCATTATCAAGATTGTTGAGAAGAATCAAATCGGAAAACCAATCCATGTTCCTTTCCAAAAAATCCATGATAGATCTTCCTCTTTGTCATCCCTTCCTTCTGATGGTGGTCTATCCTCACCACACGGGATATTAATCTGCATACCGCATAATCCACTATTGTTTTGAAAATACCTCAACTCATTCATAGTGTCCATTTGCCCACCACGAGGAATTTTACCCGTCAACATGTTGTTGCTCACATCTAGAGTTCCGAGTTCGTGAAGCTGCGCAAGTGATTGAGGGATCGAACCTGAGATTACATTGTGCGAAACATCCAAGCTTTCTATGCTCTCTAGATTGCCCAACGACAATGGAATGTGTCATGAAATCCTGTTGTGTGATATGTTGAGTTGTTTTAGGGCTTTGAGATTTCCTAAAGATGCTGGTATTTCACCAGAAATGTTGTTGTCCGACAAGTCCAACAAAACAAAAAAACGGGAGTTGCCTAGGCGTCGAGAAGATTTTTTCCAATTCACAATCAAGTCTTCAACTCCATCCCCATATTCAGGTTGTGATGATGTTGACATATTATGAGTTCTAATCATTCTTGGAAGGTTTGCCATCTGTTGTGGAATACTTCCAGTTAGATTGTTCCCGGAGAGATCAAGAATTCGAAGAGAAGTGCACTTGGAAATAATGGTCGGGATAAATCCGTTGAGGGAAGTGTTTCTTAGGACAAGTATTTCAAGAGAAGTAGGGAATTGAGGGAGAATATCGTGTAAGTTTCCTGTGATAATGCTGTTATGAAGATCAAGAACTCTAAGGTTGACCAATTTAGTAAAATTAGAAGGCAGACTGCCATAAAACTTATTCCCGCCTAAATAAAGAATTTCGGTTTCATTAAGAAAATTCATTGGGATCTTACCAGAGAAATCATTGTCGGACAAATCCAGGTAAACAGCTCCCAAAAAAGGTAAACTGTCACCAGAGAATCTATTTCGGGACAAGTCGAGTACTGATAATCCCTTTAAACTGGAGATGGATTTTGGGATTAATCCTGAAAAATGATTTTCCAAAACCACAAGATAAATGATACTTGTAGCGTTACCTATGCTTTCTGGCAACTCCCCTGAAAAATTGTTCCGGGACAAATCAAGATTCTGTAACGAATTAGATATAAATAGGCGACGCGGGATTGATCCGCTGAGGTTGTTATCTGAAAGAATTATCGATAGGATGTTGTTTATCTCCACCAGCCAATGTGGGAATCTTCCCTCCAATTTATTCCCTCTCAAATCAAGATAATCCATATCTTTCTGTGATGAAATCCATTCAGGAATTTGGCCTGAAATTCCACAAGAAGGCATTGAGATCACTTGAAGACTACATCTTGGATCAACCTTAGTTGTGTTATTCTAAATCAAGTTGCTTCCCTTTCCACCGATGTCTAATTGCTCTAGATTTCTGATTTTGAATAACCCAGTTGGGATCTCCCCAGCGAGCTTGTTGTCGTTGAGCCGAAGCTCTATTAACTTGCTCAAGTTTTGCATCGATGATGGTATCGGGCCTGTTAACTAGTTACTGCTCAGGTATAGAAAAGTCAAGTTGGTTAGTCTTCCTATAAAGGTTGGAATTTTCAATGATAAAGAATTGAAGGACAAATCCAGTGCTTCTAATTTTGTGAGGTTTGCAATTGATGGGATTCCACCGGAGAAACCATTATTTGCTAATGAAAAAACCCTCAACTTTGTTAAATTTCCAATCTCTTCCGGGATTTTTCCCCGAAGTAAATTAACATTATCCAATAACAGTGATTCAAGATTTCGAAGCTTGCCAATTTCAGGGCTTAAACTTCCCCCGAGACTATTGTTACTAAGATCAAGATCTTGAAGAGATTCGAGTTCAAAAAGTTGTGCAGGAGTCGGACCCTGGAAACGATTATCGCGTAACGACAATGTAGTCAATTTTCGAAAAGAACCCAGTTCAGGTCCTAGTTTTCCCTCAGGATGATTATAACCCATGTCCAAGTAACATAAATTTGTTAACTGGAAAAGTTGGCTGGGGATGGGACCATTGAAGCGGTTATTCCACATTTCAAGATGAAGCAGCTTGGTGAGATTACCAAACCCATCTCCTGGGATCTCGCCTTCAAAAAAATTATTCGAGATATATAACAAGCAGTTCAAGTGACCGGATACGAAAAATCAGACTCAATATTTCAGAAGATATCGAAACTGGATCGACAACTGGAGGAGTGGCTACATTATCTAGCTGAAGCTCGGTAACACTTCCGGTTCTGGAGCAATTAACACGCTTCCAAGAACAACAATCAGAAGCAGGATTTCATGAGTGTAGTTTTTTAAACTTAACGGAATATTTGGAATTGTAGGTGGCGGTGAGGGTGGATTTGAAGTGAAGTAGTGCATGCTTTTGATGAACGGGACAAGAGAATGATGGGATGATAATGGAAGTGAGTATTAACAAGATGGATAACATTAACTTTAACATTGGTGTGCTTGCCATGGTGGATTTTGGTGTATGTTCTCGATCGTAGTCATTATATAGGGAATGAAAATGTAGATATTTTTTTCTTTCTTTTTTTCATTTCTTTTATTTGTTTATATAAATTCATAGAAAATAATGTAAAGTAATTCTTCTGCCCTTTTCACTATAACATTATAACATTAGAGCCTAACAGTATATACTACACTGGGTTTACGAAAGTTGTTTGAGCAGTAAAGTAATTCTCACTTTTTTTTTTTAATCTGATTAACATTCATTGGAAGGTTATTTAAACACCAACATATTATATTAGTGATTCAATTTGTAATTAGTTTGATTAAAGGCTTTTGTTAATCATATTTTTAAGGTTAATTATGGTTTAATTTAAACACCAACATATTAGTGATTCAATTCGTAATTAGTTTGATGAGATTTTTTAGCATTCGAGCTGTCAAATACTAAAAAGTTGTAGCCTAACGTCGATCAAGTGATGGACAACGGGACATACAAACTTCATGTTCAAAGTAATGTATACCTTCCCACAGGCGATGTTATGCGGTTGACAAAACTCGCCTTCTTAGACGCGGTAGTTAACCAACGTATTCCTTGAAGATACAGAAACTTTGTTACGTTTGATTACTTTTAAAAAGATAAAACGTGACACCGTTTGTTATAACATCAATTCAAATAGCTATACTTGGTGGAAATAACGTTATTTTAAGTCTTATTTAATCTTCCCGAAGCAAGAGATCGAGAGTATATTGGTGTGCAATACGTATACGAAAACAATCCCTACGAAAATAGATATATCAATCTATAGTGTAATATGTACTTAACAATAACGTATCTTAATTAAAATTGTTTATTACAACATTTAAATCTAACTTTTACAAATTAATGTCTTTATTTTAATAAATCAGGGCCCGTCAAAAACAAACCTATGAATGATACCTAAAATCCTTTAGATAACTTAAATGTGAGGCCTAAACAAATCGAACTTAAATGACATCATATTTATTAAAAACTTTTATTTCTAGAGCATCAAGTGGTCCAGGTTACATGGACTTTGATAGGAACACTTGTGTTTGCTTGATGGTGGAAAATAAGGTCGTTTTTAAGTATTCGATTCGGTCAACCAACGTGAGAGTAAATTAGACGTTCGTGTTTTTGGTTATGAGGAATAGAACAAAAAAAGAGTTATCATACATTATATATAGAGTAAAATACACTGTTAATCCTCAAGGTTTTGCAAGATTTTACGTTTAGTCCAAAATCGGACAAAATTACACCATTGCTCCCCAACTTGCCAATATTGCTTGTCGCTGGTCCAAATTCCTAAAGAAGTTAAGTTGTTCTCGTTATCTCCAGTCACGTGCCAGGCATATGAGGGTAGTTTAGTTATTTTGCTTTTTTCACTTTTCATCTTCATCTTCTATCTTGATCTTATTATTATTATTTTATTTTTTATTTGGACTCTTTCCATTAATCTTCTACATCTATTTTTCCATTCATGTTAAAGTGAACCAGTTTGGAGAGATTACCAAACCCATCTCTAGGAATCTCGCCTTCCAAATAATTCCCCTCGATATCAAATCGTTCAAGTGATGGATATGAAAAAGGGGAGTGAGGATGTCAAAAGATACCGGAACCCGAGAGAAATATGGAGGAGGGACGACTACCATAAATAGTTGAAGCTTCGTAACACTTCTAGTTGCGTCATCGTCTTACACTAAAAAGGTCAATTTCATGGTGAAATTACGATTAATAAACTAACTAAGACTCTCAATAAGTTATATTACCGACAACTTACGTACACGTCAACAA
This sequence comes from Artemisia argyi, assembly GCA_030686995.1. Lineage (NCBI taxonomy): Eukaryota > Viridiplantae > Streptophyta > Magnoliopsida > Asterales > Asteraceae > Artemisia > Artemisia argyi. Next base: position 24,641,638 of record CM060695.1, on the reverse strand, counting down.
CACATAACTACTTTCAAACTACATACGCAAACGGTAGCACATTAGTACAAATTTTCTATCAGTTCCAAAAACGTTGATGCAATTCTAGAGATAGAACAAAGATATGTGGACCGAGCAAGTTCTATAATCAGCTTAGAGCACTCGGTAAGGTGACGGTGAGTTATCCCATAACTCAGTGCCACGTCAGCGCCACATCAGCTTTAACCTTTTCACCTTAACTCAAAAAAAAAAAAAAAAAAAAGGTATCATAACTCACCTTTACTCAACATTTTGGGCCCCACTTTTTTCTTCTTTTTTAACAAAAAAAACTGAGTTATCCCATAACGCGGTTTCGATATAATAACTCACATGAGTTATGCCATAACTCACCAAAAACCTCCCCCTTAACGTTGGTATGGTAACTTGGGGTTAACGCGACTGAGTTATCCCATAACTCACCTTAGAAAGGCACCTTACCGAGTGCTCTTACAGCCTTACATGTCTAATATAGTTGCCTTTTAAAAGGTGTACTAAGACAGTGTCACAATTGTGTAAACTTGTAGTATTTTGAGCCAAAACTGACCACATCCCTCAAGGTTGTATACTTATAGTATAATAATATTTTTTTTTCTTTTACACCATTTTTTGTTTAAACTCGTAGGATAAATATCGAATTACAGCTTCGATCGAAAAAGAAAGAGTTAGTCACATTTTGTAACTTTGTTTTGTCTTTTTCCCTTTGATAAAACAAATGTGTGCGTAACGAATGACTATCACCAAGAAACGAATAGCAGCAATCAAATTTTGCTCCCATCCGCAAACCGTCATCCAAACACACCCTAAGTTAATATCTGGCTAAATATAGCTATATATGCTATAACCTTTTTTTATAACCAAAACACTTGTAGACAGGGCCGGACCTACATGGTGCTAGGTGTGGCACAGGCTACACCTGAGTTTAGCTCACGAAGTGGAAAAAAAATTTCAAAACTATTTTTTTTTTTTGTATGTGCAACACTCAAACTTTATTTTTTTCTAATTTCGTTTCTAATGGTGTAACTTTATTTAGCCCAATATTTTTTTGTGCAATACACTTGGCCCATTAACCAAACACTACAAGAATTCAGGCGAATAGCCACGGACAGATTTTGTGGGTAAAAGGACCAAATTCGTGGGTAACTGATGAATACCCACGGATTATCCATGAATTGGTTTTAATGGGGAAAACCTTCAAGGGTAATTGACTAGCCATGACTTTTTTGACATGTGGGTAATGTTAACCACGACATTGTTTGTGGGCATTTTAATTCAATCCGTGGGTAAATGTTGCACGGGATTTTCTAAGCTACCACGGAAATACCCACAATTGTTATGTGGGTAATCTATGGGTATATTTAGCCAGCACATAATCCGTGGGTGTGTTCATTAAATTGGTGGTAAAATGTTTCATGGGATTTTTTACATTACCACAAAAATACTCACAAAAGTTTTGAGGGTAATTCAAGGGTACACATAACTCACGATATAGTCGTGTGTAAATATCTAATGGTAAAAATTTTGGTTTTACCCATGATAATTTATGGGTACATTTAACCACGGATATTTAAGTGTGAAAACCCAAGGGTAAATATTAGAAGTTTACCCACAATAATTGGTAGGAAAGCAAAGGGTAATATTTACCCATGATAATTTACAGGTACAATTAACCATGGATATTTAAGTGTGAAAAGCCAAGGGTAATATTAGAAGTTTACCCACAATAATTGGTAGGAAAGCAAAGGGTAATATTAGAAGTTTACCCACGATAATTGGTGGGTAACATTAACCACAAAAAGTACCGGTAAAACTTGTGGGAATTTTTTGACAAACGATTTGATTGAAATTAATATGAAATATCTGCATAAATTTTGAAAGATCTGTAAAATATAAATTAGGCGGACAATATAATAAACATAAACCAACTTTATTAAACTTAACATAAACATAAAATATCCGAAAGGAACCAACAACCTAAATTATCCAAAATAAAGCAAACATCAACCTAAGATGTGTAAACCAAAATAATCCTGAACCTAAAATACCAGACACACAAAAATAAATTAACTCAGGTTTCTCGATGTCCTAAAGCTGTGATGATCATCTTACTAGACTTCATGCTCCTCGGAGTTGCTAGTGTTTGGGTTTTGAGTTCCCCCCACAGTATCTGATACTTCATTGTTGTCTTCAGTGTCACTCTGAGTACTTGGGACAGGAATATCAAGATGACCACATAAGAACTCAAGAATTTGTTGTTGCTTACCGATCTGGCGAGACAACTCTCTCTCCATATCCAGATACTTGTTCTCCAAAGGTTCATGTGGCATATAAGTTGCAGAAGTTCTAGAGGAGGGATTCGGATAATAAGCAAATGCTTGTGAGCCAAGACCATACACATTTCTTTTCTTCACGCCTCCTACCGCCTCATAATAAAGTGTTGATTCATTCACCAACTGGGATGACTCACCTTCTGCATGATTTGCCTCACGTGCTTCCCTCAATCGCAATACATTATCCTATTATTATATAGATGTGAAAATGAGTGAGTATATACTAAATGAAAATGTTATTCACTTTTTAGATCAGAACTTACATCGAGTGTTTTTGCTTTCTTATCGATAAAGGTTGTCTCGTCATGATTTTTTGTATGGGTATACACAAAAAAGTTCAAAAGGATTAGGTGGACGCTTTAGTGTCGTTTCCTGCACACAAAAAATGAAAAAAATCAGAAACAAACAATAACATATTTTAGTATCATAGAAGTACAACTAAGTTTCTTAAGCTTACAAGTTTCTTCGCATATTCACAATATGATACGGACCCTCCAGTATGAGTCGATGGACCATCACCCTTCAAACGATTCTATGAATTTTTTTCTCGTTTCCCCTTGTACTCAGGTGTATCCCAGTAGCCTACGAAACCCGCCCATGTGTCTTCACTTATAAATATTGGTTTTATCATTTTACGCCTAATGTCTCTCAAGAAATCTGTATAACGTTCAGAAGCTTTTGATTCCCATGTTGTCCTCACTTGTGTTTCAGTTGCAGGCTCCCATACATAATGTTTCTACATTAATCCAAGTCATTAATAACCACATATGTGATATATGTACATATCAAATAATTTAAATATCAGATGCTATACCTTAAATTCTTCAAAATAGAAGTTTTTGGTGTCTTCCTGCACCTTTCTCCATGTGAAGGCTCCATCGTCAATTCTTTCTTTGAAAATCCTTGTTATTACTCGTGAGCATTGACTTGAATTTTCAAGGCTGTTTTAATGTAATGAAGATGATAAAATCAGTGTAATCACATGAAAATGTGTAATCAACTATTGAAATAATAGACCTTATACTTACAATCCATTCATAACAGTGAGTTGTTTTCTCCCTGCAATTAGTGACTGATTCTGAGAGCTTTCAACATTTGATCGAGGGCCTGAATTTTTCAAAATAACATTTTCACCAGATGTTTCATTGCCATTACCATTGAACGTTGAATCACTAACAATCTGATCTGTTGTTCCTTGAGGAGCATATGAGAGACCTCCTTTCCTTGTGTTCCTACCATTTCCTCTCGTCATATCACCATTAGAAGTTGAATCATCAAGAATCTCATCCATTGTTCCCCGAGGAGCATGCGAGACACCTACTCTTTTTGTGATCCCTCCCCTTCCTCTAGGCATTGCTCCATTCAAAGTTGGATCAGTTGTAGCTGCGGCCGCTGTTCTAGGACGAGCATATGAGAGAAGTGATCTGTTGGTGATTCCTCCCCTTCCTCTCGTCATATCTGCAGCCATTTAAAATACAAGATATTGATGAGATAGTAAACAAAAGTGTAGATTAAACATTTAGCAAACAATAAGGCCATCACACAAGGCTGATTCATTAGCAATAATAACATATGTGACACAGTTAGGGGTGTTAATCGGGTCGGTTTGGTCGGGTTCATGTCAAACAGGTCGGGTCTAATTTGGGTCGAGGCTAAAAATAATATACCCGAACCCGACCCTATTTCAACTCGGGTCAATAAGGTTCAGGTCAAATCGAGTCAGGTCAAGTCGATTCCATTGGTTGGACTGAATTAGCTTCCGATAAAAATAATAAATCTTTACTCTTAAAACATGTAACCGGAATCAACATAGCAATTGTATTGTCAAGTATTAAGTCATGTGTCAAATAGTATTAGTTTTTATTGCAACTGATATTAGGATATATGGCGAATCCAAATGTTTTGTTAAATGATAATGAAAGTTTTAAAGTCATGTGTCAACTACTGGAATCAACATAAGCAATTGTTTTGTTACAAAATCACCCTACTTGAAACCATGCAATTGTTTAGCTATTTAACTTTGGTTTTTCATTTAAATAAAAATTAGAGATTCATATGTGATGAAAAAAAAAAAAAAAAAAAAAAACTCGGGTTAGTCGGGTCGACCCAATATCCGACCCTATTTCGTATTCGGGTTAGTCGGGTTGACCCGATTGACCCGAGTTAGATTTTGAACCCGAGTAACCCGACCTAATTATCCTTATTCGGGGTCGGGTCGGGTCGAGATTTTTGAAACCCCTAGACACAGTATAACCCTTTCACTTATGGTAACAAACCATATACTTAAACATCACTGTAATATCTTTTGTATGTAGTCTATCCTGAGTTTGTGTCATGTATGTCAAGTCTTTAGAATTCACATGAATATGGTGATCATGGAAGCCTTACAGGCTCGTGCGAAATTGGTCCTAACCAACAAACCAAAGTAACCTATCTGGGATCAAACTAAACCAAACCTCTATTGGCTATGTTCTATGTGGCGGTCAATTTTTGATACTTATAAAAATTGGTATTAGGATAAAATTACTCTGAATAACTTGGTTGTGAAATAATCAGTATTTGTCTTTGAATTTACCCATTATGAAGCAATCAAACAACCCCTTAATATACACATCATTTTCATTTAGATCATAAAGCAATCCTAGGAAGAACATATAACACAATAACATCTTGTCTTTAATTGTTAAAATACTGCAATTTTCTTTCAAATATACTCTAAGCCTCACTTTGAATCATTGACAGGCAAAACAAAATCATAAAAAAACAAAACACTTGTTCAATAAAACTACAATTCAGAATTGGAAAAACTACTTTCAAACATATATGAGAAACATCAATAATGATTAAAATGTCAAACAGAAATGAGAACACTCCAAATACAAAGAATGAAACCTTTGATGCATTCAAACTATATGATAATATGAAATTAGATTAGGCACATACCTGGTTGAAAGTTGTTAATCCTTGTGATATTGCTTCTACAATTCTCTGGTACCTCCAATATGGAACTGAGTCAATGAAAAATATAAGCGATTAGTGCCGCTATTTATTCAACAACTGAGATCCGATTTTTATGCGATTGTTATCATCTTAAGCTTCATCTTGATAAAAAAGGAGCCTTAATTTCCCGCTAAGCCCTTATCATTTGCCGCTTAATTTTCAATCGCCGCTTCATTCAATTTGCCGCTTTGATTAGGTTTTCATTTGCCACTTAGTGAAAGGGTATGTAATTTGTGTGAATGTTAATGGACCAAACCCTCTTGAGTCTTGAAAGCCTTGAATAAAAGACGAATGTGGATTAGTCAACATTTTATAGCATAAAGTTTTGGCAATTAATATTTGATTTTTACTATTAATATACAATTTTCTATTATATACGTAGTATTTCTCATTACTAACATTTCTTAGCTATATCATTATAAATATTTTTTTTATTATTAAGTATGATAACATTTAGATTATTATTGCTATATGATATTAAGGTGTGTTAATCGGGTTCGGGTCAAACGGTCAAGGCTGAAAATAACACATGCAAACCGGCCGTATTTGAATATGATTTAATTGGGTTCGTGTCAAATCGGGTCGGATTCACTCGAGGCGGGTCTGTACGCAATCGGGTCAACCGAATATGAGTAAAATGTAATAAAATTGTCTATTTGTACTCGTTTAAATGGTAATTTATAAAAAATATATTTTTAAATATTTTAGAAAGCCTAAGGAGATCAAAGGTTGACTCGAATCCGAGTTATCCAAATAATTTCAACTCGATATCCGACCCTATTTAGTATTCGAGTTACTTGGGTTGAAACCTGAATAAATTTATTGACCTAGTAAGATGAGTAGACGACCATAATGGACTTAGTCGAGTTCGGTTCAGGTTCGAGTCCGGTTAAAATGAGTAGACGTCGCATTAGAATTTCACGAAAATGGACTCTCAATTTCATCCGTTGGTTTAGATTATCCAAAGGTCAAAAATTAGGCGCAATTTAAAACTACATGACACATAAGAACAACACAAGGCGCATAAGAAAATAAACACAAAAAATTCACTTACAATACACGACACACAATCAAAAACCACGTCGCATGAAGAATCGGGTTGACCCGACGGTCGAACCAGTAACCCGGTGATTTGACCGGGTTGATTTGAGACATGGTTTTCAAAACATTAGTTATAACTATATATACTATGTAAACAATCGAGTTGAGCTCAAACTTTGTGAACAAGTCTCGAAACAGAGGTGGCGATCGAGTCATGTTCACACAGACCTATTCGGGTTGAATGGCTGGTATAACCTCAACTTGAACATGGAATGTTTATTAACTGTGCCTTAAAACTCAACCATAACCTTAACCTGTATATACATGACACATGTAACTTCTTTATGAATTGTTATCGTGTTTAACTAATGAATCAAACGGGTTCTTAGGCTGGTGAATTTTCGACTCAACTGGTTTAAATAATGAAATTATATAATAATTAAGAAAATGATGAAAATAACATATAAAATTTTGATTAAACTAGACGAGTAAACAAATTTGCGGGAATGAGCGGCTACCCGCGGTTCGGGTCACCTATAAACATTTTTTTGGTATTTGTTCCGTCATAATACTTGCATCCACGAGAAATCCAAAACTCGAGTTTTAGTATTCAAGTCGAGCTCGAGCTTGACAGTACTCGGCTCGACTCGGCTCGTTTACACCCTAGTCACAAATTACTAGTATATTTATAAACTAACGTAGTTACTTCAATTAAAATTAAACTACATAGCATGAATACTTTCATTCAAATAAAAACATAGGTTGCATAATACAATTATTTGGTCCTGATCATCATCAATATATTTTTTTATAAAACCACCATTATAATTAGGGGTGTCAAAAATCTCGACCCGACCCGGACCCGAATAAGGATAATCGGGTAGGGTTACTCGGGTTCAAAATCTACCGCGGGTCAATCGGGTTAACCTGACTAACCCGAATACAAAATAGGGTCGGGTATCAAGTCCAAAATGCTTTGCATATTTGGGTTCGGGTCGGCCCGGCTAACCGTTTGACCCGAACCCGACCAACCCGACTAACACCCTTAATTATAGCCTTTCTAAAAAAACACCCTTAATTATAATTTAGGGCCTGTAATTTTTATACTCATTGAATGAAGTTATCTATTTTATCCATTCCTCCAATCAAACTCTGCCCAACCATAGTCTTAGATTCATTGAATATACTCATTGCATACTTTTCTTCTTGTCTGCTGGACAACCTTTTTGATTCAGGTTGTTTGGGATTATAGGTTTGCCATGGTTCATTCTTTTTGAAATCAGGCTGTTTGGAGATTTGTTGGTAATCATGTTGATACATTTTATTTGTCCTTCTTGTATGCTTTCAAGGACATTTGCTGCACACTGTGATGATATCATACAAAAGGTTTAAATATCAAAGTTTTGTGTTCGGGTCAGTGGTGTTCTAAAGTAATTTAAACATTGTTAGTGGGTGTGTCCGACTATTAGCTAAATATATATTGTTTTACACCATTATTTTGGAGAAAGGGCGAAGTGGCTCATATTGTCAGGTGGTTTTGCTTACTGTTAAGACGTCAGGTGGTTTTTTTCTTTCTTAGTGCCATGAAGTTGGTACTTTTTAGAGTTTTAGCTACTCGTTTGGTTTGATTGTTGATTTAGCCTTACTAATACAGTAATACTTTTTTAAGAAGTTTGTCTACTTTTTGTTTTTGAAAAAAAGCATGTTTACATGTACCTTGATTTTTAAAAAAGGATGCCTACTTGTTAATTTAGTAAAATGGTACATTTTTAAAGGCATGTCCACTTGTTCCACGTCTTGTAATACTACTCAAATTTATTTTTTGAAAGACGCAGGCTACTGTAACAACTTTATTTTTAAAATGAATTAATTTTTTTGGTGGGGGTATCAATTTGTATACATTGCTCCATCTTTGTTTTCTTTGCAAGCTTATTGCGAGCTACCAATTATACTTTTCTTTTGTGTTTGAGTTAATTAGTTAAGCAACCCGATAAACCCGAATCACCTGACCTGAAAACAACCCGAACCTGATAACCCGACTCCTTATCGGGTCGGGTTGCGGGTCACATATTCATAATAAAAAAAACCCAAATCAACCTGACCCGATAACCCGACAACCTGACCCGATAACACCCCTACTTGAAGCAGGTTGTCGGTTTTTTGCATTGGGTGTGTTTGGATTTTTAGCTGAGATCAAGGACATTTGCTGCACACTGTGGTGATATCATACAAAAGGAGTGTCTAATAAATGAACAAAATAGTTTGGCACAAAATTTAACCATCGCCATAATCATGGGCATATTTTTACCCACAAATTACACGCACCAAATTACCCACGAGCACAAATGTTGAGTCTAATAAATGGGTAATGAAAATTTAGCCACGTAAATTACACTCGAGATGTTAAATGGGAAACCGGGTCTGTGAAAAGCTACAAGTATAAATGTTACCCATAAACCACCCACAAATATTACCAACGAATATAAAATATGTGTGTAGTCTGTGGGTAAAAACTTTTTACCCACAAAATTAGCCATGACTTTACCCTTGATAATTAAATTGTGTGTAATATGTGGGAAATATTTTGGCGGGAATCATTTAGCCACAAACTACACACGATATATTATTTAATGGGTAAATTTATGGGTAAAACTATGGGAAAATCGAGGGAAAATTATTCTAGACTTTGGATTTGCTAATTGTGGGTAACTAATGGGTAATATGAGGGAAAATACACACGTATTAATGTACGTGGGTAATTTCCGTGGGTAAAGACCTGTTTTCTTGTAGTGAAAGTAAAATAGGAGCCGACTTGTTAAACAATAAATACACGATCTAGCAACTTAAAACTCAAAAGCAATTAGCAGATTTTATGAGGAGCTAGTTAAGGAGAACAATACAAGTATTAACAAGATTGATAATATTGAGATTAACACTCTTGTGCTTGCCATGGTGGATTTTGGTTGTGTATTTTTTTTTTATTTGTACTAATAATTGGTGGTTGTTATATTGGGAATGAAAACGAGGGGCTGGATTTTTTTTCTTTCTTTCTAATAATATATAAATCAACGTACCATTATTTTTGAACGAAGTACACGTACGTTAAAAAAACATGATCGTGGTAGCTTAAAACGGATTTCTTCAACCCTACTTTCATTCATTACGATTATGAAAACGGATGTACTGATGTATAGGTTTTTGTTGCTGATGTACTGATGTATTTTGTTAGAATCATATATGATTCACATTGAATCATATACGATTCACATTGAATCATATATGATTCTGGTAGAATCATATATGATATTAGATTATTTTATGGTTATTAACATTTAACATTTTTATGTTGGTTGTTGTATTGCTTCTCACATTGATGCGTTCACAAATGCAGTGCGCTTTTCATCCAAAAGATGACATCCGTGCAAATGCGTTCACAAATGCGTTCACAAATTGTTTATTTTGCAAAATTAGCTTAAGGTTTCTTTTTAAATTGTTTATTTTGCCTTATTGAAAATACATAAATGCTAGCCGATGTTTTTGGTATCCAAAATCATATATGATTTTTGATACAATCATATATGATTATGATACAACCATATATGATTTCAGTTGCATGTTTTATCTGTTTTGTGACATGTCTTATCTGTTTTTTTTTTTTTTTTTTTTTTTTTTTTTTTTTGTAGACTTTTTGCAGGATGATTAATGAAAAGCTTTCAAGTATATCTCGTTAGAAGGTTGAACTTGAAGATCTTCATATTGGCATAGTCGTCCTAAACCTGCTCCTGTTAAATAGAAACCTCCTATTCTATTGATGATCGTGATGATGAGGAAGATGGTGACACTGATGAAGCTCGCGATGATGAGGAAGAGGGTGATTCAGATGAGCAAGATGAGGATGGAACTGATGCAAGTGAACAAGCAACGAGAAATGTCGCAGCTGAACAAGCGACTATCACTCCTTGAATAACATACTTTGTTTAGATTTGGATATTTATTTATTTTTATTGCACTGTTGGAAAATTGTTATGAGGATCTTTATTGAATAGTTTTTTTTTTTTTTTTTTTTTTTTTTTTTTTTTTTTTTTTTTTTTTTTTTAAGCAGATTCTTATGAAAATTGTCTATTTTCATGTTGAAGCATATTCTTATGAAAATTGTCTATTTTCATGTCTTTTCTATAAGTTTAATATCTGTAACATGTGATTTTATTTGAATCATATATGATTCAACAAGAATCATATATGATTAAAAAAGAATCATATATGATTCATAATGAATCACATATGATTCTTTATGAATCATATATGATTCTTTTTTAATCATATATGATTTATAAATGCAAGATGTTAAATTACAATAAAAACTTTAAAACATACAACAAAAATAGTAAAGTAAAGAACTACCATTAGATTTTTATAATACCATCAGATATTGTTCAATACTACATCAAATTTTAACAAAAGACTACCCATCAGAAATTGTTCAATACTACATCAAATTTTACCAAAAAACTACACATCAGGTTTACCATATACACTATACCAAAAGACCATGAATTTACTAGATATGCTACCACCAGCCTACACATCAGTTTGACACAATCACTTAACCATCACTTTTGCAACCTTTTGATTCTTAACGTCATCTTTTTGTTTCTCACGATCGGCCCTGTTCTTGATTGTATTCACAATATTTGAGATCCTTGTTTGTTCAGGTATCTCAGTCTGGAACTTGTAAGCCAAATCAAACATCTTTTGCGAATGCATATTCAACTCATGCAAGAGAATCACCCCTCGTAAGCCAAATCAAACATCTTTTACCAGAATCATGTATGATTCACATTTAATCATATATGATTCAATGTGAATCATACATGATTCTAACAAAATACATCAGTACATCAGCAACAAAGAAAACACCCCTGTATGGCTCTAACTTGAGAGCAAAACAAGCACCCCTTGGGTGTCTTGTTGACTGATGGTGGGAACAAACACCCCCTTGTGGGTTTTTTTTCCTAGTCGACAACAAGCAAACACACCCTTCGGGGTGGTTTTTAGCCAAGTCCAAAGCCAAAAGTCATAAGCTACAATAAGCTATAAGCTTAATAAGTAAGCTAGAAAAGAAAGGAAACTATAAATAGACCAAACAAACACCCTTTTTGTAAGCTTAATATGATTCTAGTAAGAATCATATATGATTCTAGTAGAATCATATATGATTCTACTAGAATCATATATGATTTTACAAAAACATCATTATAAGCAATAAAAACATCAGTAAAATCACAAAAAAACATCAGTATAAGCACAACTATATATAAGCACTAAAAACATCAATATAAGCACACAGCTACTCGTGAGACCATTAACATGTTTCAAGAGCTCCGTAGTACCAGATAACTCACATGTGATTCAAGTATTAAACGGAAAAACCACCTAACAAAACACTTAGCCTAATAAGGACAATCTACAAAACATGGTATAATCGTAATCAACTGAAAATGTAAAATAAGCAACAAAATAAGCAATTGTATTCAATATCTATTGCTTTTAATCATAATCAACTGAAAAATAACCGTAATATATCTGTTGTTGTGTCTTTTGTGTATAAGAACATGATACTCGCAACGAAGCGTGCCCCTGAAAATCATTACTACTCAAATATAAAATGTTTTTAGCATGATTGAAACACGTTTCATTACATCAAATGAACTTATTATATTTAATGTTCTGATTTTGTACAACTCAAAATTAGCGGTTTACAAAAACAGTTAGAGTTTAACTGGAAAGTCTATTGTTGACTTTACTAAAGTCAACTATAGAGAACACCTGCATGAGTCAGATGGCAAATACTCTTGGTATTCATTAAAGAACACTATTGTAGCCAAAAGTTATAAAGAAGAGGTATTTATCTAGAGCCCAGGAAAGCATAGAAAAGGACAAAACAAATGCTGGTAACATCATGGACCAGAAGTCCAGCCACTCAAATGTCAAAACACCATTGAAACAAGATGTGTACCACAAAATCTTGTAGCTTAAACATTTGCAAATTGAAAGCATCTGAGATGGACCCGAGGCAGACAGATATACCATTGTACAAGTGACTTAAATCGTCAAATTCAGAAATAAAACAACCTAACTTCTAATTTACACTACCATTTTCATCCAAAATCTACCAAATAAGTAAATAATAAGCAATTTTACCAACCTAACAACTACAGTACTTATTATCCAAAATCTACCAAATAAGTAAATAATAAGCAATTTTACCAAATAAGCAACAAAATCTACCAAAATAAGCAATTTTAACAACTACAATACTTATTATCTAAAACTACTTATTATCCAAAATCTACCAAATAAACAACAAAATAAGCAAAACCTATTGCTAATATACACAAAACATAAATAATAAGCAATTTTAACCTTCGTTTCATCAACTAACTCCATTATTTCATCAACTACGGCGGTTGATGGCGGTTTACAGCGGTTAACGGCGGCGGCTTGACGTTTATGAGAGGTTGACGACGGTTGACGGTTATTGAGAGAGATTGAGATTGATAGTTATGATTGAGAGATTGAGAGATTGAGATCGAAGTGTATGAGGGTTTGAATGAAACGGTAGAGAGAATGAACCAGGTGGGTGAGTTATTAGTAATGAGTGAATTGACCATGATGCCCCTACATCAATAGAAAAAAAATGTTGGATTTATGTGGAGCGTCGATGGTAAAAGGAATGGATGGATGAGATGAAGTCTTGAGTTCTTTGGTAAAACTTGGATCTATAACGAACTTTTGGCTCGAAGTCATTCCATATTTTAGACACAAATATGTGGCATCTCCAACTTTGTTTATTCTAGATTTCTTTCATCTGTTTCTTTTATCAGATAGGAAAATAAACACAAATATGTGGCATCTCCAACTTTGTTTATTCTATTAACTACAAATATAAAGGATAAACATAATATTTACTTCAAATTTTACAAACATAAAGTCAGATGCAAATGTTTTTTTCTTCTCATCGTAGTAAACACATGTAATAGAAGCTAATAGGTGTTGTTATTCTCATCATGATCAAACATAAGGATTGATTTTGCACGCCACAAATAATAATATCACAATTAAAACTATTGAAACGCTAGAAACAAAGTACAAACAACAATAAAAGTCTTAACTGATACAAGGATTGGCTAAAAAGCAAACTCAACAGGAGTTCTTACCAAATTTTGAAAAGTTGTATAAAATTTAAAAGGTAGCTCATTATCAAGATTGTTGAGAAGAATCCAATCGGAAAACCGATCCATGTTCCTTCCCAAAACATCCTTGATAGATCCTCCTCTTCCTTGACACTTCCTTCGGATGATGGAAAATCCTTCGGGCATTCGATTTTAATCTGCATACCGCATAATCCACTATTGTTTTGAAAACCCAACTCATTCATAGTGTCCATTTGCCCACCACTAGGAATTTTACCCGTCAACATGTTGTTGCTCACATCAAGAGTTCCGAGTTCGTGAAGCTGCACTAGTGATTGAGGGATCGAACCTGAGATTTCATTGTGCGAAACATCCAAGCTTTCTATGCTCTCTAGATTGCCCAACGACAATGGAATGTGCCCCAAAATCCTGTTGTGTGATATGTTGAGTTGTTTTAGGGCTTTGAGATTTCCTAAAGATGCTGGTATTTCACCAGAAATGTTGTTGTCCGACAAGTCCAACAAAACAAAAAAAACGGGATTTGCCTAGGCGTCGAGAAGATTTCTTCCAATTCACAATTAAGTCTTCAACTACATCCCCATATTCAATATCTGATGCTGACATATTCAGAGTTTTAATCATTCTTGGAAGGTTTGCCATCTGTCGTGGAATGCTTCCAGTTAGATTGTTCCCAGAGAGATCAAGAATTCGAAGAGAAGTGCACTTGGAAATATTGGCCGGGATATATCCGTTGAGGGAAGTGTTTCTTAGGACAAGTATTTCAAGAGAAGTATGGAACTGAGGGAGAATATCTTGTAAATTTCCTGTAATAATGCTATTACGAAGATCAAGAACTGTAAGGTTGACTAATTTAGTCAAACCAAAAGGCATACTGCTAGAAAACTTATTCCCGCCTAAATAAAGAACTTTTGTTCCTTTAGGAAAATTTGTTGGGATCTTACCAGAGAAATCATTGTCGGACAAATCCAAGAAATCAGCTCCCAAAAAGGGCAAATTGTCACCAGAGAATCTATTTCGGGACAAGTCGAGTAACTGTAATCTCGTTAAATTGGAGATTGATTTTGGGATTAGTCCTGAAAAATGATTTTCCGAAACCGCAAGATAACCGATACTTGTGGCGTTACCTATGCTTTTTGGCAACTCCCCTGAAAAATTGTTCCGGGACAAATCAAGAGTCCCAAAACAATCAGATATAAATAGGCGAGGCGGGATTGATCCGCTGAGGTTGTTATCTGAAAGATATATAAATGCGATGTTGTTCATCTCCGCCAGCCAATGTGGGAATCTTCCCTCCAATTTATTCCCGCTCAAATCAAGATAACTCAACTCTTTCTGTGATGAAATCCATTCAGGAATTTGGCCTGAAATTCCACAAGAAGGCATATAGATCACTTCAAGACTACATCTTGGATCAATCTTAGTTGTGTTATTCCAAATCAAGTTGCTTCCCTTTCCACCGATGTATATGCTCTTTAGAGTTCTGATTTTGAATAACGAAGTTGGGATCTCCCCAGCGAGCATGTTGTCGTGGAGTTGAAGGAGACTTAACTTGCTCAAGTTTTGCATCGATGATGGTATCGGGCCTGTAAGTTGGTTACTCCTCAGGTTCAGAACTGTCAAGTTGGTTAGTCTGCCTATGGAGGTTGGAATTTCCAATGATAAAGAATTTTGAGAAAAATCCAGCCATTCTAATTTCGTGAGGTTTGCAATTGATGATGGGATTCCACCGGACAAATACAGTGAGTATAATAAAACGTTCCTTAACTTTGTTAAATTTCCAATCTCTTCCGGGATGTTTCCCAAAATAGAATTCTCATAGAGGTACAACGATTCAAGATTTCGAAGCTTGCCAACTTCAGGACTTAAAACTCCCCCGAGATTATTCTCACTAAGAGCAAGATCTCGAAGTGATTCGAGTTCGAAAATTTGAGCAGGAATTGGACCCTGGAAACGATTATCACGTAACCTCAATGTAGTCAATTTTCGAAAAGAACCCAGTTCAGGTCCTAGTTTTCCCTCCAGATCATTAGAACTCATGTCCAAGTAACGTAAATTTGTTAACTGAAAAAGTTGGCTGGGGATGGAACCATTGAAGTTGTTATCATGCATGTCAAGATGAAGCAGTTTGGTGAGATTACCAAACCCATCTCCTGGGATCTCGCCTTCCAAATAATTCGACGAGATATCAAGTAATTCAAGTGACCGGATACGAAAAATCGGACTCAAGATTTCAGAAGATATCGAAAGTGGAATAAAATATGGAGGAGGAGCTAAGGCTACCGCAGATAGATGAAGCTCGGTAACACTTCCGGTTCTTGAGCAATTAACACACTCCCAAGAACAACAATTGGAAGTAGGATTCCATGACTGTAGTTCTGCAAACTTAACGGGATATTTGGAATTGTAGATGGCGGTGAGGGTGGATTTGAAGTGAAGTAGTGCATGCTTTTGATGAATGGGACAAGAGAATGTTGGGATTATAATGGAAGTGAGTATTAACAGGATGGATAACATTAGCTTTAATAATGTTGTGCTTGCCATGGTGGATTTTGGTTGTTCTATATTTTTTATTCATTGGTGTATGTTCTGGTAGTCATTATATAGGGAATGAAATGTAGATATTTCTTTCTTTCTTTCTTTCATTTCTTTTATTTCTTTATATAATTCATAGAAAATAATGTATTGCTTTATTATATGATGTACAAGTTACAAACCACGAGTGCCGCAGTAGAAAAATGATCTGAGTTAGGGCAGTAAAGTTTTTATTTATTTGTTTATTATTATTATTTTTTTAAATGTTATCTTATCTTATCTTATTTCATACGAGTATAATGATATTACTCTTGTGCTTTTACATGTAAATGTAGCTACTAGCTAGTAAACTGATAATAGTAAACTAAAGGCTTCTGTTAATCATATTGTTAAGGATATGGTTTAATTTAAAAGTTGAAGCCTAACGTTGATCAAGTGATGGACAATGGGGCATATACACTTCAGGTTCAAAGTATTATTAGACGCGGTGGCTAACTAATGTTATGCGATTGACAAAACTCGCTTTCTTAAACGCGGTGGCTAACCAATGTATTTTTGAAGACACATAAACTTCGTTACGTTTGATTTTGCTTTTAAAAGATAAAACGTGACACCGTTTGTTATAACATCAATTCAAATAGCTATCCTTGGTGGAAACAACGTTATTTTCAGTCTTATTTATTCTTACCAAAACAAGAGATCGAGAGTATATTTGTGTGCAATACGTAAATAGATCATATCAATCTATAGTGTAATATGAACTTAACAATAACGTATCTTATTTGAAACTGTTTGTTACAACATTTAAATCTAACTTTTACAAAGTAATGTATGTTAATAAATCAGGGCCCACCAAAAACAAAGCTAAGAATGATACATAATATCCTCTTGATATATTTCTTAAATGTGAGGCCTAAATAAATCGAACATAAATGACATCATATTTATTAAAACTTCTATTACTAGAGCATCAGGTGGTCCAGGTTACATGGACTTCGGTAGGAACACTTGTTTGCTTGACTTGGTGGAAAATAAGGTCGTTTTTAAGTATTCGATCCGGTCAACCAACATGAGAGTAAATTAGACGTTCGTCTTTTTGGATATGAGGCATAGAACAAAAATGGAGTTATCATACATTAATAAACATGCCGTAAGAAAAGGGAAACAATTGACACCAAGACTTATTTTGTACGTGAAAACACTACAATCTTTGAACTAATCAAGAATATCGGACTTTTTAGTTCAGTGATACTAATCAAGCATGTAACAGTTAGCTAGGCTGTTTGTCAATTTAATTTGGACTTCGTTTGAACGTTTCATATTTTAGTGCAAGTCTTTATATTACAGCAGGAGTGTATATTTGCAATTTTTAATTTCCAGTGTAAATTTATATGTATATTTGCAAATTTTAATTTCCAGTAAATTTATATGTACTGTCTTAGCACATAACACTAACTCTAGCATAGGTATTTGGTTTTTCATGTTGCCGGTGGAGGTTTTATATATCGTATATCTGATGTTCATATGGTCAAGTTCATGGTGCGATTGTAACTGACAGATGACCAACTAAAATTGTCATTAGTTACATCACTTATATATATAGCAACACATATATGGAATACTATCATACGCATATCAGTACCAAATGTTGATGTGGAATGCTGAAAATATAAATATAACTGGGCTATGTATAGTAGAGGATGTGTAAATATAGCAGCTCGTATAAACATGTACGGATTATATTTTAAACAGAAATAATTATATATTGAAATTAAATCTCGAAACAGACTATAACTTAGGAGCTAATACACTAGGGGCACAATAACCTGCAACATACAAGATCGATTAACAATTATTATATGATATTTTCTTAATTTTATTTAGAGCTGGCAATTTCTGACACGGACCGGTTAACACGACACGACACGACCTGTTCTTAACAGGTTTCGTGTCAGGTCTTAACAGGTTTTCTGTTAAGACACGAATGAAATTAACAGGTTTCGTGTCTTAACAGGTTTCATTATTTGAGCAGTTGTTTGAACATAGTTGAGATGCCTAGAAGATCATTACACATAATTTCATTTAACTTAAACTTTTGGCTGACGTTTGTGTTTAGTGAATGGGCCAGCTGGTCCATTAACCAAAGTAAAATAGGAGCCGACATATTAAAGAATAAATAAACGACCTACCAACTTAAGACTCAAAAGCGATTAGTATATTTTGTGAGGAGCTAGAACAATACAAGTAGGGCTGAGCAAATCATCCGAAAGGACCAGATCGACCAACAGACTGATCGGGACCGGACCGGACCAGACCGACCACATTTGGTCCGGTCATCGGTCTCGGCTTTTGGGCTAATTCGGTCTCGGTCTTGGTCGGTCCGGTCCGAACCACAAACCAACTATTTTGCCTTGTTGTACAGGATCAACCACATTCGGTCCGGTCCTCGGTCTCGGCTTTTGAGCTAATTCGATCTCGGTTTTTGTCAATCCGGTCCCGTCCGGAACCGATGCTCAGCCCTAAATACAAGTATTAACAAGAATGATAATATTAAGATTAACACTGTTGTGATTGCCATGGTGGATTTTGGTTGTGTATTTTTTATTCATTTGTACTACTAACTGGTGGTTGTTATACATGGAATGAAAATGAGGGGCTGAATTTTTTTCTTTCTTTCTTTCTAATATATAAACCAATGTACCATTATTTTTTGAATGATGTACATTTACGTTAAAAAAAATTATTGTGGTAGTTGAAAACGGATTTCTGCAACCCTACTTTTATCCGTTGCGATTATGATTTTATATTTAGGCCCAGTAATCCATAAATCATAATTAATTTTTAAGATAACATTTTTTATAGTACGTAGTCCTACGTTTAGTTAATAATATATGACTGTTAGTACAGCTTCTGGGTGGTTCAGGTTTACTTTGACTTCAATATTGTCTTGCGAAAATAATCGAACAAGACTTATATACGAAAGTGAGAGTAATTACGAGTCTTCATTTAACAATCCAATAAGAAATGGATTTGAGTACTTTGTATTTGTTAAAATTTTCCTGTTTCAATAATATCTAGGTGGTCCAGGTTTACATCGACTTTGATACACATGTTGTGGAAGAATTGGAAAGATATACAACAAAAAGACTTGTGACTTTGTGGAAAATAAGTTCGTTGAGTATTCGTCTACCAATATGTAAGTAAATGAAACGTTATTCATTTCGGATGTTAGTCATAGACCAGAAAAAAGTTTATCATACATTACTTTTAGAGTTAATTGTTAATTTTGTCCTTTGGTTTACATCTTTTTTCAACTTTCGTCCTTTAACTTTAATAGTAACACCGCCCGTCCCTATGATTGTCCATTTTCAACAAACTAGTCCTTTGACCAAACGGCCATTAGTGTCTCTTCGTTAAATCTTTGCATATAAGTGCACTTTCGTTAGTTTCTACCTTGTCATCTTCAACCTCCACTTTTTCAAACTTTTCACTTTTCTTTTTATAATTTCAAAAACACAATTAAATGTATACATCTTCAACCTCAATTATTTTTAAAAAACTTTCATGTTTCTTTATATAAACATCAAACACATCCACTATAATGAAACACAAATACATTATTTATAGAATTAGTACAAACACAATATTTCTATCTGTATGCCCAAATAAAGGCTAACTTTTTACAAACATTGGTAAATAGACATGTTTTGATTCATTCTCTCAAATGAAGGTTACTAGTATATGTGGCCTCTAATTAAATTTAGTTTTAGGGCCCGTTTGGTTTGTAGACGGGTTTCGGATTTGGATTTAGATTTGGATTTTGTATTGAAGTAAATGAGAAGAGAGAAAAATAATAATTATTTTATAAATTATTTAAAATAAGATACCTTATTTTTAAATAAACAATTTAATTTAAATAATATAAAGAATAATACTCTATTTGTGTAGATGAGAGAGGAAAATACAAATAAAGAGAGAGAAAACCTTAGCAAAGCATCGGGGCTGAGATTCTGGCATCACACCTACACTTGAGACCAATATGAAGATGCCAAACAATAGAATTTTAGTATCTCTCATCCTAAACCCATCAAAACCCACGTAACAAACGCACCCTTAATGAGGTCTTCACTATTTAATGATTTACTAGTGAAATTTGTTAATGCTTCCTCGTATGGTCTTTTCACAGATTCATAAATGTTCTCTATATTGTGACCTCAATCAAGCGTGACTTAAGGATATAAACACATAAGATTTTTCTTTCTAAATTAACATGGTCCACATTATCAAATTGCAAAAATAAACACCCAAAGTGTTATCCACACCCATCTATACAAAATAAAAAAATGAAATAACCATTTACTCATTGCCAGATCTGACTGCCACTAATCTACGGGAAACAAGCTACCCGAAAACAGGGGCGGAACTTCATGAAGGCTAGGAGGGGTTGTGGCACCTTCAAAATTTTGAGTCATTAATTGTCTATATGTATATCACTTGGAAAATTTAGGAAAAAACAAAATATGTATCAGCAAAACAAAGTGCAGTACCATTATGAGTTGCAGAACACCAAGGAAAGAAATAAAAGTACAATTATATATGTATTGGATCTTATACAACTTAACATTTTTACCCTTTTAACACTTTAGTTTAAGTGTTTAAGGGTGACAGTTCTAAAAATTTCAGAACAATATAATTCTACTGTTATTTTTTAACATTCATTTTGGAGGTATAAAATATTGAATCAAAGCGAATGCTTTAGGAAGAATTAGGAAATGCTTCAACTAACTAGTTTCAAGTTATGAACGAGGAGAGGAACTTCATAAGGGCTAGGAGGGTTTGAGACCCCCCAAAATTTTGAGTCATTAGTTTTCTATACATATATCACTTGGAAATTTTAGGAAAAAAACAAAATATGTATCAGCAAAACAAAGTGCAGTAGCTTTGTGAGTTGCAAAACACCAAGGAAAGAAACAAAAGTACAATTAAATGTGTACCGGGTCTTATACAACTTAACATTTTTACCCTTTTAGTTTTAACACTTTAGTTTAAGTGTTTAAGGGTGAGAGTTCCAAAATTGCACAACAATATAACAATATTTTTTCTACTGTTATTTTTTTAACATTCATTTTGGAGGTATAAAATAATGAAACAAAGCGAATGATGTAGGAAGAATTAGGAAATGCTTTAAGAAACTAGTTTCAAGCTATGAACTAGGGGCGGAACTTCATGAGGGCTAGGAGGGGTTGTAGCCCCCCCCCCCCCCCACCCCCCCCCCCCCCCCCCCCCCACCCAATTTTTTTGAGTCATTAATTGTCTATACGCATATCACTTGGAAAATTTAGGAAAAAAACAAAATATGTATCAGGAAAACAAAGTGCAATAGCTTTGTGAGTTCCAAAACACCAAGGAAAGAAACAAAAGTAAAATTATATGTGTATTGGACCTTATACAACCTAGCATTTTTACCCTTTTAACACTTTAGCTTAAGTGTTTAAGGGTGACGGTTCTAAATTTTCAAAACAATATAATTCTACTGTTATTTTTTAACATTCATTTTGGAGGTAAAATATTAATTCAATATTTTATACCTCCAAAATGAGTGTTAAAAAATAACAGTAGAAAAAATATTGTTATGTTGTTTTGAAAATTTGGAACTGTCACCCTTAAACATTTTTGTGAGGGGGGGGGGGGGGGGGGGGGGGGGAGTTTATTACAACGTAAAAGTAACTTTTCTTTCATAACTTAAACTAGTTGCTTGAAGCATTTCCTAATTCTTCCTAAAGCATTCGCTTTGATTCTCAAAATGAGTGTTAAAAAATAACAGTAGAAAAAATATTGTTATATTGTTCTGAAATTTTGGAACTGTCACCCTTAAAACACATAAACTAAAGTGTTAACACTGGTACAGAAAGTGCTATTGGTCACTCCAAAAATGTGTGACGATATGCATATAGTCACACACGTTTTTTTCGTCGTGTGTGACAAAAGGTCCCGCCACCGTAGGTGGCATATGGTCACATTGTTGAGTTTGTGACCAATGTCATTGAAAAAGAGTGACCAAAACCCGAATATGTGTGACAAATTATGCACAACTTTTGTTGGATTAATCAGTATGTGTGACCGTAAATAGTTTATAGTCACACGAATGTTTTTTAGAGTAACTATTATTCGTCCTTTGGCCACATAAATATATAATATATGTGACATTTGAGATGATTTATTCAAGTAAATGTGTATTTTTTGTGACTATTTCCGTCTTATGGCCACATGAATATATAATAAATGTGACGTTTGTGATGATTTAGTCACACAACGGGTGTTGTTTTTTTAGTGTTAGTGACATACAATTAAGCAAAAAGTGGCTAAAAGTGTTAATAAGTGTGACCATATGCTGCTTAAAATAAAGAAATGTGTATTTTGTGTGACTATTGTTCACATGAATTTTTAGTTTGTGTGACATTTTGCAATATTTAGTCACACAAATCATGTTTGTTTTTGGTATTTAGTCACACACAATTAAGCAAAAAGTGGCCAAAAATGTTAACAAGTGTGACCATATGTTGTTTAAAGTGAAGAAATGTATATTTTTTGTGACTATTGATCATCCAATTGCCACATGAATTTTTTTTTTGGTGTGGCCTTTTGTAATATTTAGTCACACAAGGAATTAAGCAAACAGTGACCAAAAGTGTTAATAAGTGTGACTATATGCATATTTTAGTCACATTTAAAAAATCAATATATATGAAAACAAATTCAAATATATATATCAAACCAAATTCAAATACAATAAAATTATAATGTATATAATTGAATCAAATATAAAACTGGACCTCCTTTTATACACCAAGGAGTCCTAACTATATGAACTAACAGTACTAAATTATAACTAACAGTTGTAACTAATACACTAGTAGTATTAACTTCGAGCAGTCTTAACTTGGTACTAACAGTGCTTGGCACATTTTTAGAAATTGAAACCTGAAGAAGCACCAGTAGCACCACATGGTTGTTGAAGCTTGGCCCATTTATCCAACACGAGCCAGATTCATCAAGGTTGGTCCCAGAACATACGCCACTTGCTTGGTGCACACGACCCTTGCCAAATAGCTGAGTAACCTGTTAACAACGGAAGTTGCATGCTTAGTTTTTTAGACAATCTATATACTCAATATTTTTGCCTTAACCAATTAAACACCTTTATAAGGCCTTGGTACTTATGCAACACCAAGCATTTAGAAATTACAGCACACAAAAACATTCAGAAACTTGTACGCATAACAAAATCAATGCTTATTGATTGCTGAAATAGCGGAAACATACTTTATAAGGCCTTGGTACTTATGCGACACCAAGCTGCTTCTTTATATCCTTCTGCAATAACAAAAAATAAAAAACAAACAAAAATTCACTCAGATATGTCTTCAGGGGGTCAAATTTAGCCAAATAATAAATAGAAGAATGAGGTTTACCTCGATGCTTAGAGGAGTAGTGGTTGGAGCATAACGATCAACCACCTTTCCATCTCTATTAACTAGAAACTTTGAAAAGTTCCACTTGATGCTGTCACCAAGAAGCCCACACTACTACAAAAAAAGGTTAAAAAGAGCGGTCGAAAACCCTCAAGGGTGACGAATAGTAACCAAACGCAAAATAGATCAGTCAATACCTAGGAACCGATCTTAGAAACATTTTTCCAAATAAAAATGAGCTTTAGCAGACCTGCAACATCACTAAAGTAGATAGTTACCACCAGTCCACCTTCTATCGTTAGTCCGAAAAATAGGAATATTCAATGAAACTACTAACCCGTTTAGTTTGCGTTTCCCGTTTGTTAGCAAATAGATGTTGGAGAAGCGGACACGGCCAAGAAATAGGTCTTTAAGTTGCTTATACAACTGTGACACAGATAAACAGAATTTGATATTGTATCCATATAATATAAAATTAAGAAAAGAAAGTGCTCATTTTTTTTAACCTGGACCGACATTGGCAAATGCACTATTACTTCCATTCTTTAGCCGGTAAGTTAAATTAAGAACATGTTGCTGTGCAGGTGATCTGAAAACGAACAGTACATCTGGTCTCTAACTCTTACGAATCCACGAACAGTACATCAAGATCCTGTAAAAGGAGGACATAAATTACTTTAAGAAAATGGAATATCTATATTGTGTATACCAAATGGATAATAATAATGATATATCTACCTAGGAGGTTTTATGGACGGATACACGAAGTGTATGCGGCCCCCATCACTCCTTTAACATGTTTCCTTTTCAGCTCATCTTTTCAGTTTTTATGTTACCATTTGACTCATTAGAATCAAAGACAATCTGAGTATATCCGTTCATAATTAAATTAGTTGGAATTGCCATCGTTGCTGATAACAGTAATGTAACTGAGAGGTGGTAGCAGTGCAAGATACACTCATGACTCACCTATTTAAACCCTTTGCTGAAGAGGAAACTTGAGGCTTTTTGACACCGAATTCCATCTGTTGTATTGCAACAAAACTGCAAGTACATGAAAATAAAAGTTAGTAGTGGACCTAGTAAATAATCGTTAGATAAGAAACTTCTAAGCTCACCATTGTCACAAACCCATCACCATTGGTACATTGTTTACATGAAGTGGATATAATATCAAGGCTCAACAA
This sequence comes from Artemisia argyi, assembly GCA_030686995.1. Taxonomy (NCBI): domain Eukaryota; kingdom Viridiplantae; phylum Streptophyta; class Magnoliopsida; order Asterales; family Asteraceae; genus Artemisia; species Artemisia argyi. The sequence goes on along the minus strand of CM060695.1, from coordinate 24,616,847 downwards.
AGTCAGCTTTACAGTTGATTATGGTTGAAAGAAAAAAGTCCACAAACTTCCAATACAAACTCATGATTAGATTATCCAAACAAATTAACTTAACCCAGCAAATATCTATCATGTATCCCTAAGAACTTCGATATTACAATAGAAAGCATGCGTTTATAATATGAGAATTCAGTTCAACAAATAATCACATTCTTTTATTTTCAACAATGGATTTCGGCCCAATAACCAAACCGAATACAAAAACAACCATAGATTTATATATACAGGTTCAAACACTAATTACAACACCCTTGGTGTTCTGCTACTTAAACTGAACCAAAACAAGGCCGACACACCCTCTTACGTGTCGTGTCAAATCAAGATACAAAAAAGGCATCGCACCCTTCGTGGGTGGCTTTTGAACCGACAAATTTACACTTAAAATGCCCCTTAGGCTTTAGACCAAACACATCCTTATATTAGTCGTGGGCTTGAGCCCATAAACTGATCAAACGCACCCCTTTTCGGGGCTGAAATAAGCAAAACAAATACCCCTGTTGCACCAAAAATTTAGCAGCAAACGCGTCCTTTTTGGGGCTGTATTGCAGCAAACAAATGCCTCCTATTGGGGCTGCGTTTCAGCAAATAAACGCCCCCTGTTGGGGATGCGTTGCAGCAGACAAACACCCCCTGTTGGGGCTGGAAAATGAGCACAGTCAAACGCACCCTTGTGCGGAAAAATAAGCAATGAAACACACCCTTTTGTTGGGTTTGAATAGCAGAAACAAGCACCCATATGTTGTGGTCCTTTTCCAGCCAAGACACAACAGGTCCGGGACAAACACCCCGTAACAAAATAAGCCGCAAATTAAAATAAGCTAAACAAACTACTTAACAATTAAGCCAAATAATTTCAAAGTAAGCAAATCCAAACCAATACCCTCTTGTGTGGCTCTTGGCGGTGGGTCGAACAAATCAAACCAAGCGACCTCTTTGGGTCGCTGCAACACGCAACAGTTGTCAATCTCAATAATACCATGTCAAGTAAAGTTAAAGAACATTAAGATAAGAAATCACTGAATCCATGTTTAATTATATTTAGGTAGCATTACTGAATCCATGTTTATTTATATTTAGGTGGCATTACTGAATCCATGTTTATTTAATTATCCACATGATTACTGATTTTCAGTAACGAGTTAATACATGTTATATAACTTCTAAACAAGTAAATTCAACAAATAGCTGAATAACATCATAAAAACAGTTACAATAAATTAAATCAAATACATACTCAGCAGATCTATCATTTTAAATTCAATCCATACACATTAATTCCACCAAAAAATCATAAACAAACAAACAAATCCAGTAAACAACAAACAGGTCCATCAATTCTAATTAAATAAATAAATAATATACCTTGCAAACAGTCACAGCTTTCAGCTTCCTTCCTGACAACATCGAGAACAAAATCAATCAACTCAGCGCCTTCAGTATATTAACCCTTGGCCAATTATTACCAGCGTGGATCCCAACAGTACCGTGCTTTACCTCACGTGGATCCCAGCACCACAGCGTGAGGCGGCTGTGGAGATGGTGGTCTGTGGGGAGGCGGCGTGTGAGGAGGTGAAGGGTGGCGGTGGAGAGGGGGTGTGAGAGATTAACGCTCTGTCTCGAGTCTAAATTTTACGCTCAGTTCTCGAGTTTTAAGTGAATGGAAATGGAAAAGAATAGAAAAGGGAAAAGAAAGGGAAAAGGAAAGTAAGTGTTAGTTGTTATGTTCTTGAGATAGAGGAAAGGAAAAGGAAAGTAATGAAAATCATGTTCTTGAGTGGGAGGAAAAGGAAAATAACTTGGTGAAATTACATATATGTCATTTAGTTGTTAATGTAAAATGTTTTAAAAAGGGTATATTAGTCTTTACACAACATAAGTTTCCTTTTCCTTTCTCTTTCCTCCCAAAAGTGGGAGGAAGATTTACTTAACTAAACTTCCTCCCTATTTCCTTTCCACTTTCCTTTCCTCTCTTAAAAAAAAACTTAAGAACACAAAAACCTATCAATTTCCTTTCCTTTCCTCTTCCTTTCCAACTCGAGAACTGAGCGTTAAAGAAGGGAAGGGGATGGGATGGGATAGGATAGGATGGGAAGGGGAAAGTAAGAGATAAAACATTTTATTGAAATTTTGTGTTCTTTAGTTTGTATTTTTGAGTAACAAGGAAAGAATGGAAACTAACACAATTACCAATATATCCTCAAAACAGTACATTAATTAATTGCTACTAATTTGTCTCTTTTCAAATAAGAATACACCAGAACAATTTATGTTATTTCACCTTAATCCATTTGATTTTATCTTTCACAAAATACAACCATATGCTACCCATTAAAACTACTCCCTTTTGTTGCTGAATAATTTTGTCTGTTGCAAATAAAGATATATATGAGAACAAAGTTAGTTACGTAGGTCTTCAAAGCAATTCTCTACATATATAGAAAAGACAAAACTACACCATTCGTCCTTGTGGTATGCGTTGACCGACAGACTTCGTCCTTTGACCAAAAAAATTGCACCATCCATCCTTAAGTGGGAAACGTTATGTGTGGTTCGTCCCTCACACTAACTGGGATGGATAATGGTCGTTTGATGAGGTCCAAATGAGGGTATTATAGTCTTTTCCCACCCAAAGACTATATTTAATATGCCATCTACCCTTTTAGTTTCAATCAGAACCCCGCACACCTAAACACACATACCCACACTAACTGTTCATCTTCTCCAAATAATCAAACGTTAATTTTAATCTACAAAAACTGATTATCAATATAAGTTACATGAAATGGTGCTACAGTTGGCGTATGTAATACGAAGACCAGAGGTTGATTTCGATCCAAATGTAGTTTATGGTGAGTGTTATACGTTTTTGCAATTTTTTTCAAAATCAATAAGGCTGCATTATAAACCTTAACCCTAATCTTCTTTTAAATTAAAGAATAATGATGTATTTGATCGTTAATTGATTAAACCGTAATAAACCCTAACCCTAACCTTTTCTCTTTTTGTACTACTTTTTTTCAGCTGGCATACGTACTGCGTTTTCAATAAGGCTGCATTATGGTGGTTCTTTCACTGGATCACCTGGTAGGAGGTACATAAATGGTTATTCAAAGATTGTTGATGAGTTAGATTCTGATGAGTTTTCTGTGCATGAGATAGATGCTATTGTTGAAGACTTAGGCAATGATGGGCATAAAATAATGTTTTACCATTTTCTCAAACCTGATTATGATTTAGATAGTGGACTACAACCTTTAGGCAGTGACCAAGATGTTCTTTTCATGTCCAAATATGTTGAAGAAGGTAATAAATTGATTGATATATATGTTGAGCATGAGAAAACCAATCCTGACCTTTATTTTACCTCACCATTGAAAAAGAAAAGGGTATTGATAGAAGAGTTAGATGAACCAATACAGTCCAAAGCAGGTATAACACCAGTTGCTAAGAAACATGTGAATGCAGGGAATGTAGGTACACAATGTAGTGTCAATGTAGGTCCAAGTAGTGGTGTCACTAAGGATGTAGAACCACAACCTTATGTTGTAAGGTTAGATGAAGGTCAAGGTAGTGGTGCTGCTAAGGTTGTACCTAGTCAAGGAGATAGTGCCTTTGTGAATGAATTTTACTCTTCCTATGACCCTTATGTAGATTCACAAGACCCAAACTTTGATCCTTTTGCTGATTTAGATGACATATTACCAAAACATGGATCTGAGAAAGTTGATAATGTGGATAATGTTGATAATGTGGATAATGTGGATAATGTTGATAATGTGGATAATGTGGATAATGTTGATAATGTGGATCAAACTGAAGGGAATGAAAAAATTCAGAGTAGTCATTTTAGTGAGCATAGTGATTCTAGTGATCATAGTCATTATACTGATCATAGTGATGATAGTGAGGATAGTGATTATGTTATGGATGAAGATAACTATGTTCCAGAGATTGATGTTGACATGGAAGACTTCTATTGCAACATTGATGAAACTGCTGAGTTCATGGGTTGTGAGAACAGAGATGAAATATCTGATACTGATGAAGAACAAGAGGAAATAGAAGTTATGGATAATGAATACTTTGAGAGTGCTTCTGATGAGGAAAATGAACTTGATAGGTTGAGAAAAAGAAAGTTGAAACAAATTAGGAAACAGGCACATGCTTCTAACCAAGTTTACAAGACATACTTTTATGTTGGTCAGAAATTTGCAACTAGGGAATTAGTAAAGGAAAGAGTTAAGGAACATTCAATTGAAACAAGGAGGGATCTTATAATGGAAAAAAATGACAATGAAAGAGTGAGAGTTGTGTGCAGAGGTGTTATGCCAACTTATTCCACATGTGAAGATAATCAGGCTGGTAATGGGCCTGATGCAAGTGGGTCAAAGGCCAAGTGGACCAAAAGTAAGGTATGTTCAGATAAAGGGGTTGAATACCCTAGTCCATCCAAGGGTAAGCAGGCAAGAGAGAGAATAATAAATGGGGGAAAACCTAATAGTAGAAAGGCAGCTAATGCCAATAAATGTCCATGGGTGTTGTTAGTATCCAAAGTCAGTAGCTTAAACACATGGCAGGTGAAAACTCACAGATCTGATCATAAATGCTTGCAATCCAGGAATAACTTATATGCAACATCAAAATGGTTTGCTAAAGAACTTGTTGACCAACTCCAGTCAAACCCTCAAATACCAGTGAGAGCTGTTCAAGAGCAATTACAGAGGAAGCATGAGTTAGCTGTTTCAGAAAGTAAAGCATTCAGAGCAAAAGCAGAGGCTGAAAAAAAATTGAGAGGTGACTTTACTCATCAATATAAGATGCTCAGAAGTTATGCATTAGAGTTGCAAGAAGCCAATCCAAACACAACTGTGAAGATCCATGTTCAATCAGAAGCAGACCATACAGTTCCAACAAGAGTTTTTAAAAGAATATATGTCTGCTTAGGGCCATTGAAAGAAGGATTCAAGGCTGGAATGAGAGAGATACTTGGACTGGATGGCACATTCATTAAGGGTCCATTCCCTGGTCAATTACTTACTGCTGTAAGTCTTGACTCAAATAATGGGATATACCCTTTGGCATATGGGATTGTGGAGACTGAAAACACAGATTCTTGGTTGTGGTTTCTATCACAACTAGGAGATGATTTGGATCTTGAAAGATCTTCACACTTCACATTTATTACTGACAGGCAAAAGGTATGATTCTCTTGCAACAAATGTCTTAACTTTTTATGAATTCTTATGATTTTTTACACCTTATTTTATTTGTTTGTAACATATGTGTGTAACTGTTGTAGGGTCTTATTCCAGCCCTTGCAAAGTTGTTTCCCTCTGCTGAGCACAGATTTTGTGTGAAACATATTCATGAAAATATGAAGCTGACATGGACTGGTGAAACTTACAAAGAATTACTATGGAAATGTGCCACAAGAACAACAATACCAGAGTTCCAGCTTGCAATGGAAGAGTTTAAACAATTTAGCAAGCCTGCTTATGAGTGGTTGTTGAAGATCCCACCTCAGCACTGGGCAAGAAGCCATTTCTCAGGTATAAAATTACACATACAGTCTATTTGCAATCTACAATTTACAAATACAGTCTTTAATTTATATTTACATTCTAAATAGGGAGAGCTAAGACAGATGTATTAGTGAACAATATGTGTGAAGTTTTTAATGGCAAGCTTGTTGGTGGTAGAGATAAGGCTATTATTTCAACACTTGAATTTGCAAGGGCTTATCTCATGAAAAGAATAGTGAATGTTAATAAGCTGATTGAAAAATGTGATGGTCCACTGACTCCAACTGCTACAAAGCTTTTGAAATTGAACTGTGATGAGGCAAATAAGTATACAGTTACTTGGGGAGGAGGTGTTCAGTATGAGGTAAGTGGTCCATGGAGGGATCAATGTGTAGTGAATGTGGAGCAGATGACATGTACCTGTAGAAAGTGGGAGTTAACTGGGATCCCCTGTAAACATGCTATAGCTACAAACTGGAACATGGCACTTAACCAACAATCATCAGGAATACCAGAGGATTGGGTACATCCATGTTACAGGTATGAATCCATTAATTCATTTACATTGCATGTAGCCTGCTTATTAATGCATTTCCATTTTGTAGGCTGGAAACATGGAAGAAAGCTTACTCAAACAAGATCACACCTATTAGAGGTCCATTGCATTGGCCTAAGTGTGTTGTACCAACTACTCTGCTACCACCAGCTCATCACCCACAAATTGGGAGACCAAGAAAGGAAAGGAGAAAGTCTAGGGCAGAGAAAGATTTGGTGCATATATCCAAGGATGGCAAGCTGACTAGGAAACTCAGGACTGTCACATGTGACAAATGTGGAACCAGAGGTCACAACTCAAGGACTTGCACTGGACCAAGAAAAGAAAAGTCAAAGGGAGTTGGTAACAAGAGGAAAGAAAGAACTGTTGCTAGTGATGGAGCTGATACCTCTGCAAGAAGATCAACACCTGCTGATAAAGGTAAGGGAGTTGCAGTTGATGATGGAAAGAAGAAGAAAGGTCCACCAAGGAAGAAAGTTGTTGTTCTTGGTTGATAGTTGTTTATGTTTGATGTTTAAGTGAACCTGTGTTTGAATTATGACTACTTGTTTCTATTTTTGACCTGCTGTAGTAGGATTATAACTTTGGATGAGCATGGCTTGTATCCATGATCATGGCTTGTATTTGGACATGTCAGTTAGGTTCTTTTGGATGGTCATGGCTTGTATGCTTGATCATTAACTTAACTACTTAATGATATTTGCAGTTTAGTATGTGGAGAATGGGTCAATTTATTTGCTACTTGGTTTAATAATTGAAGTTTAGTATGTGTGACTTATGCTGAAGTCAACAATACTAGTTTGGTAATGGGTCAATTCTAAATTTGTAATGGGTCAAATTGAGTTACTACTTATCTGTAATTCCAGTTTACTTATCTGACTTTTACTTCACTTTGGTAATGGGTCAAATTATAGTTTTGTAATAACTTGACTTTTACTTGTTTGACTAAAAGAACAAACAACTCAATAAGAACCAACAACTCAAAAAAGAACCAACAACTCAACAAGAACCAACATCTGTCTTTAGTTCATTCATATCAACCACAAAAGTTGTTACATTTTCATCTAACTTCCACAAAAGACCAAACCTTACACCAAACTTAACATGTAACTTAAGTCAACAAATTGTAAACAACAAACATGAAGACAATAGCCCAAGAAACATAAAGTTGCTTCTTCATCCTTGCTCTTTCTTCCTGCAACACTTGGATTTGTCCTCGATGGTTGTTCAATGATCTCAACAGTCCGGGTATGATGTTAACAGATCGAGCACACATAGGGGGATCCACCCAATCAAGAAAAGGACACTCTGATGCCTGTTAAAAGGTTAAAACAACAATTGTTTATAATATAATAAAATATATAAAAACCAATTTCTACAAATCGAGCACATCCCCACCACATCAGGGCAACAATAAAACCTTCTTCCTGGGTTGATGTTAGTCCATGATGTTCTCACCACTGCAACTTTTCCACAATGACAATTAACCATTTTGATTTGAAACTGTGATTTGGGTTTTTAATGGAAGAAAGAAAGAAATAAAGATGAGAAAAAGAAAGATATTAAAAAGGTTGGTGGGGGATGGGATAATATTTATAGTAGGGGGTAAGGACAAAAAAAATAAGCGGGAAAAAGAAAGTGTGGGTTGGAGGGAAAAGTGTTGTGGGAAGGAAGAGTGTTTGGGTAAGAAAAGACTAAAATACCCTCTGCTGGACCTCAACAAACGACAGTTATCCATCCCAGTTAGTGTGAGGGACGAACCACACATAACGTTTCCCACTTAAGGATGGACGGTGCAATTTTTTTGGTCAAAGGACGAAATCTGTCGGTCAACGCATACCACAAGGACGAATGGTGTAGTTTACTCTATAGAAAAACAATACTCGTGGGTCCTCAAAGCAAATAACTGATGCCTCCAAATCTTGAGATGTACACTATACAACTAATCATTAGCTTTCTGAGATGTACAAATTGGCTAATTAGCTTTCTGAGATGCCACGTATTATTAGATGTACACTAGCTTTCTGAGATGCCAAATCTTGAGATGTACAAATTAGCTTTCTGAGATGCCACTTATTATTTCACCTCAAAGCAAATACGAGAGAATGAATTACGTTGAATTCAAACACGCAGATACTAGATTATTTTTTAGTATTAAGGATATAATTGTAATTTAACAAAAGCTCATGTTTTCAGTTTACCCATTCCCTCCTGATCATCCCAAATATGGGAGGATTATACATACACACAAAAACCCATTCCTTCCCTTCCTCCCACCTTCCCATTCCCTACCTTTCTATCTTAAAAAAACTCAAGAACACCATTTTTCTTGATTTCCCTTCCCTTCTCCTTCTATTACTTAAAAAAAAAAAAAAAAAAAAAAAAAAAAAACTCGAGAACAGAGTGGGAAATTAGTTGGGGAGAAATTATTAAGAACATGAGATGCGAGAAGAAAAGATAAAAAGATGGGTGGAGGAGCAATTTGATTTTGGGGAAAAATTTAAGCGGGGCTTGTGAAAAGTTGAGAGGGCAATTTTATTTTGGGGAAAATTTAAGCTGGGCTTCTTAAAATTTAGGCAATTTGGTTTAGTGTGAGCATATATATCATTTGGTCACACTATTCAAGTGTGTGACATATATATTTGTCACTTTTAAATAATGTGTGACGAACTTGACTATATGATTTAGCCACATACACAAATACTTCATGTGACCATATATGAATTTTGGCCACACTGTTCAATTGTGTGACATATATTTGTCACATACGTATATATATAATGTGACTAATTTTTCAAACTTATTTGTATCCGTCACACGTCCCAAATTATATGTGACTAAATATTCAAAAAAAATAAAATTACAAGATACCTCTGGTCACGAAAATATTCGAATGTGTGACTGTAGCCTCAGTTGGAAAGACGAAATGGTCACACAAGTCGGATCAAGTATGACTGTTTATTTTATTATGGTTAGTCACATAAAAAAGTTACTGTGTGGCCGTTCAAAAAACAGCATGTGCGACTAAAACCCATTTTTGTACTAGTGTAAAGGGGTAAAAATGTTAAGTTGTATAAGACCCGGTACACATTTAATTGTACTTTTGTTTCTTTCCTTGGTGTTTTGCAACTCACAAAGCTACTGCACTTTGTTTTGCTGATACATATTTTGTTTTTTTCCTAAAATTTCCAAGTGATATATGTATAGACAATTAATGACTTAATTTTTTTTTTTTTTTTTTTTTGGGGGGGGGGGGGGGGGGGGACCCCTCCTAGCCCTCATGAAGTTCCGCCCCTAGTTCATAACTTGAAACTAGTTGCTTGAAAGATTTCCTAATTCTTGCTAAAGCATTCGCTTTGATTCAATATTTTATACCTCCAAAATGAATGTTAAAAAATAACAGTAGAATTATATTGTTCTGAAATTTTGAAACTGTCACCCTTAAACACTTAAACTAAAGTGTTAAGAGGGTAAAAATGTTAAGTTGTGTAAGACACAATACATGGATAAGGATCCTCTCATGTTCATTTGAACATGAGAGGTAAAGTTGTTCATGTTCTGATTGTACATTGCCATTATTGCAAAACATTTTTTTTTTTAAAATCAAATGTACAATCATATCATGCACAACTTTACCTCTCATGTTCAAATGAACATGAGAGGATCCTCATCCCCAATACACATATAATTGTACTTTTGTTTCTTTCCTTGGTGTTCTGCAACTCACAAAGCTACTGCACTTTGTTTTGGTGATACATATTTTGTTTTTTTCCTAAATTTTCCAAGTGATAGGTGGTCCTGGTTAGCTGGACTTCGATAGGAACAGTTGTTTACTTGACTTAGTGAAAAATAAGGTCGTTTTTTAAGTATTCGGTCCAGACGATCAACATGAGAGTAAATTAAACGTTCTTCTATTTGGATATGAGGCATAGAACGAAAAAGGAGTTATCATACATTACATCTATTACACTTTCCTTTTCAAATCCAGATTTACTTGGGCACAATAATAAATATGCCGTAAGAAAAGGGAAACAATTGACACCAAGACTTATTCTGTACATGACAACATTACAATCTTTGTCTAAGTAGTTATACACAAAAATTACGACCGGCAATGGCCATTGACTTAACAAGATGAATCTGATCCATATATACTTAATTTGTCATGTAGAGTCACGATCAGTAACGTTATCACAAATGCTCATGGTCCAAATTAGAGGTGTCAATTTGTGCGCAAAATAAAAAAAATAGGATAGTGAGCAAATTTTTAAAAGATTAAGTACATTTGGGCTCCCTCTTTTTTTTTTGAATGAGCATATTTTGCTAATTTAAAAGTTAAATAGGCATAATGGGTACATATTTTTCTCTGAATCGGAGAACATTAAATTGTTTTTAATGAAAAACTTAAGGATATAGTATATTTAGTTACTTAAATATAAATGAAGTGTTACGTTTGATGAATTTTTATTATTGTTTTAGGTTTTTTCTAAAGCGATTCGTGTAACATGCACCCGTTTGGCCCGTGCCCGTTTAGCCCATAGCCCGTTTAGCCCGTAGCCCGTGCCCGCCCGTTTTGCCACCTCTAGTCCAAATGTCACGTAATACTGTTCGATGCTCAAGTATATCTGTATATGTGAGTGCAACAGATTGTACCAAAAAACTCATCTAACTGGGTACATAGTGAACAGGATGATTGATGTTTTAGTGGCTCATGTTTGATGAACATATGAGTAAATAAAGAGTGGAAAGATCGTCATCGTCTAATACTAAAAAGGTCAATTTTATGGTGCAATTAGTATTAATAGATGACTAACTAAGACTCTCATGAGATATATTACCGACAATCTTGCATACACGTCAACAACACATAACTTGCAATTCTATCAGTTCCAACAATGTTGATGCAATTCTAAAGATAGGTATCAAACAGGGCTGTATAAAACATAAATTTGTGGACAAAGCAAGTTATAGCTGCAATTCTAAAGATAGGTATCAACTTACATGTCTAACATAGTTGCCTTTTAAAAGGTACGCTAAGACGGTTTCAGTTTTGTAGACTTGTAGTATTTTGGCTTTTGAGCCAAAAATGACCACAACCCTCAAGGTTGTATAGCGTAAAAAGACTTCTTTCTTTTACACCATTTTTTGTTTAAATTCGTCTGGTAAGGTTGAAATCATTAATTTGAATTATGAGCTGACATTTGTGTTTAGATAATGGGCCAGCTGGTCCTTTAACCAGAGGAAAATTGGAGCCGACATAATGAACAATAAATACACAATCTAGCAACTTAAAACTCAGAAGCGATTAGTAGATACAAATCCAGAAAAGGTTTTAGAATCTATGCATATAGATGATGATGATGGGAATTCTGTTATTGAGGTTCGAAAGTCATTTTCAGTCCCTGATATTTTAAGAAAAGCGTTCACAGATGCATTTGGCGATGATGACGATGATGGTCTTCTTGATAACAAGCTCTTCGGAATAGCAGTTTGTGATGTCTAGCTTGTTAGAATCTGCTTTAAAATTATCAAAGAATAATAACGTTAATGTTCAAGGGAGATTTCACTATGCTCTTCCGAACATTAAATAGTGGAGGTAAAATTGAATATGTCAAGATCGTATTTCAGAACCTAGGTAAGTATTGCAAGGTCAAGGGTTCGATCCTCACTCCCTACAAAAGGCTGGAGGTCCTTTTCTACCTTAAGTAGAACCGGAAGCAGCCTCTCTACCTTAGGTAGGGGTAAGGCTGTCTACATCTCAACCTCCCCCATACACCGTGGAAGACGGTATTGGGACCCATAACCCATGGAAGACGGTATTGGGAGTTACTTCTTTTTACATAAAGAAATCGGGGCACACTAGGTGCTTGTAGACAAAGATAAATTACCATTTTTAAGTGTTGTATGGGCTAAAAATGGACAAATGGTTGATGAAAAAGAAGTATTTGAGTTTTGGAGAAAAATTAACGATGGGCTCCAGTTAACATTATTAATCGATGTATGTGAAAGAATTGGTTCGGAACTTCCACCTTGTTTTATTAAACTACCCACTGAACTCAAACTAAAGATATTGGAATTGATTTCCGGTGTTGATGTAGCAAATGTGAGCTGTGTCTGTTCAGAACTAAGACAATTTAGCCTCGCATGATGATATGTGGAAACAAAAGTTTTTTGAGGAGTTCAAGTATACTGACTCGATAAATGGGAGGACTTTTAAAGAAGAATTTGCAGATTGGACAACTGAAAACAAAAATACACATGGGTTGGGTATTTTGTTAAGAATATGAGAGAAAATCCAACGCATGGTGATCCATTTGCTGTTGGCCGTCCTTTCCAATGAAAAAAAATCCTTATTCAGATCCATATGCCCTATTTTGGTGTTGGTCCTCCACTGGAAAAAGTTCGGTTAAACCCTATCAGGTTCAAAGTAATATATACCTTCCCACAGGCAATGTTAAGCGGTTGATAAAACTCGCCTTCTTAGACGTGGTGGTTAACCAATGTATTCTTTGAAGATACAAAAACTTTGTTACGTTTGATTACTTTTAAAAGACAAAACTTGACACCGTTTGTTATAACATCAACTCAAGCAGCTATACTTGGTGGAAATAACGTTATTTTTTATTCTTACTAAAACAAGAGATCGAGAGTATATTGGTGTGCAATACATTGGTCTATACAAAACCAATCCCTACGAAAATAGATCATACCTATAGTGTAATACGTACTTAACAATAACATATCTTATTTGAAACTGTTTAATACAACATTTAGATCTAACTTTTACAAAGTGATGTCTTCATTTTAATAAATCAGGGCCCATAAAAAACAAAGCAAAGAATGATACCTAATATCCTTTTTGATACATTTCTTATATGTGAGGCCTAGATAAATCGAACTTAGATAACATCATATCTATTAAAAAACTTATATTCTAGAGGATCAGGTGGTCCAGGTTAGCTGGATTTCAATAGGAAGACTTGTTTGCTTGACTTGGTGGAAATTACAGTCGTTTTTAAGTATTTGATCCGGATGACCAACTTGAGAGTAAATTAAACGTTCATCTTTTTGAATGTAAGGCATAGAACAAAAGAGGAGTTATCATACATTATATCTATTATAGTTTCCTTTTCCAAATCTGAGGCACAAACATGCCGTAAGAAAAGGGAAACAATTGACACCAAGATTATTTTGTACATAAAAACACTACAATCTTTGTCTAAGTAGCTCTACACACAAATTACAACCGGCAATGGCCATTGACTTAACAAGATGAACCTGATCCATATATGCTTGATGCAGTCATGTAGGATCACGATCAGTAACGTTATCACTAATGTTCATGGTCCAAATGTCAAGTAATATATATATACTGTTCGATGCTCAAGTATATGTGAGTGCAACAAATTTTACAAAAAAACTCATCAAACTGAGAACCGGTACAATTAACAGCATGATTAATGTTTTAGTGGCTCATGTTTGACGAACATTTGAGCGAATAAAGAGTAGAAAGACCGTCTAATACTATAAAGGTCAATTTCATGGTGCAATTACGATTAATAGACTAAGACTCTCAATGAGTTATGTTACCGACAATCTTACATACACGCCATCAACACATAACTACTTGCAATGTACACACTACAAGAAAAATGCTTTTTGGCGAGACTCCTACGACATATTTAGCGACGTATGTGAAGCCAGCAACACAACTAGCGACTTTAAGTGGTAGGTCGCTATATACGAGTCGCAAATTTTTGTGACTTGGTCTACCTCGATGCTAAAATTTGCGCAACTACATCGACTTCTTAATATGTCGCTAAAGAATAGCGACTATATTATTATAAGTCGTAATTTATGTCGCTATTTCTAAGAAACATCACTAACTAATTAAGTTACCATCTCTATTCTCTATAGAAGTCACTACTAGTGTTGCAATTTAGGTCTTTTGTGTATGTTACTGTTCACCAGCCATATTGCCCTGGTCGCTATTTGGTATTGAAATACAATAATAACAATAATGATAATAAGAACATCATCAACAACTTGAAATGTATAACAAATGAATGTTTTTTCCCCCATATAATTACAACGACACTACAAGAATAACATTCATTTGACTCGACCGTCTAAACTTTTTTAAAGTACAAAACAAAACAAGAAAGTTAAAATGACAACTATTCCTGTGACGAGAAAATGCAATAAAAAAACATCTAACACCGTCATCGGAGCTTGATCGGGTAGCCACACCGACCTAACCAATTTAATCTGCAACCCAAACCCATTTATTCTTACTGGAGAACAAGAAAAACAAAAATGAAATGTATATTGATAAGTCTTACTTAAAACGACATTAGATGGAGTTGGTAACACTAGGAATACTTGCATCGCTGACCTTTGAGTGTTTATGACAATATAGAACATGAAATGAGATGATTTATAAACATTAGTGATCTACATATTTACCTGGGCATGAAGAACTTAATCTTGGCTAGAAATAAGACGAAATAGTGTTGTTGTCCTACTTTCTGCAGGTGTAACGCATCTTACTTGTTCAACCCTCCAGTATCATGGTCAAGAAGTCAAACATTTTAATATCAACAAATAGATAAAGCAAATTACTACTGTGATAAGTCGTTGAATTTTCAAGTATGGTCCTGCTTACCACTTTGTTAAAGAGAGATAAAATGTGGTTCAAGGGTACCTAAAGCATCATATAGCAGAAGGCAGAGTTTGGATCAATGTTATACCTCTGGCTAAAGTGATAGAGAGGAAAGGCAATACTTCCATAGCTTTTGTAACTGAAGCTCATCTTCCCTATGGAATCGAAAATATATATATTTAGGAACGACAACAAATATAACTTCAAACATGATTATAGCCAGATGTTATGTTATTACTCACTCTTGTTGTAGTTTCTGAAGTTTCTCTCTCTTCTTCAATCTTGGCTCGAATTTTAACCCGGCCTCTATAATTGTGAGAAAATAGCATTAATCATTAGGCATATGTGCAAGTCATAAGCAGAGTGAGCTGTATAGCAGTATTCAAATCAATCATTCACCTTCTCAACATACAGCTACCTTGTCACGAGCCCAAACATTTCCTTTTTGAAGGCATTCTCAAGAATCTGATCAATAAGTTCAGAAGCACAATATCTCGTGAGAAACTCGTCAACAATATTATATAACGCAAAATATAGCTCTTAAAGACATTACATCCTACTACCAGAATTCGTTTAGCACAAAGTTTTAATGTTACCATACTACAATTCAGCAATGATTAATCATCAATGGAGCACAACTTCCATATAGTCAACCTTAAACAACCGACAAGGTTTTTAACATGATATATAATAGCGTTCCTACTGAAGCTAAGCATGGAAGACTTGGCAAATTGAACTAGACCTTAAACTTGCCAATACGCAAGCCATCCCAAAACCTATTCATGAATCAGCAATTCTCAGCAAGATAGACATCCAACCAGGGATGGAGCCAAGGGGGTGCCCGCGGGTGCACGTGCACCCCATGGATTTTTTCGATATAGTGCTAATTTTTTTAAAAATTATCGATTTTACCTAAATGTATCTTAAATGCACCCGGTGCATTAAATGTGTCTATAGTATTATTTAGTTCGTATACTTTAAATATAAAATTTTGTAAACACCCAAAGATAAAACAAGTTTAATAAATTCAAGCACAAAAACCCAAAGATGAAATAGGTTTATTAATGAAACAAGTTTATTCATCATCCTAACAATTTACAAAATCCAAAATTTAACCAACACACAACGATGAAACAGGTTCGTAAGTCGTAACATATACCTTTCATTTGTTTATTATGTCTTTTAAAGTTTTCATGTTTTGATTTTTTATGAAATATTGACTAATTTGTTGGTTCCGTATAGTGACATAGTCTCATCATCAATAAGGGCTTAGGACAATAAGAATAAGGGAATAACCATGCAATTTCTATTAAGACAAATAAGGATAATAAGTTTAAGTGATAGTCAACAATATATTAGAATATGAATAGCACCCCAATTGTGTTGTCATGGGGCATTTTTATTGTTGTCGTAGTTACAATATATATGAAAAGTAGTGCTTAATTGAAGTTGGCCTTAGTCTTGCATGTTGCTATCGCTACGGTTGAAAGATGTTATTTTTAAATGAAGCTCATTAAAACTGATTTGCGAAATGGGATGGGTGATGATTATTTTAACAGCGCTTTAACTTGTGTGCTATAGAGAAAGAATAACTTATTAATATTAAAAATGAGGATGCACGTAAGTGTTATTTTGCTAAGGGAGATTATATAATCACTAATTAGAAGGTAATATGTTCATTTATTTATCGTTTTAACAAAATCTTTGTTTTAATTCACGTTTTAACTCTATTATATTACGGTTCAAAAAAATTTGTGCACCCGGTTATATTTATTTCTGGCTCCGTCCATGCATCCAACATTCTAATCTTATACGTTCTTCTATACCATAGCAAGGTGATTAAAAATTCTTTTAGCTGGGTTCTAAGGAGGCGTGCAAGTTTACCAAGTTCCACAATGCATTTTTCCCAACATGAAAATACTATTGTTATTAACACTATAGTTCTATCATATAGAAGAGCTTGAAGTATATACCTCAAATACAGAAGCCCAATAATAATCATAGCGGCATCTGAATTTTTTCTTTTCAGAAGGGTAAAATACATGCTTTGCTTTATAATTTAGTAGTCCAAGTTCACAGACTTTTGGTGACCTAAGATCTACACCTGCAAGACATAGAAGAACCATCATATAACCATATCTTCCATTTTTGTAATCATACAAGTTATCGCAGTATATAAACTTCATATAACCTTATCTAGATTATACAGTAAGCATGTAATTCATTTGCAACTTTGAACTTAGAAGTTCGATCCATCTAACAGCAAGAGTAAAAGTGTCACTGTTTCTATAATCGAGGTAATCGCAATACCCTCCCAAGGACCCAATAAATCATAATATTCAGCCTTGACTTGCTAGACAGGACATGCACTCCCACACAACCTGTCATTTCGCCCCCTGCCTGCTACCATGGATGGCATGACCAACACACACGATCTACAAGGTCAAATCCCATTAGCTAAAACAGTGACCCTCGCATATCACCACCTATAAGTACGCCGGCTCCAAAAACCACAACTATGCTCTAAACTCATTCCTAACACAAACCTCTCATTATCCTCTAAACTCACTATCCTCAACTGATCCACATCCTGAGACATTTCTAACAACCCCATTCACCACCTACCATGGTTTCAAGTTTCCATTATCATAAAACACACAGAACAAAGAAAACTTCCAATTCCAATTAACAAACAATCTAACACAAATCAGGCGAACATGACTACAGTATATCTAACTTCATCTTTAAAAGTGGCTGCTATTTAGTCATAACACAGACATCCTAGGACAACTATTACAATCTTTGCCATTAACCACAGAAAACCAGCTACAGCAATTTCAACCACCATTATCACAAGGTAGTGTGCACGCAAACGCACAAATGCGTATGCGACTAAAACCCTAACAAACATGTAATACTACCCGGCAAACAATAATTTACCTTAAGATGAATAAAAGTTATATGTTTAGGTCAGGCATTATATCGACAGTTAGTGTGCATGTGACCAACAAGTATTCTACAAGGGATAACAGAATCGACAACTAAAATCGATAGAAGATATGAAATTACATAAAACACTCAACAGTCAACACATTAGAGCAATGTAAGCAACTTTGCGACTTTAGATGGTATATCTATCACCTAGAAACGAACATCAACAATCAAAATTTACCCCAAACACACACTTAAGTTATTAATTTCTGGCTAAATATTGCTATATATGTTTATAAGCGTTTTTTCTTTATAATCAAAACTCTTGCAGATATTTAAACTCATTTAATTTAAACTATGGGCTGACATTTGTGTTTAGCTAACGGCCAGCCGACATATCTTAACTACTTATAATGGAAAAATGGTCAAAAATAAAAAAGTAAAAAACTGAAATTTTAGTCAATCCCTATTTTGCGCTTGTCCCAACTTCTTCCACACGATTTTTCATCTCAATCAACAGCTTCTTTCATACGCTTCAACTGTGTTTAATAACCATGCACGTTATACAAATCATCCCAAAAATAATTGCTCTTTCAATTCATTTTTTATTTCCGATCAAAACAGTACTCGAAACATCAGTTATCAATTCAAAAACACAAGTTATCAATTCAATTCATTCTATGACTATGCCCGGTTCAAAATCACTACACAAAATATTTGTACACTATCCATATGGACGAATTGGTAAGTATCCATTTTATTACTGTATAATATTTATGTGAATAATTACTTGATGAATTAATTTTAATATTTGTGTTAATCAGAACCCTAAAAAGAATTTGGGGGAAATCACCTTGATATAGATCGATTGATTATGTTATAATTTATTTTTGTAGGTAGAATGTGATTGATGAATATTACGCAGGTTTGACATGTTTTATCTCTTTTCATTCTTCAATTTAATTTTTAGTAGATGATATGGATTGCTGAAAATGATTATTTGTAGTTTATGTTCCATGTGTGTTTTTAATGCACACCAACTGTTTGGTGAATTGCGTTTGTGTAATTGTCAATTGTAGGGCAAAAATGGAGCACATGATGATTCATCCATTGAATGTGTTGAATAAGCGGGTTAGCAAGATTCGAGTTAGGTGCTTCCTAGAGCTATATGCTTGCAAGTTGTTGCATGAAAATGTTGACCATACATTCGGTATGTAGTTTTTTAGTGTGGTTAATTCTAATCTTCTTGCATTGTGGTTAATTCAAATAAAACTTTTTATTCATTTACTAAGTAGTTAAGCTACAACGAACATCTGTGATCAAAATCAAAATCTGGTTGATACTCATTTTTTGCTTATTTAATCAGGTTGCGAGTGGGAATCTTGATTATCAAGCCATATGTATAAGGGTCTCTGACATTGAATGCCATTCCAAGACTTAACAGGTACTTCATATGTCAAACATTATTACCCAGATTACTTCAAATTTCCTGTTTCATCTGTTATATTTAATAAGATTAGACGGCTTATAAAGTTATTCCTTTGTATTTGTAATTAGAACATCAAATCGGTTTTTATTACTAAGGATATGTTGGCATGGAATACATTCTTATATTCGCACAGGCACTATGGGTGATTTTTGGCGTAGGTTGAAATAAGTCAGGTTTGTTGTCCCAATATGTGAGTCGAAATTATGTTTTTTAAGTATATAGTATATGGTCGAATTTATGATGCAATGGTTTGTAAACATGGGTCAAAACAGTTAACCCAAACACCCTTTATTGTGGCAGTTAGGATTTGGTAGTTAAGGTAGTTAGTAGTTATGTCCAATGTTGCAAAAAAATCGTAAGTCGGTAGTGAGGCGGTTGAAGGCCTTGTAGCGATTAATAACCGATTACAAGGCCGATTACCCTATAATCGCCGATTACAAGGCCGATTACCATGTAAAAATCAACAAGGTGAAAGGTCGTGCACCTTGTAATCGCTGATTAAAAGGCCGAGTTGACCGATTTTTGCAACATTGGTACTTATGTCAGTTATGTGTCAAACGACACAATGGTTAAACATAACTGTCATGTGTCATTTAGTTGTGTATAAATAGGTATCAAATGTTGTTTGTAAACAATGATCCATCAAGTATCAAATAAAACTATTGTTTACTACATTGTTCCATTTACTATTCTATTCATTTGCATACATAGTTTCACACTCAAATTCTGAAATGGTTCATTACAAACACATAATGCAACACAATTGGCTTGGATACAAACCTGTGCAAAAAGGTTGGCCGAAACAGGTTTGATCTAGATTCGGTTTGGGCAAAATAACGGGGGGAATTCATGGACATCAAAAGGTATTTTTGGTTGCTTTTATGATACAGGTTTTCTTTGGATTTTGATTATATTTAGTTTAAAATTTAGTCGAGTTTTTTTAGTTTTAGAAAATGCTCGAAGGCGCGTTGAAGCTGAAGCTGAATTGGTAGCAAATTGCAAGAAGGACCTCCGGCTTTAAGTACCACGGCAAACATTATTGGAGGTATTGAGATAATTTTCTTTCGTTTGATTATCATCTCAAAGGAATCCTAAATCTGTAACCAAGTGTTTTTAGATTCTGAATGTTAATTGAATGTAATTTTTTTTGAATGGTTTGATGTGTTTTGAGATTTACTAGGAAATTATAGGCAGAAGCAGGTGGGTCGTATGGTTGTTCAACCTGGTGAAAATCGTGTCAAATATCACCAAAGTATGCTATTTGAGCTCTCTATCGAGTAAGTTTTTTTGTTTTGAGTTATGTTTAGAAGCTATATTCTAACAAGTTGGTGAACATCGTGTGGTTGCTCTAAAATAATGTATATGGTTTGGAGTTTACAAGTTAAAATTATTTATGTTGTTCTTTAAAAGCTTTTAAATGTGGGCCACATGAAGATGTGAATGCCTATATTGGTTCACAGGTACACATATGGTAAACCGGGATAGTGCAGTGTAACGGTTGCAAAAGCCATTGAATTTAATGATAAGGTGAAGAATGATGGCGCGATTCCTGTGAAATAGGTTGCTAATGCTACAAATGATGTTGACCATTGGGACGTCGTACACTAAATTTATTCACATGGCTTTATATATATAGATAAACTGATGGATAATGGAAAACCAAAACTTAGTATGTTATTTGTCATTTTTTTTACCATAACAAATAAGCTTTGCGGTATTAAGTTATTCAATTAATGTAAAAATGAGTCTTTTAATTTTGGTGTGCCTAAAAGTTCGATAGCCATGCAGGTTGTAAATTATCTACTACGAGGGTGGATACAGAACCTGGAATCACAAGGTTTTGTTGCATTGCCCTTGCTCGATGATGAATGTGGTCGGCTTTCTGGATGTTTTGCTAGGATTCTATGTTGCGGGATATAATTTCTTAGCTATATTGACCATTGGGACGTCGTACACTAAATTTATTCACATGGCTTTATATATAGATAAATTGATGGATAATGGAAAACCAAAACTTAGTATGTTATTCGTCATTTTTTTACCATAACAAATAAGCCTTGCGGTATTAAGTTATTCAATTAATGTAAAAACGAGTCTTTTAATTTTGGTGTGCCTAAAAGTTAGATAGCCATGCAGGTTGTGAATTATCTACTACGAGGGTGGATAAAGAACCTGGAATCACAAGGTTTTGTTGCATTGCCCTTGCTCAATGATGAAAGTGGTCGGTGTGATGTTGCAAAGGATTTGGAATTCATATGAGGCGGAGCAAAAAGATCGGTCATGATAGTATTTCACGAATCAGAGTCGGCAAAATGGAGCAGTTTAAGTTAATTTTTCAGCAACCAATTACAAAATCTCACCATAAAGTTAAGGTGATGGAGATAATCTAGCACATGTGCATAATGTTAAATACTTGAATGTTTATAGTGTAGTAGTATTCACTTTTTAGATGTACATAGATGAAACTAATGCAATACATAAACCTTTTTTGGATCCCATCTATGTTACTAATTTCTTTGCATGTTACAATGGTTTGCAATCACATTTTGATCTTTTTACGTTCTATTCTGAACGTTATACGAAACACTTACCACAATATCGCATATCGTTAATTGCCTGCCGCTAGAAATTCCGTTGCTATGCACGGGTACTCGCCTAGTTAAACAATAAATACATGATCTAGCAACTTAAAACTCAAAAGCGTAGGGACGGAACTTTAACGTTTTTGGTGGAAGGGCTAACTTGAAAAAAAATTATTTTAGGGATGCCGATATACACTACGCTGAAATTTTTGTATTAAAAATGATTAAAACCATATATAAAAAAGTATAAAAAATACGTAAGGTCAAAAAAAATGAAGAGGGGGGTGGGGGTGGGGGACTAATTTAAAAAATACTTAAAGATAAAGTTGAAAAACAAAGACAAAAAAAATTAAAAGAGGACAATAATTATGGGACAAAAGGGGTACCTGGAAGCCAGCACCTCTATTCACATATTTATAATCAATTTTAGTTGCGCCCATTATTTTAATATTAACCTGAGCAACATGATGCGGGGGTCCTATGGGCTATGGTTGTGAAGGGGGTCTCGGTTGGGCAAAAATGTAGTAATGTCGCTGGTTGTGTGATGCTGTAGCAACACTGCCGTTCTCACGATCGCACTTCATTTCATGGAGCCGATTTAAAATATCTTTTTCAGCCAGCAAATAACGAAACCATGCACTTGCAATGGTGATATCGACTGGTGATATCATATTGGAATAGAGAATAGTACTGGATGGTCATGTATGACTTTTGTGGATTAAATTAAGATTCAGTGCGATGGACAAACCAAAGAAAGAAAGAGGGCTTTAGTTGCTTGATGCGTAAGGCTTTGGAAATAGGACGTGATCTTTAGTCAGCATGGCACAAATAGCTCTCTCTCTCTCTCTCTCTCTCTCTCTCTCTCTCTCTCTCTCTCTCTCTCTCTAACGGCAAGAACTATCTCATAATATACAATCACAAACTATCTCATATGTTCTAAGCTGGACTTTAATTTACAACTTGGTTGGAAGCTTTTCACACAATAAAATGTACCATTGTTTTCTTTATTTATGTTTTCTATCATTTTAATATTAATGTGACATTAAAAAAATAATAAAATAAAATAAAATGACATTTGTGGATCTATGTATCATAACATTACTGTTCATAACTCGCTGGACTCTGTTGAGTAGTTCCACCACCTCAGGTGCAAGGAAACCAAATGTATCAAACGCGAAAGGAATAAACACGTGTTGATTTTCAATGTATGCTTTCTCGTGTTTTGTCACTTTGCACGAATGTGATTTCAGTACGCAACGAATGTGATTTCAGTACGCTGCTATATACTCCGTAGTTTTATATTGGCTATTGTTATGCAGAGCCTTTAGCTTTACTAGTGTTAATAATGCAACGTTGGGCAAGTGATATACCTTCACTATTTTTCGATCATCTTGACAAGTGGCACACTATGACTGGTTCAAAGAATTAAATATAAAGGGATCTTGAGCCAGCCAGTACCAGAGCCATATAAGCCAACTAAGCCGAGCTATTTTGCTACCATTGACCGGCTCACTGGAGCCATTGACCTGTTGTTGATAACTTTTTTCCAATGTTTTGAAAATCGGGTTCGAAATCGACCCGGTCGAGTCATTGGGCACCGGGTCAACCGGTTCGACCGCCGGGTCAATCCGGTTTTCAATTTATTATTTTTTTATTTTTAATTTTTTTTACCGGGTCAACCGGTTCGACCACCGTGTCAACCCGGGTTTTTATTAAAATATTTAAAAAAAATGAAACCCGGCCGGGTTTCGAGAACCGGGTTGACCCGGGTCACTCAAAACCCGGCGGGTCAAACCGGTTAACCTGGTTTTAGAAACCCGGGTTGTTTTGACCCGTTTTTTCGGCCAGAAACGGTCGAACCGGTTAACCCGGACGGGTCAACCCGGGTTTCAAGACCTTGCTTTTTTCATTCAACTTTAGGACCAACACATGGATTGTGAAAATGGACTGCGAACTAGGCTTGCTTCAGCTACATTTTGGGCCTTATTCAAGTTTGGCCTTCTAACCAATCTTCTAATCTTCTAATTAATCTTCCACTACTCTTTCATATTTATCACTTTTGAACCTCATTTGCTCCACTATTACTCGAATGACATTAACAATAAAATAACAAATAGACATAATATTTGCAGCTAAAACCTTGAAATTGTCATTTTATTAAGCTCAAATAGGGGCATTTTTAGTATCAAAACATGAATAATTGTGACTTTATCAATACAATTAACTAGTTGTGTTTAGTGATATGCTATTTCAATAAAGTTAAATATAATATAAGAGGAAAGAAAATATTTACGTCAATCTTTTTCCTTTAGTACATATGGAAAAAATAAATAAATTTGTGAGATAACTACAATTCAGAGGAGAAACATAATATATACTCTTAATTTTACACACAACATGAAGTTTCTTATGTTTCATAGTAGATTTCACATTTAACAGATTAGGTAGAAGCTAACAGTAGTAACAGGTGTAGTTACTTTTTAATCATTAATCACACGAATTTTATTTTGAACGACACAAATGATAATATTACAATGTCAGCTAAGGAGCTAGAAATAAAGTACAACTCCGGACCTAGTAATGCTTCTTAAAAATTGAAATTACAAGCAACAATCAAATATCTTAACCGATACAAGGACTGACTAAAGAGCAAACTCAGCAGGAGTACTCACCAACTTTTGAAAAGTTGTATAAAATTCAATCGGAAGCTCATTATCAGGATTGTTGATAAGAACCCAATTGGAAAACCGATCCATGTTGCATCCCAAGAAATCCATGATAGATCCTCGCCTTCTTCATCTATTCCTTCCGATGATGGAGTATCCTCAAGACATGTAATATTTATCTGCATACCGCATAATCCACTATTGTTTTGAAAACTCAACCCATCTATAGTGACCATTTGTGGACCACTAGGAATTTTACCCGTCAACATGTTGTTGCTCACATCCAGAATTGAGAGTTGGCCAAGCTGATTTAGTGTTTCTGGAATTGAACCTGAGATTTCATTGTGTGACAAATCCAAGCTTTCTACGGCCTGAAGATTGCCAAGAGACATTGGAATATGCCCAGAAATCATGTTGTTCGAAATGTTGAGCACTTTTAAGGCTTTGAGATTTCCTAATAGTGGTGGAATTTCACCGGAAATTCTGTTGTTTGACAAGTCCAACAGAGAGTAGATATCGAGATTAGCATTCGGTAATCCTTGATAAGATTTCTTCCAATTGACAAATAATTCTTGAAGCAAATCGATATGACCAAACCTGGAAGTCTCAGTGGAATGGGAAATGGTACTTTTTTCCTGAGTTTTTGTCATTCCTTGCAGGTTTGCTATCTCATATGGAATACTTCCGGTTAGGTTGTTCCCAGAGAGATCAAGAATTCGGAGAGCACTAAGGTTGGAGATAGTGCTGGGGATAAATCCATTGATGGAATTTTTTCTTAAGATAAGAATTTCAAGAGATGAGATTCGAGGTAGAATCTCGTGCAGATTTCCAATAATATTGTTGTTTTGAAGATCAAGAAGGCGGAGATTGACCAATTTAGTCAAATCCCAAGGCAGAATGCCAGAAAACTTATTCCCTCCTAAATAAAGAGCTCGGGTTCCTTCCGGAAAGTTTGTTGGGATCTTACCAGAGAAATCATTGTCGGACAAATCTAGTTCAAAATGATAACTATTCCCCATAACAGGTAAACTGTCACCGAAGAATTTGTTTATGGACAAGTCCAGAAACACTAGATTGTCAAGTTTGGAGATGGATATCGGAATTCGTCCTGAAAGATTATTTTCTGACAATAAAAGCCAATTGAGCCTTTTGGCATTGCCTATATTTTTGGGCAGCTCCCCTGAAAATTTGTTCCGTGACAAATCTAGATTTAGTAAACTGGAAGATTCAAATAGGCGAGGTGGGATTGACCCGCTGAGGTTGTTATCTGAAAGTAATAGTATTTCAATAGAGTTTCTATTGGTGATCCAATCAGGGAATCTTCCCTCCAATTTATTCCTGCTCAAATCAAGTACAACCAAATCTTTCTTTGATGAAATCCATTCAGGAATTTGGCCTGAAATTCCACAAGAAGGCATTGAGATGAACTTAAGACTACATCTTGGATCAATCTTAGCTGTGTTATTCCAAATCAAGCTGTTTCGCATTCCACCGATGAATAATACCGTCAGAGTTCTGATTTTGAATATCCAAGTTGGGATCTCCCCGACGAGCATGTTGTCGTGGAGTCGAAGGATTTCCAACTTGCTCAAGTTTTGCATCGCTGATGGTATTTGACCAGTAAACTGGTTACTGCTCAGGTCAAGAGCAGTCAAGTTGATTAGTCTTCCTATGAATGTCGGAATCTCCAATGAGAAAGAATTCTCAGACAGATCCAGTGATTCTAATTTTGTGAGGTTTACAACGAAAGATGGGATTCTGCCTGAGAAACGATTCTTTTGTAACGAAAACGCCCTTAACTGGGTTAAATTTCCAAACTCTTCTGGGATATTTCCCCCAAGAAAATCCCCATTATTCAACTTCAGTGCTTCAAGATTTATAAGCTTTCCAAATCCGGGACTTAAAGCTCCACCGAACTTATTGTCACTAAGATCAAGATCTCGAAGAGATATGAGTTCAAAAAGTTTATCAGGAATCATACCCTGGAAACTATTTTGACTTAACCTTAGCGTAGTCAAATTTTGAAAAGAGCCTAGTTCAGGTCCTAGTTTTCCCTCAAGAGCATTGTTACTTAGATCAAGATATTGAAGTGATCTAAGTTCGAATATTTGAGGAGGAAGCGGACCCCGGAAACCATTGTAACTTAAGTCAAGTGTAGACAAATTTCGAAGAGAACCTAGTTTGGGTTCTAGTTTCCCCTCGAGCAAATTGGCCCACATGACCAAGTCACGTAAATTCGTTAAATTTCCAATCTCTTTCGGGATGTTTCCAGAAATAGAATTCTCATACAGGAACAATGATTCAAGATTTCGAAGCTTTCCAACTTCAGGGCTTAAAACCCCATCGAGAGAATTGTAGCTCATGGTCAAGTAACGTAAATTCGGTAACCGAAAAAGCTGGCTGGGGATGGAGCCATTAAAATTGTTCACCCTCACGTTAAGGTGAACTAGTTTGGTGAGATTGCCAAACCCATCTCCAGGAATCTCACCTTCCAAATAATTCCCCTCGATATCAAATAGTTCAAGTGACTGGATATGAAAAAGGGGAGTGAGGATGTCTGAAGATACCGGAACTGGATCAAAATCAGGAGGAGGGATGGCTACCTCATATAGATGAAGCATGTTAACACTTCCGGTTCTGGAGCAAGTAACGCGCTTCCAAGAACAACAATCAAAAGCAGGATTCCATGAGTGCAGTTTTTTAAACTTAACGGAATATTTGGAATTGTAGGTGGCGGTGAGGGTGGATTTGAAGTGAAGTAGTGCATGCTTTTGATGAACGGGACAAGAGAATGATGAGATTATAATGGAAGTGAGTATTAACAAGATGGATAGCATTAACTTTAACATTGGTGTGGTTATTGGTGTGGTTGCCATGGTGGATTTTGGTTGTTCTTTATTTTTGATGCTTGGGTATATGTTCTGGTAGTCATTATATAGGGAATGAAAATGCAGAGATTTTTTTCTTTCTTTCTTTCATTTCTAAATTCATAGAAAATAATGTACTACTTTATTATATGATTGTACAAGTTATGAACCACGAGTGGCGCAGTAGAAAAATTATATCAGTTTGTATGTGTGCCATTTTTAAGTCAAGTCAATGGGTTGTGGATTCTTTTGCCCTTTTCACTATGACATTAGGTATGACAGTATATACTATGGGAAAGGTTATTTGGGCACTTATGTATACCAATCGTATAACAATATTACTCTTTTGCTTTTACATGTAAAAGTAGCTTCTAAAGTAAAGGTTTTTGTTAATCATATTTTCAGGTTATGGTTTAATTTAAATACCTACATATTAGTGATTCAATTACTAATTAGTTAGCTAGATTTGATTTTTTAGTATTCCAGCTGCTAAATAATAAAAAATTGTAGTCTAACGTAGATCAAGTGATGGACAATGGGGCATGTAAACTTCAGGTTCAAAGTAATATATACCTTTTCACAGGCGATGTTATGCGGTTGACAAAACTCGCCTTCTTAGACGCGATGGTTAACCAATGTATTCTTTGAAGATATATAAACTTTGTTATGTTTGATTACTTTTAAGAGATAAAACGTGACAGCGTTTGTTATAACATCAATTCAAATAGCTATACTTGGTGGAAAGAACATTATTTTAAGTCTTATTAATTCTTACTAAAACAAGAGATCGAGAGTATATTGGTGGGCAATACATATCTTATTTGAAACTGTATATTACTACATTTAAAACTAACTTTTACAAAATAATGTCTTCATTACCAATCCCTACGAAAATAGATCATATCATTCTATAGTGTAATATGTACTTAACAACAATAACATATCTTATTTGAAACTGTTTATTACAACATTTAAAACTAACTTTTACAAAATAATGTCTTCATTTTAATAAATCAGGGCCCGTCAAAAACAAAGCTAAGAATGATACATAATATCCTTTTGATAAATTTCTTAAACGTGAGGCCTAAATAAATTTAACTTAAATGACATCATATCTATTAGAAACTTCTATTTCTAAAGCATCAGGTGGTCCAGGTTACTTGGACTTCGATAGGAACACTTATTTGCTTGACTTGGTGGAAAATAAGGTTGTTTTTAAGTATTCGATCCTGTCAACAAACATGAGAGTAAATTAGACATTCATCTTTTTGGATATGATGCATAGAACAAAAATGGAGTTATCATAGATTAATAAATATGCCGTAAGAAAAGGGAAACAATTGATACCAAGACTTACTTTGTACATGAAAACACTACAATCTTTGAACTAATCAAGAATATTGGACTTTTTAGTTCAGTGATACTAATCAAGCATGTAATAGTTAGGTTGTTTGTTAATTTGGACTTTGTTTGAACGTTTCATATTTTAGTGCAAGTCTTTATATTACAGCAGGAGTATATATCTGCAAATTTTAATTTCCAGTGTAAATTTATATGTACTGTCTTATCAAGATCCATAACACTAACTTTAGCATTGGTATTTGTTTTTTCATGTTGCGGGTGGAGGTTTTATATATTTTATAAGTTACATTAGTTATAATGCCCGTGCACGCACGGATTTATTTTTAAAATTTTCAATAATGTTTTTTTATCTATCAAAAAACAAATAGCTTATTTTTTATTTTTTGTTTTAATTACGGTTCTTAATTTTGTTTTATAATTATGTTTGGCGTACGTAGTATCGGTTCTTATTCATATATAGTTTTTGCATGCATATTACTTTTTATGTACAAAGGTTAGCTACCGCATGTTGTTTTTGTGTATCGGTAATTTAGATAATTCATTGTTTAATCTTATGTTAAAATGATAGTAGTTGTGTTAGCATGTAATTGTTGTAAGTTCAGCTATTTACAGCAAAGAACACTAATATAAACTTATATTTTTTTAATATTTTTGTTACAATTGAAAAGTGTATTTATGAAAATATATATATATATATATATATATATATATATATATATATATATATATATATATATATATATATATATATATAGGGAGCCATTCATGTGAGAACTCTAATTTTTGTGAGAACGCGAGAACTAATCCTAGCCACTCATTTTATCCTCCTTAAACTTTGATCTAATGGCTATTATTAGCTAACTATTTTTTTTGGAAAATTTCAAAAAAATTTCGAAAAAATTTCAAAAAAATTTCGAAAATTTTTTTGAAAAATTTTCAAAAAATTTTCGAAAATTTTTTTGAAAAATTTTCAAAAAATTTTCAAAAATTTTTTGAAAAATTTTCAAAAAATTTTTGAAATTTTTTTTGAAAAATTTTGGAAATTTATTTTGAAAAATTTTGGAAAATTTTTTTGAAAAATTTTCGAAATTTTTTTTCACATGTGACGAAATTATTTTTTTCATATGTGACGGAATTTTTTTCACATGTGATGAAAAAAAAATTTACATGCGACGCAAATTTTTTTTTCACATGTGACATTTTTTTTCACACGTGACAAAAAAATTTCGTGAAAATTTCCAAATTTTTTTTTTCACATGTGACGGAATATTTTTTCACATGTGACTGAATTTTTTTTTCACACGTGACAAAAAAAAAATTTCATGAAAATTTCTAAATTTTTTTCACGTGACAAAATTTTTTTTTTCACAAGTGACGGAAATTTTTTTTTTCACATGTGACAAAATTTTTTTTTACATGCGACGAATTTTTTTTCACATATGACGATTTTTTTTTCACACATGACGAAAAATTTTCGTGAAAATTTCCAAATTTTTTCACATGTGACAAAAAAATTTCAGAAAAAAAAAATTCGGGAAAAAAAATTTTTCGGAAAAAAAATTTTTCGGAAAAAAAATTCGGAAAATTTTTTTTTTGAAAATTTTTATTTTCGAAAAAAAAAATTTTGAAAATTTTTTTTCGGAAAAAAAATTCGGAAAAATTTTTTTTGAAAAAATTTTTTCGAAAAAAAATTTCGAAAAAAAATTTTTTCAAAAATTTTTTTTTTCGGAAAAAAAAATTTTAAAAAAAAATTTTTGAAAAATATTTTTTTCGAAAAAAATTTTTCGGAAAAAAAAATTTTTGAAAAATATTTTTTTCGAAAAAATTTTTTTCGGAAAAAAAAATTTCGAAAATTTTTTTTTCGAAAAAAAATTTTTCGAAAAAATTTTTTCGAAAAAAATTTTTCGAAAAAAAAAAAATTCGAATTTTTTTTGAAAATTTCGAAATTTTCTTTAAAATTTTTTAAAATTTTATAAGAAATTTTCAAAAACTTTGATTAACTAATATTAGCAATTAGATTAAAGTTAAAGAAAGCTAAAATGAGTGGCTAGGATTGCTTCTCGCGTTCTCACAAAATTTAGCCTTCTCATTTGAACGCTTCACTATATATATATATATATATATATATATATATATATATATATATATATATATATATATATATCTATTGAGATAAACTAAAATATTTGAGTTGTCCTTTTGCATTAGAAAGTAATGGAGTTTAGTTGTTGTTAGTTGTGTTTTTTAAGTTTTGATTTTGTTCTTTAAGGTTCGAAAATAAACTCTTTGTATTTTTTTTGTTTAAAAAAATTAATTCAATTATAACGCTCGTGCGCATGGGGTTCAAACAATGAGCATAACTAATAATTATATATCTACTATATTTGTTTGGTGTAAAATTATAAGTTTTATTATTTATAAATTCAATTATTCCAAAAACGTCATAATTTATGAGACATATATTTGTAACGCAAAGGAACATACACACGTGGTTTTGGATCTGAATCGAATTTTGTTTAAATTTTTGTTTAATATACGTGGCTAATAATTTTTTTTTTAACCGTACTTAACTTTTTAAACCGTGTATGCACATGTTATTAAACCCGGATTGTAAAAAAAATAGCTTTTTTTAGATATTCTTACTTAAACTTTAAAGATGAGTTACATGAGTTGTTGCTATATGTAAAATCTCGTGTATTTATTTGCAATCACACTAACTAATGTTTTCATATTAATATTTGTAATCACATTCATATACGTTAATCTAATCTAATAATGATGATAATATTTATAAGGAACATCAACAATAAATGTGTTTTTTTAAAAACAAATATAAAATTTTGGGTGAATTTGTTAAATTTATTAAGTTAAAACTGAGAATTTTACATTTATGTTTATAAAATTGACTTTAAGATAGATTCTGTATAAAGTTTATGAGTTAAATGTAAATTCTAACGAGTTTCTCTTATCTATACTACATTATAATATATTTGAGACTATTCTATAATTAGAAATACTTAAAATTCAGACTTTTTTCTTGCTTATTATGGAAAAACTTCAAAATTAATTTGTCATGAAGCACGTTAGTTAAGAAGTTTGTTAGGAAGCGGTTGGTTGTTCAAACTAAAATTATTTGGCTTAACCATCTCTAATATCTCTACTTATAATGCATAAAGACAACTAAACGTGTAACCAAATAACGCAAAATATAATTACAGAGTACCCGCCGCCGCATTGCACGGGTACCGTTATAGTTATATAAAAGATACGGGTTATATATCATATACTATATAAATATAAGCCTGTTAATTGCACTTGTAGAAAACCTAAAAAATGAATCATTAACGCAGCTATTACCATGATTGCAACTTCGAGTTTGATGCATCCTCTCTGCTTTCGTCATGTTGTCACTACCAATTATAGTGGTATAGTTAGTTGCCGTTCAAACAATAAAAAATAAAGTTAAAAGGGAATTTTGTTTTAATAGTTTTGTCGGAAATCTTGAGTATCTTCATTCTTTGGGTCACATAGTTTCACCCATTTTCACACGAGAAATGATTAGGAAGCCTAAACTTATGCCTAATTTTGTGCTTAAGAGTATGTGGCATTAGCCCATTGGTTTATGATATGGTAGGTCCCTCAGTTGCAACCAATGAAAGAGTGACACCCAAGTTTAAAAACAAAATTAGGCATGAGTTTAGGCATCCCAATCATTCATCTTTTCACACGACATACAATTTCGGGTTAATTTAACAATGAGTAAAATGGTTGTTGGTGATTGGGTTTTTAAAAGTGAAGCTTTGGATTTGCAATTTGTTTTTAGAACGGCAATTTTAGCTATCTCACAATATTTATACCACAAATTAATTTCACATGTCCTAAGCAGGATTTGAATCCATGACCATTTGGTTGAGGTTCTCACACAACATGAGGTGCCGTTGAGACACAAACCCTTTAGTTGAATTTGCAATTTAGCATAAAAGGAATAAACCATGGTTGAGGAGCTTCTCACACAACATGAGCTAGTAATCAGGATCCACCCAAAGAATTGCCTGTCGGATCAAAATAAAGATGAAAAACTCATTAACCTTGTCAAGTCTAATGGAGATTAATGGCTGGAACGAAATTTATAGCATGTAGATTTGCAACAGGTCCCCTTCGTTTGTGCCAGACATAAATCCACTTCCAAGAACATAGAATGTTGTATTTTGCCCACCAAGCAAAAACTTCATTGTGATTACAATTTGACAATCATATCTTACAACAACAATCTTTCATTCGAAACACTATACAAATCATTAATAATTCACTGAACATTCCGTTTGATTGTATAAAGAATAATCATGTAGAAAAACACAATATATCACAAGATATTGATAGAACTCTCACAACTACCAAAAATAAAATAATAATAATAATAATAATAATAATAATAATAATAATAATAATAATAATAATCAATGTTGCAAAAATCGGCCGAATCGGCCGATTAATCGCTAATCGGTGATGCACCTTGTCGATTTTCGAAAGTCGGTGAAAAAATCGGCCTAGGCAAAAAAATCAGAAAAGTCGGTCAAAAATCGGCCGAATCGGTCAATTTAAAAAAAATAGAAATTTAGGCATTTTACTTAATTTGGGGATCATTTATTTCACTTATAACGTACAATGGGCCTTATAATCAGAATTGAAGCCTTTTATTGAGGTTTGTAAACATAGAAGGCTTGGAATCAGTTAAGATCTTTAGTTTGCTCTCCAGAAATTCCCAAAACATGTAGGAAATGCCAAACCGATTAATCACCGCCTTGACCGATTACAGGCTGCAGGGTGGTCAACCGCCCGACTACCGATTCACGATTTTTGCAACATTGATAATAATAATAATAATAATAATAATAATAATAATAATAATAATAATAATAATAATAATAATAATAATAATAATATGACAATGATAGATGAATATATTCTATACTACAAACCGCTCAAAAAGGTAAGGTATGTAACTTTCATACCTAAGGGGTCCACCTTATATCTAAACCAATACCAATTGTGATTCATGACAGCAAACCAAACGCACCCTTAACCAGTTAAACAACACTGATGGGATATGTTATAAAACTTAAAATAGCTTTTTGTTTCCAAATTAAATTTATTTTGACTTTGAGTACGCTATATTTGTTACACTTTTCGTGTTTCAGTAACATCTAGGTGACCCAGTTTTACATCGACTTTGGTACACGTGTTATGAAAGAATTGGAAAAATATTCGACAAAGGACGTGTTTGTTTGATTGTGTGGAAAATAAGGTTGCTTTGAGTGTTCGTCCACTTAAAGTAAATGAAATGTTAGTGTTTTTGGATGTTAGCATAAAAAAAAAAATAAATAAATAAATAAATAAAAAAGATTCCTTCCTAAAATCTAAGGCATCTAATTGGTCTGGATTAACATATGGAAACAATAAACAAGTCGTGGAAAAAGGGAAATTAATCGTCACCACTCACCAAGAATACTTTAAACAATAATATCTTTGTCTAAATAACAAATAGATCCATACATGTGTAAGTCACGTACGTTGGACCATGAGTAGTAACATTATCCCAAATGCTCATGGTCAAAATGTCAAGTAATACTATTCGATGCTGATTGCTGAAGTATGTGTGAGTGCAACAAATATGACCAAAACATGCATCAAACTGAGAATAGCGCCTGCTTTGTTTACAAAAGCCCAGAAGGTACATAACAACATGCATGATGGTTTAAAGGCTCACATATGATGCGCATATGAGTGAAGGAAGAGTGAAAAGATCATCTTCGGTTAAAACCAAGCGAGTCAATGGGCATATTTGAAGAACTATGGTATAAAACTACTTTTTTCTTGTGCACCGTCTAATATTTAAACTCGTAGGGTAAGGTTGAAATTGTTGTAATATCGAATTTACAGCTTCGGTCTAATATTTCATTTGGGCAGTTCCATGGATATAAAAAAAAATGGATATAATTGTAACGGCTAGAAAACTAATACACATAATCTCATTTCATTTGAACTATGAGATAGACATTTGTGTTCGGTTGAAACACGAGCCCAAACATTGAACATTATTACATTAAATAGACGTTTGAGCCGCAACTGTTACAAACGATCAGTAGATTTTGTGTGGTACAATCAACAATAATTTGCATCCATTTGGTCTTGGCCGTCCTTTCCAACGAAGAAATCCTTAAGATGATCCATTTGGCAATCCCTGGCGATACCCAAGAACTATAAGTACGTGAAGGTTATGATGATGGCCAAGCTCGTTTGATCATTTTGGATTATTTATGTTGTACTCAAACTCATTATTCAGTGATAAGAATTACACAAATTTACAATATCAAGTTGTTTAAGTGACCGAATACTGAAAATTAAACCCGAGTCACGATGCTGGAAAACACCGTAACTGGGGTGAAGAAAGGGACGATATCATTTAAGTGAAGTCCAGTAACACTTCTAGTTGTAGTTGTAGCTCTGCTACAATTGACACGGTCTCATGAACAACAATCGGTATCGGAACTCCATGAGTCTAGCTCTACAAACCGGTTAAAACTCGAGTTCACGATGAGAAAGAGTGTGGATTTGAAGTAAATTATGATCAATTGCTTATTTTTTATGAATGGGACAACAGAATGATGGGATTATTGGAATGCAATTTAGTATAGACAAGATAAATAAAAACTTTAGCTTTAAGATAGGTGGTGTAATGGTGATGATCGACCATGGTGATTTAAGGTGGTTTTAGGCTTGGTTTATTTGTGCTGAGGTGGTGGTAATTATAAAAGGGGACGATGTTATTGTTTTTGCTGTACAATGTACAAATTATGAAGCATGATATTAGAAGTGAAAAAGGAGTTCGCTAATGTATGATTGTGAAGTCAATGGACAGTGATAGACCGTTACATGTTTGATTATTGTGGATGAGAATTTTCCTAGACAAGTAGTACTAGTTTGAACTTTGAATGTTAAACAAACCCACACGACTCTGTCTCTAGAAATTTAATGGAACGTGTGGGGTTCAAACTAAGGAATTTATTTTCAATAATTGCATGTAGTAGTAAACTAAATTTATTAAAAAAAATTGCTAAATACATATAGTACGTGTGGTGTTCAAGTTAAATACAACACAAACCCATTCATCAACCATCCAACTATCCAAACTTATACATGTGACAAAGATTAAAATAAGGAACCTAGAGAAATGGACTCCTCAAATTTATAGTGAAAACATTTTAGTTTTCACTTTTATCCCTCAATTTCTCAAACCATGCCTTTAGAAAAACTAGCAATCTTTATATTAGTGGTGGTAACAACAACATCCGCATCACGACCAAGAACAACAGATGACGCCGAAAAAATGGCCAAAGATGAAGAAGAAAGAATGGCTAAAATGTTAGAATGGTCGAGAACAGCAACGCCTCCATCAGATATGGTAGCTCCATCGCCAGGAGGTCCAATTTCGTGCACGGCCGCTTGCATGGATATTTGCATGGTGTTAGAACCTCCTAGTGATCATGTATGTGAGCTTGCATGCGAATTTGGATGTGCACAAGTACGTGGTAGAGGAAAAATTAAGCATCTTCCTCATACGCATAAACATAACCATGTGGACCATCATCGTGATCATTAGATTTTTTTTATTCATTTAGAGTATATGTTATAGCATTCGTGAATCATTCTTAATTGTTTGTTAACTTGTTTCGTCTCAGTAGATTTTCTAACAGTCGAAAATTGTTCTTAATTCTTATTTGGTTACCATTTTTGAATGGACACTAACGAAGTCGGATAGTCATATGTTCCTAATCATCAATTTCACTTCATACGACGAAGGATGTGGATACCACCATAGATAAAATGTAAACATATTACGAAAAACTTGCAACTATTCGGGGCGATATACCTTGATGCTCAAGAAGCTAGAGTTCAACCTAATTAGCACCCGTCTTTCTTGTCCTAATTTAAAACAAAGTCAATAGAGTATATTCATGTTACAATCTTAAGATGCCACTATATATCGCCCGCCTAGAGCCATAAACTCGCTATTCATATAAAACTGAGATAACACATATATATATAAATGTCCTTAAAGTCTAGTGATCAATATGACGTTCATGGAATAGCTAATAAAACGATAAACAATCCCACAACACATTGTTAATCGCCTTGATCATGTTATATAACTAAAAATTTTTTGTTTATGACTATCCTTTTCAATTGATCTTAATTTTTATGTTTAAAAAAATAATAATAATAATAATAAAACCTTAAAATTGAATTTGCTAATAAATTATATTAAATTAAAAAGATAACTAAATATATAATTAAAAAGTCAACCATAATATTCCACCAGATTTCATAATAATCCTTATGGACAAAAAAAAAACAACATGAAACCATAACC
Source organism: Artemisia argyi (assembly GCA_030686995.1). NCBI lineage: Eukaryota > Viridiplantae > Streptophyta > Magnoliopsida > Asterales > Asteraceae > Artemisia > Artemisia argyi. Next base: position 24,579,740 of record CM060695.1, on the reverse strand, counting down.
AATCCAAACTGTTCCTCCTAATGACAGATAGATTAACTCCTCCTAATGACAGATAGATTAACCAACCTGTGACTATTATTCCATAAACCAAATCTTTTTAAAAAAAATCTCACATAGCCAAAGATGGTATTCAACACCATATTAATCGCATCAACAGCCAGCGTATCAGCTGGTATATGGCAATCTATAGCATGTTCAACAGAACGAATATCGGGTGAAGAGTTACTAGATCTGGTGATATGTTTTCCACTTCAAGAACTAGCTCGTTTCGTGATATGTGTATGGAATTTTCTCTGTCTTCCTTGGTCACCTCATGTTGAGTCTTATTATTCTTCTTATAATTATGATCATGATGATGAGGATGGTGATGAGTATTTGAGCTTGGCTGGCGTTAGTTTTTCGGGTTATGATACGTACTCTGATAGTCATTCGGATTGATTTCATGACATACATGTATATATAGGACTCTTAAAGGTTTTGAATATTTGTTATGTTTGGAAATTTTATTTGTTTATTGAAATGGTGTTAATTGTATATAGTTGTTGCATTTGATTTAATCGTGTTAAATTCTATTTCTTTGTTATTGATGCTAGATTAAATGTTAATTGATTGATTCATTGATGGTCGGACTGGCTATTCATGATGATCGTTTCGTTAGTTTGATGTATTTGTTAGAAATACAATTTGATCGTGTAGAACATGGAAATAGCATAAGATGCACAGCTTACAAACAAATAAGTACTTTTTGATCATGCTATACACCAATTCTTTCGTTACTAAAAAGTAAAAATAATTACATTGATAAGTCCCATCTTACTTAATTAGCACTTAGAGCCCATAATAATAAAACAAATTAGCATGGCATGGCTTATATAACTGATGCTGAAAAGTTAAAATAAATCTAGCAATGATACGAAAGGGAATTGACTCACTGGAGGCCCAACAGACCGGTGTCATGACCAACATGAAAAGATAAATCGAGTAACACTATGATTTAAAAGAACACGAGAACATGATTTGCATATCCTCAACCAATGAACTATCATTAATATTGCATTTTTTTAGTTAAGAAAAATAGCAACTAACAATATAAATTGACATAGAATCATAGATTATGAGTTATGACGTTATGTCCTACTATTTTAGTGACCAACACTAACAGTTAGGGGTGTTTATCGGTTCGGTTCTCGGTTAATCGGTTTATTCGGTTCGGGTTGTTCGGTTAAAAAAATTATTTTGGTCATACCTGAAAACCGAACCGAACCAAGAACCGAACAGAAGTTCAGTTCGGTTATTGGTCAAAACCGAAAACCGAATTTTGTATTTGAATTACACTATTTATATTTTTTTTAAAATTTAATTATATATATATTTGGCAAAAAAAATATTTCAAGCATAAAAAATTGTTTTTTATATTAATATAAAATTTTAATGGACATTTTTTATATATAAAATAATATAAATATAAAAAATATATATATATTTATATAATTCGGTTTTCGGTTCCGTTTACGATTCAGATAGCAAAACCCATATCCAAACCGAAAACCGAATTTTTAATTCGGTTCGGTTTGGGTTTTTTTTCAGTTCGATTCGGTTCGGTTTCGGTTTATTACCCGAACCATGAACACCCCTACTAACAATATATAGATCATGTTTTAAAGTCCAGAAAGCAGCCCAATCCCATGAAACTTTGGCCCAAAACAAATCAGAACGAAATTGTCCATTTGCAACCTTTTATATGAAAAGTTGACTAGGGGGTGTTTGGCTGTTGGTTTAATAGCTGCCAAGAAAGACAAACAGGAGCTGTTGTCTGGTTTTGCTTAAATTTGTCAACAGCTTTTAAAACTAAAATTACCCATATACCCTCTATCCATATATAAAAATCACGTAAGAAGTTGTGTTATACTACTATATACATGCATGTGTTCTAACTACTAGGGACCAATCACAAATCCATGCATGTTATTACTTTATTCGTCATTAATGAATGTTGCTAGTTTGATTTGCTTAGCTTCATATTTTTCAATTATTAAAATGATCGAGAAACTCAATAAATCGTTAAAAGCTTGTTACTTAGCTTGCCATATAAAGTGAGGATATACGAGTTTCGCTTATTTGTACAACGAGGTTTCAACACCCGCACTCCGCAGTGGGGTGTTTGCGTACGCGAGTATATTATGCACTGTCAATGTACATGTTAAAACATTTCATGTTCAAGATGATTTATGTTCAAGCTGTATGTTGATTTTCCATGTGTAGGCCATCAATTTTTAGCAATTTGCGTGCAACAGATACAAACATAAATGTATTATGCTTGGTTGAAAATAGATTCATCCATATTGTATTCTTGAATACAGAATATCATAGTAGAAAAGAAAATGAGATATGCTTCATTGTTGCTGAAACCCCTCTGAAGCAGTTCTGAACTTCAAGCGTAACTGTGCAAGCATATGATAAGGCGTGAGTGATCACCTTTTTGTTTTCAGATTAAGATTCACCGTCTTCTTCGATGCCATTCTGTGTGTCAGAAATATAATTACAAATCGGAAGTTATTTGCGGTCAATCAACCTCACCCAATTTTACCCGCTTTACCCATATTGTTTTACACAAAAAAAATAGAATAATTTTTTTATAGTATTTGTCAAGGAAAAAAAAAAAAAAAAAAAAAACTCCAAATGACGCATTTTGACCCAACCACCCTTTGACATGCTACCAGATTAATATAGATTTGGGTTAAAACGGGTCGTTTTTAGTATGATTTTCTTTTCTAAAATGATACGGAGTACTTATTTGGACTAAATATTTACTATTCTAATTAGTGTAACTGATTTTTGTATGTTTATTTGGAACTGGACGAACAAAGGAAGTCATTGGATGGCAAAAACATTGCAATTTGTCAGGTGGAACAGCTTGACCATTCCCATATGGCCTCATTCAGCGTGAAGTAAACCATTATCCAAGTTAGTATATCAAAACCTCAACAACCAATACAAAAATCTTTCATCTTTTATGCTTCATATAAATTTTCTTATTAATCAAAATTTAACAGTCTTAATCCTTACAACTACTCACGACCCGTTGTGATTTTCTTTAGATGCTAAGACAGTGTGGTCATGTGACCTCTTTCTATAAGCTTATAGCGAACTTATTCTAGCCGCTAATTTCTCATTTACTGGCAGGGATCAGGTGATATATTACCAAAACAAACTCATATTAGGAGATTAAAACCACTTAAATCTGCTGCTGCTAATGCTAATTCTCATGTTCAAGCCATTACAGTTGAAGTATTGATATTGGCCAGGTTCCTTCCTTCTTCACTTTGACAGTTTATACAACTGTTTGTGTGTAAAACCAGGTGGTTATAAAATTTCAAGCATGCCCAGACTCTGTTTCATGGAATTTACAGTAAATTGCAATGTATATATGTTGTTTTGATTGTTTAACAACGTAGAGTATGGATAGTCTCAATGGTCACAAGTTGATGCCTTTCATTAGGCATCAGTTGTTTTGTTGCAGGCGCACTTACATATTGAACTTTTTAGCTAGCAAGCTTTTGGTGACTCTTTGTATCTCAAGTTTTTTGGATTATCAGGTAGCACCATTTTTGTAACCTATACATGTTGCACAAATGATCTTTTTGGCCGTGGCTGTGTAAAGTTGTCTGCTTTTCAATCTTCATGTATAGTATTTTAAATGTAGCAAAATGGACGGGTTGAGTAATGGGTCAATATGGGTTGGGTTAATCCATCAATGCTTTTTTACCGCTTTTTTAAAATTTACAGGTTGAGATTTATAGCTAGATTCAGTGTTCTGAAATAAAGCTTAACTATTTTGTAACAGGAGTTACTACCACAAGCACAGGCTGCACAGTGACGAAACATGTCGAGAGGGCTTCACATAACCTAAAATCAGTGATCACAACACAACATACGAAGGAAAACACAACCATGATGGCCCAGTTTATGCAGCAGCTGTTTCAACTTTTGGTGAATCCCGCTCTTTTGACAACAACCCATCCATGATTACGTCAACTCTTTTGTCAAGCTATGCAGTTCTATCATCAATATTTTGTAACACAGTGTTTAATGTTCTGTACTAGAATGATAACCCCAAGCTTTTTAATTATGTATGTGTTTAGGCTAAAATTGTATCTAAGCATTCCGGATTAACATGACACGATGCCCCCGGAAGCAACGCGCGGGCATCAAAGTTCTTGTAAGATAAGATGGGGAAAAAACATTATTGTGGATGAGACTCCACGCTGTGTTCTGTGCTATTTTTCAGTTCTTATCACTAAATCTTTTCATTGGATTCTATTGCAAAAGCATACTCATGCAATTTTGACTTTTTTACATTGATTTTTTACTTTGACCAAATATAGATATCATATATGACCGGTACAGTTATTATAAACTCTCATGAGCCAAACAATATGAAAGGATCCTAACTAGTACTTCAAACACTATATTCGCTATGATCCTCAACGTATGGGCGTGTGCAAAACCATAAATGAAACTAAAAACATCAAACTTTGCTGCTTCGTATAGCATCTCTATGTTACAAAACCTAATGGTATGAGTTGATGGTTTACTAGATTTGGTTCACATATGTGTGAGCCGTGATAAGATTATCCATTGTCCATTCTAATGAAACTAGAAAGTCAATTCCATGATGCAGGTGTGATCGATTCATAGACTTGACAAAGTAATTAAGAGTTTCATAGAACTGATTACAGAAATGAAACAGGGCTGTGTAAACAGATTACAAGCTACTGTAAGAGCGTTTCACCTTTTCAATAGATTAAGGCAAAAATATATTAATATTAATATTTTCATCTAACCCAGTTGTTTAAGTCTTTATAAATTAAAAACGTTTTTTGTTTCTTTACAAATGATCATATCTAGGATAAGTTACAAGACATAATGAAAAAACATTAAACAAAGAACATATCACATTACAAAAGGTCTCCAAAATTTGAAGAGTTGTAAAAAGTTCATGTAGTAGCCCATGATCAAGATCGCTGAAAAGAACCCAACTGGAAAACCGACCCAAGTTCCCTCCCAAAAAATCCATGAATGTTGCTCATCTTCCTCATTTCTTCCTTCTGGTGGCGGTATATCCTCCGGACATATGATCTTTATTTGCATACCGCATAATCCACTATTGTTTTGAAAATAATTCAACTCATTCATGGTGTCCATTTGCCACCACGAGGAATCTTACCCACTGTTATTGTTATTATTATTGTTACTATTATTATTATTATTATTATTATTATTATTATTATTTATAAAACGATATATCATTGAAACCATGAAAATTACATGAAATTGAAGGGGAGTTTAGACACAATCTGTGCTCCCACTCCCTTTTGAATACAGAAACTAACTCGGTGAAAAATAAAAGCACCACTCTTAACGTTGTTAGAGTGGCTGCTGGCAATAGTCCCGACACGCGAAAGTGTATTCAAAGCTTCCACATCGAGTTCCCCAAACGCAGAAAAAGCGAAAGGGACGAACTTGTATCCATTGTCTTTACATTTGGACGCATACTTCTTCCTTTTCTTTTCCACAGCATTACTCAAAGCAGCCCCAGGAGCCCATGACATCAGTGGCGAAGCTTGGAATTTTCAAGTGGGGGGTCGGGATCTAAATTTTTTTTTTCCTAAGGCTATATTTGAGGTATACCAAAATTTTCGGGGGGTCGAAACTGAATATACCGAAATTTTTCTACACGAAAACTATATACCCCTTACATCGCAAAAAAAATTTCGGGGGGTCGGGCGCCCCCCCCCCCCCCCCCCGGCCCCTTAAAAGCTACGCCACTGCATGACATCACTCCAGTCCCAGCAAACGGAGAGACCCCAGTCACATCCAGACACACGTCCTTACCTTGGACCCAGTTGAACAATAGCACATCTGCAGGGCGTAATTCTCTCCCTTCCTCTGAAATAAATCCCATTGGAGCCTCTTTACGAACCATAATTCCGGCTTTGGAACATATGTCAACAAGGATATCACGTACCAAATTATGCCTGAACTTAACACCCACGTCACTAGCGCAGTGGACCGCGTGATCCCCCCATTGGTCCATACGATGTGTATTACAACTCGGGCATAGACTGCCTTCAGAGAACATAGGGACCGCGAGCCTGTAACATAACACAGATCGAAATTGGCGAGGATTCATCCTTTGTCCTAGACCGTCGATAGGGATGGTAAAGAGAAAGTCATGTGCATGTGGGGCGCGTATACTACTGAGTATAGCCACCTGCCTTGGACTTAGCGAGTACTTAGAAACAAGGTCTTTCTCAATGACACCGAAATAACACTTTGCCAATGTTTTCATCAGTTGGGGGGCAGAAGCGCCCCCGGTGGCAGTGAGAAAGTCGGTGTTGCAAGTAGCATTGAAATTATCCAAAGCATGCTGGAACGAAGGGCCATGTGTAACGATACCGGTTTTGGTAAGTATCTTCTCCTATAGGTCACTCGTTTGCATACGTGAAGCGAGGAAGGCATATTGTATGATATCTCCTACTGAAAGAATACCGAGACCACCGAGCTTTATTGGGAGAGTGGCAAGCCGCCACTGCCAATCACCAAAACCCGGCCCTGAGGTAGTAACAATCTTCTCCAAGGATGCACGTAACGTCTGATCAAATTGAGCTTGGGCCTCTGATAAGTACAAGGGGGGACATGTTCTCAAAGCGTAAGATAATTTTGAAACTCCTGCACAATTACGCAAGAGGAGGAGTTCACACTGAGGATCATTGAGCTTGCTGATGGCCTCCATTAAAGATATGGTTTTAGGGACTCTTCTAGAAGCCAAGTCTCGACAGAAACCGTCATCCAAACTGACAGAACCCCCTAGAAGTTTGACGCCTTGGAGCGGACGAGCGATATCCGTAGGGAACACACCATCTGCTCTACTCCTAGGATCCTCCACAGGCCAGAAGAGTTCAGTCTTATCGACATTCAAGAACAAACCACGAGTCGGGCCATCCGTCCTGATGATGTTCAATGCCTTAGCGACCGTGAGAGTATCTCCAACAATAGTACAATCATCAAGATACCAAGCCTGAAGGGCAAGCTCACAAGAGCGATTAATGGCATGAACCAAAGGGTGCAAAGCTAGGGCAAATAACAAAGGCCCTAGTGGATCCCCCTGTTGAACCCCCTTACATGACCAAAGGATAGAGTTATCATAATAAAGCCTGGCAGGGCGTGCATAACAAAACTAAACCCAAGGGGCAATGGACGGGCATCGCGCTTTAGTTTCCTGTAGTAAGACACTCCTCTCGACCAAATTGAAAGCATTCTTAAAGTCCACCAAGAGCATAGAGTGTCCAACTTCATCACCTTTAGACTCAATAAGCCTATTCACCGAATGGAGGACGGCCTCACACCCCCCGGGACTCCAACCCCGAATTGGAAATCCTGCAGATAAGAATTCATGGAATTACCAACCGACGAGGAAGCAACCTTGGACACAAGCCTTCTCCAAACCGTACCCACAGCAATAGGCCGTACACCACCACCGACCTTGACTAAGGGGGCACTAACGATATATTCACCCAGTTGGATGGGGCACTTACCGCTGAGGAATAGATTAACAATTCCGGTAATAGACCCAAGCAAGTCATCAGCGATGGCAGTTGCCGCTCCACCCAGAATATCCATCAAATGTTGTGCTCGGAGCCCATCACGTCCACACGACGTCCCCTTGGGGAAACTGCGAATCCTGTTAAGCACCAAGTCTTTATAAACGAAAAGAGCATCCTCGTCAGGGGAAAAAGAGGGCAGAGTGGGAGGGGGTGCATAAGCGTGTTTGGCCTCGAGCTCACGAAGAGTGTCAGGTGTTGGCGGGGCGATGCCCGAAGACGTGAGCACCCAGCAGTGAAGTGCCCGTCCCCAAGTTTACGCTTGCATTGACCCAAGTTGACTCCGTCTGGATCCTTTAGTTTCATCACTCCATTAAAAGAATGAGGCTTAACGACCAACCGCTCCTTAATTAACCAAACCAAGCCTGTCGACGGGATCCTTCCATCTGAGGATGGCACGAGTAATACTGTCAAGCTGGTGCCTTTCTCTCTCACTGAAACGTCGTTGAGCTCTGTTTGTTGGCACAAAGGTGGACAACACACAAGATGGCAGAATAAGGAGTTGCACCCATACGGAAGTAAATTATAATTATAAAGTAAATGAATTATTCATCTATTTACTTTATAAATACATTATAAAGTAAATTTGATTTCGATCTAAAGTGTGTGCACATTCATTTACGTCTTCAAATATAGATTTCATAAATAATTATAATTATTTTGGGAATAATTGAATATAAGACAATTACCAAAAATAAATGAATCAAACAATTATGCATGACCTTTAAATTCACGATAAATACATCATTAAAAAACAAACACGTGTCGAAACATGTATTCAATTCTCATTTTCATTTAGGCACTTCAACGTATTTTTTACCTGGCAACCCATCACTTCTATTCACATATTTATAATCAACTAGTTATAATGTCTATGTAAGCACGAGATTTTTTTTTTTTTTTTTTTTTCTAACGAATAAATTTATTTTTGAATTTAAGACATGATCAAAAGTGAGTTTTAAAACTAAAAGATGAAAACGTTATAAATTTAAGTGACTAAAAATGATGATTTATATAAAAATAATTAAACTTTATGAAATTTTAACCATAAAAATGCTAAAGACACAAACTAAAAAAGCTAAAATTAAGCAATCAATAAGCTAATAACAAAAGTAATTAAACTAAAATATCATTTTTTTTAAAAGGCAATATATACTACTAAAACACCAATTTGATAAAAACTTAAACTCAAACACCCACTTCACACACTAAAGTTTGTTAAAGTAAATTACTTACATTTTTTATAAAAGTGCAAACGGAATTAAGAAAAATAAAGAACGGTGTGATCGCTTCTTTATCTCTTCTACCTAGTATCTATCTACGTAGTATTTAAAAAGAAGCCTTTGTTTTAGTGTAGATGGCTTAAAAATTGACATATCAGCATCTTAAAAATTGACACATCAGCTTTTAAGCTTTAAATAGTATGCAACTGCTTTTATCTTCCTATATGAATAAAAAAGGAGCCTCATTTTATCATAACCACTAACCTACTCATTTCTTCTAAGTTCTAACGCTCTCATTTATATTTCCTCTCATCCTATCCGGTCACCATCATAATGTTACCCTATATGGCTTCATTTGTTCTTGCCCGGGTGACGGTAAACGTCGTCTAATTTTTTTTTTTTTTTTTTTTTTTTTTTTTTTTTTTTTTTCACGCCTACTTTTAACTATCTTTTTCATTAACTACTTGTTTTTGGTTGTTTGCTTTAACCTATGGAACCTCTTGAGACCGATATCCAGGTGAGTGCACTCTCCATTTATTGTTCATACTTTGTCTTCATTTTTGGTTACTCGATCTCTTTCTTTTAGCTTCTGGATTCTGATTATTATTATTATTATTTTTTTTGGACGAAATCACTTCCTTTGTTTAGTCTTTAAATAATAGAAACTTCTGTAAACTAATGGCTCATAACATTCGTTTCATTTCATGTTTCTGGTTAATATGTTTTTTTTTGGTGGTTTAAAGTGTAGATGGTGATTTACGTTTGAAGTGAGAAGCTTACGTTAACTTTATGATTTATGATTACCGACGGTAAGCTACGTTTAATTTTTCTTTACGTCCTACAAATTTGCTCCTGATAAGATAAACGTTCCCTTTTTAAGTTTAATCTTCTCATTGACATTATTAATTACCTTTTTTTTTTTTTTTTTTTTTTTTTTTTTTTTTTTTTTCTTTCTTCTTTTTTTGGTTTTCAGCTTGGCCTTTGTGTAGCACGGCGGTTATGAATCTTTGAGAAAATAAGATGATGATATTCTTTGGGTAAAAAGTAGCATACATTAATTCTTTTATTTTTTTATGTAACGCTATCATCAAAGAAGCCTATGCTAATATTTTTAGTTATTCGTGTATTTAAACATCTTGTGAGAAAAAAAGGACAACACTTGCTAACAATGAAACGAAAATTATACTTGTATGGTGTTCTGAATATGTTGGCAACCAATATCATACTAATTCTAAGTTTATATTTTTGGTAATCAAGCTAATTTTTTTATTCATATGCGTATTATAAAGGCAGAGATGCAAAGAAGAAAACAAATAGTTCATGGGGCAAGATATTTTTTATTTCTATTTTATAAAAAGGTGATGCACTACAAAAAAAAGTTAGATTTTACACGTTTATTTCTCCACGTTATTGAAAGCGTGTAGATATATTTTGGGTTTATCCACAATTACATGCGTGCAAAAAAATACTCAACATTTTCAAGCGTGAACAATGAAATACAAATCTTATGTACAAATAAAATACACACATCAGAGCGTGATAAATATGTTCACTAGCAAAAGCGTGTAAAAATTTATAAGTAACTAAATAGTCCACATAAATAAGCGTGTACTTACTAAAAGTGGAGAAATTTACATTTTTCACTTCCAACTTTACTAACATTACATGTCTAGTTTTTCATTTCTGAAAAATGGATAAACTCACACCAACAGCTTCAAATCTTCAAATCTTCAAATCTATAAACTCATAAGATCTTCAAATCTTTCAATTCTATAAAATCAATAAACTCACACCATCTTGAAATCAACTTCATAATCAACTTCGACCCGTTAAATCATTTGTGTAGCGTTAGGGTTTCAAAATTAGGGTTTCGAATCACCACCACCGCCACCGTCACCACCACAAACAACCCAATCATCTTCTCCGGTCACCGGTTCGCCTCCGTCGGCTGGAAGTTTAGATCCGGTTGAGAGCTCCAGTTCGTCTCCTAATCGGAGTAATCAGCTGGATATGCAGGTTTTGTAACTGAATTTTGAGATTGCGTTGACTATTTGACTTTTTAACTGATTATTATTATTATTTTTATTTTTATTTTAATTGATTTTGTTTGATTTTTTTAGCCGTCTTTGTGAAGCGAAGAGTATCGACAACTGTTTCGGCTTCCTCCTGAGGAGGTAGTAATTTTTCTTATTTGAGTTTAAAATGATATTAAATTATAATGTCTTTGCGTTGTATATGATCTTGTTTAGGCGTTAGTGGTTTTGGATTTATGTAATGTGGATTGTTGAATGGTTAATCTTTCGTTAGGTGGTTAGGTGCTGTGTGAAAAGATACATAATGTAGATCAATTTTCACGCTTTCTTCGTTTAATGAATGTGTTTGAATGCTTTAACGGATGATGGCGTACCGACTACACTAGAATCAATAGTGGTTATTGATTGTTAAATTGTTAGTTAGGATAGAAGAAGTTATGTTATACGTAGGTAAGGCTTAAGATGAATTAAGATTGAATCTTTCATTAGGCAGATAGATAAAAGCTAAATGCTCTATAAAGCTCATCGACAATCACAACCTCAATGTAGTAAGACTCTCAAAGTCACAAACAATAATAGGTATGTTATGGTTATAACTTATAAGTAAAGTTTTGTATACAAGGTGGAAGTATGTTACAATGTTTTACATGTATGTACTTCATAGCTTCAATTAATGTAAATATCGACTTCTACATATAATTTGAATATTTTGCATATTTTGGTAGGCAAAACCCGAGACTGTCAACAGAGTTTACGAGATTGCTAAGACCCAATTGGCATTGCCCAACCGTTCTGTCGTTGCACCCGACTATAAAGATATTTAGCGAAAGAGGTATTACCGTTATAAACTACACATAAAACTATTTTACATATCTGCGGTTAATTATATGATGTTTAGATTAATACTTGATGCAAAAGGGTCCACAAAACACATACATGTTACTTCATTGCAAATCATAGTAACTAGATTAGGCTTTCAAGATTGTAGTTACTATCTTTTAAGGGCATGATTTATTTTAAAGGCTAAAGTGTGGCAACCTGTTGTGGTAGAGCAAAGTTTGCAGGGTCATTGTATCATGGCATGATATCTATGGGTATACCTGCAACAATTTAATACAACCACAAATGATTATTCCAAACTGAGTTCAACATTCTGTTGGCCAGTTTGTTATATGTAATAATTGAGCATTTGTATTGACATCTAAACTAGACTTTGTCCCATTAAAAAATGACCACTTATAAGGTAATTCAGATTTATATTGATATGGGTTATTTTTATGCAGATTTTTAGATTATAAAGTGGTGTTGCATAGAGAGATCTGATGAAATAAAGGATGCCGAAGCAAGATTTTTACTTATATCAACTTTGATCGTGTACAAGATACTACTGTATAGTTTCAGTATGCTTCACGTCTGTGTATATGTTTATGATGAATAATAACATATATATCATACAAAGTGTTAATACTTCCACGGCAACGCGCGGGTTAAACGACTCGTTAGTTTAACAAATAGTGTGGTATGATAAGTGTTATAAGAATGTCAAATCATCTGATGTTTAATAAGAAATGTTATATGCTGCAGAATTAAGAAGTATGCTGCAAATTTTGAGCATTTCTTATAATACAGGGTATGAATTGTAAAATCATCAAAAGTACAGGGTTATGATTGAGAAATTATCAAAATAGTAGGTGACCACATTTAAAAGCGTGTACAAATTTGATGACGTGTTCAAGGGTGTACTTTAAACCGTGTATGCACATGTTATTAAACCCGGATTGTAAAAAAAATAGCTTTTTTTAGATATTCTTACTTAAACTTTAAAGATGAGTTACATGAGTTGTTGCTATATGTAAAATCTCGTGTATTTATTTGCAATCACACTAACTAATGTTTTCATATTAATATTTGTAATCACATTCATATACGTTAATCTAATCTAATAATGATGATAATATTTATAAGGAACATCAACAATAAATGTGTTTTTTTAAAAACAAATATAAAATTTTGGGTGAATTTGTTAAATTTATTAAGTTAAAACTGAGAATTTTACATTTATGTTTATAAAATTGACTTTAAGATAGATTCTGTATAAAGTTTATGAGTTAAATGTAAATTCTAACGAGTTTCTCTTATCTATACTACATTATAATATATTTGAGACTATTCTATAATTAGAAATACTTAAAATTCAGACTTTTTTCTTGCTTATTATGGAAAAACTTCAAAATTAATTTGTCATGAAGCACGTTAGTTAAGAAGTTTGTTAGGAAGCGGTTGGTTGTTCAAACTAAAATTATTTGGCTTAACCATCTCTAATATCTCTACTTATAATGCATAAAGACAACTAAACGTGTAACCAAATAACGCAAAATATAATTACAGAGTACCCGCCGCCGCATTGCACGGGTACCGTTATAGTTATATAAAAGATACGGGTTATATATCATATACTATATAAATATAAGCCTGTTAATTGCACTTGTAGAAAACCTAAAAAATGAATCATTAACGCAGCTATTACCATGATTGCAACTTCGAGTTTGATGCATCCTCTCTGCTTTCGTCATGTTGTCACTACCAATTATAGTGGTATAGTTAGTTGCCGTTCAAACAATAAAAAATAAAGTTAAAAGGGAATTTTGTTTTAATAGTTTTGTCGGAAATCTTGAGTATCTTCATTCTTTGGGTCACATAGTTTCACCCATTTTCACACGAGAAATGATTAGGAAGCCTAAACTTATGCCTAATTTTGTGCTTAAGAGTATGTGGCATTAGCCCATTGGTTTATGATATGGTAGGTCCCTCAGTTGCAACCAATGAAAGAGTGACACCCAAGTTTAAAAACAAAATTAGGCATGAGTTTAGGCATCCCAATCATTCATCTTTTCACACGACATACAATTTCGGGTTAATTTAACAATGAGTAAAATGGTTGTTGGTGATTGGGTTTTTAAAAGTGAAGCTTTGGATTTGCAATTTGTTTTTAGAACGGCAATTTTAGCTATCTCACAATATTTATACCACAAATTAATTTCACATGTCCTAAGCAGGATTTGAATCCATGACCATTTGGTTGAGGTTCTCACACAACATGAGGTGCCGTTGAGACACAAACCCTTTAGTTGAATTTGCAATTTAGCATAAAAGGAATAAACCATGGTTGAGGAGCTTCTCACACAACATGAGCTAGTAATCAGGATCCACCCAAAGAATTGCCTGTCGGATCAAAATAAAGATGAAAAACTCATTAACCTTGTCAAGTCTAATGGAGATTAATGGCTGGAACGAAATTTATAGCATGTAGATTTGCAACAGGTCCCCTTCGTTTGTGCCAGACATAAATCCACTTCCAAGAACATAGAATGTTGTATTTTGCCCACCAAGCAAAAACTTCATTGTGATTACAATTTGACAATCATATCTTACAACAACAATCTTTCATTCGAAACACTATACAAATCATTAATAATTCACTGAACATTCCGTTTGATTGTATAAAGAATAATCATGTAGAAAAACACAATATATCACAAGATATTGATAGAACTCTCACAACTACCAAAAATAAAATAATAATAATAATAATAATAATAATAATAATAATAATAATAATAATAATAATCAATGTTGCAAAAATCGGCCGAATCGGCCGATTAATCGCTAATCGGTGATGCACCTTGTCGATTTTCGAAAGTCGGTGAAAAAATCGGCCTAGGCAAAAAAATCAGAAAAGTCGGTCAAAAATCGGCCGAATCGGTCAATTTAAAAAAAATAGAAATTTAGGCATTTTACTTAATTTGGGATCATTTATTTCACTTATAACGTACAATGGGCCTTATAATCAGAATTGAAGCCTTTTATTGAGGTTTGTAAACATAGAAGGCTTGGAATCAGTTAAGATCTTTAGTTTGCTCTCCAGAAATTCCCAAAACATGTAGGAAATGCCAAACCGATTAATCACCGCCTTGACCGATTACAGGCTGCAGGGTGGTCGACCGCCCGACTACCGATTCACGATTTTTGCAACATTGATAATAATAATAATAATAATAATAATAATAATAATAATAATAATAATAATAATAATATGACAATGATAGATGAATATATTCTATACTACAAACCGCTCAAAAAGGTAAGGTATGTAACTTTCATACCTAAGGGGTCCACCTTATATCTAAACCAATACCAATTGTGATTCATGGCAGCAAACCAAACGCACCCTTAACCAGTTAAACAACACTGATGGGATCTGTTATAAAACTTAAAATAGCTTTTTGTTTCCAAATTAAATTTATTTTGACTTTGAGTACGCTATATTTGTTACACTTTTCGTGTTTCAGTAACATCTAGGTGACCCAGTTTTACATCGACTTTGGTACACGTGTTATGAAAGAATTGGAAAAATATTCGACAAAGGACGTGTTTGTTTGATTGTGTGGAAAATAAGGTTGCTTTGAGTGTTCGTCCACTTAAAGTAAATGAAATGTTAGTGTTTTTGGATGTTAGCATAAAAAAATAAATAAATAAATAAATAAATAAAAAAGATTCCTTCCTAAAATCTAAGGCATCTAATTGGTCTGGATTAACATATGGAAACAATAAACAAGTCGTGGAAAAAGGGAAATTAATCGTCACCACTCACCAAGAATACTTTAAACAATAATATCTTTGTCTAAATAACAAATAGATCCATACATGTGTAAGTCACGTACGTTGGACCATGAGTAGTAACATTATCCCAAATGCTCATGGTCAAAATGTCAAGTAATACTATTCGATGCTGATTGCTGAAGTATGTGTGAGTGCAACAAATATGACCAAAACATGCATCAAACTGAGAATAGCGCCTGCTTTGTTTACAAAAGCCCAGAAGGTACATAACAACATGCATGATGGTTTAAAGGCTCACATATGATGCGCATATGAGTGAAGGAAGAGTGAAAAGATCATCTTCGGTTAAAACCAAGCGAGTCAATGGGCATATTTGAAGAACTATGGTATAAAACTACTTTTTTCTTGTGCACCGTCTAATATTTAAACTCGTAGGGTAAGGTTGAAATTGTTGTAATATCGAATTTACAGCTTCGGTCTAATATTTCATTTGGGCAGTTCCATGGATATAAAAAAAAATGGATATAATTGTAACGGCTAGAAAACTAATACACATAATCTCATTTCATTTGAACTATGAGATAGACATTTGTGTTCGGTTGAAACACGAGCCCAAACATTGAACATTATTACATTAAATAGACGTTTGAGCCGCAACTGTTACAAACGATCAGTAGATTTTGTGTGGTACAATCAACAATAATTTGCATCCATTTGGTCTTGGCCGTCCTTTCCAACGAAGAAATCCTTAAGATGATCCATTTGGCAATCCCTGGCGATACCCAAGAACTATAAGTACGTGAAGGTTATGATGATGGCCAAGCTCGTTTGATCATTTTGGATTATTTATGTTGTACTCAAACTCATTATTCAGTGATAAGAATTACACAAATTTACAATATCAAGTTGTTTAAGTGACCGAATACTGAAAATTAAACCCGAGTCACGATGCTGGAAAACACCGTAACTGGGGTGAAGAAAGGGACGATATCATTTAAGTGAAGTCCAGTAACACTTCTAGTTGTAGTTGTAGCTCTGCTACAATTGACACGGTCTCATGAACAACAATCGGTATCGGAACTCCATGAGTCTAGCTCTACAAACCGGTTAAAACTCGAGTTCACGATGAGAAAGAGTGTGGATTTGAAGTAAATTATGATCAATTGCTTATTTTTTATGAATGGGACAACAGAATGATGGGATTATTGGAATGCAATTTAGTATAGACAAGATAAATAAAAACTTTAGCTTTAAGATAGGTGGTGTAATGGTGATGATCGACCATGGTGATTTAAGGTGGTTTTAGGCTTGGTTTATTTGTGCTGAGGTGGTGGTAATTATAAAAGGGGACGATGTTATTGTTTTTGCTGTACAATGTACAAATTATGAAGCATGATATTAGAAGTGAAAAAGGAGTTCGCTAATGTATGATTGTGAAGTCAATGGACAGTGATAGACCGTTACATGTTTGATTATTGTGGATGAGAATTTTCCTAGACAAGTAGTACTAGTTTGAACTTTGAATGTTAAACAAACCCACACGACTCTGTCTCTAGAAATTTAATGGAACGTGTGGGGTTCAAACTAAGGAATTTATTTTCAATAATTGCATGTAGTAGTAAACTAAATTTATTAAAAAAAATTGCTAAATACATATAGTACGTGTGGTGTTCAAGTTAAATACAACACAAACCCATTCATCAACCATCCAACTATCCAAACTTATACATGTGACAAAGATTAAAATAAGGAACCTAGAGAAATGGACTCCTCAAATTTATAGTGAAAACATTTTAGTTTTCACTTTTATCCCTCAATTTCTCAAACCATGCCTTTAGAAAAACTAGCAATCTTTATATTAGTGGTGGTAACAACAACATCCGCATCACGACCAAGAACAACAGATGACGCCGAAAAAATGGCCAAAGATGAAGAAGAAAGAATGGCTAAAATGTTAGAATGGTCGAGAACAGCAACGCCTCCATCAGATATGGTAGCTCCATCGCCAGGAGGTCCAATTTCGTGCACGGCCGCTTGCATGGATATTTGCATGGTGTTAGAACCTCCTAGTGATCATGTATGTGAGCTTGCATGCGAATTTGGATGTGCACAAGTACGTGGTAGAGGAAAAATTAAGCATCTTCCTCATACGCATAAACATAACCATGTGGACCATCATCGTGATCATTAGATTTTTTTTATTCATTTAGAGTATATGTTATAGCATTCGTGAATCATTCTTAATTGTTTGTTAACTTGTTTCGTCTCAGTAGATTTTCTAACAGTCGAAAATTGTTCTTAATTCTTATTTGGTTACCATTTTTGAATGGACACTAACGAAGTCGGATAGTCATATGTTCCTAATCATCAATTTCACTTCATACGACGAAGGATGTGGATACCACCATAGATAAAATGTAAACATATTACGAAAAACTTGCAACTATTCGGGGCGATATACCTTGATGCTCAAGAAGCTAGAGTTCAACCTAATTAGCACCCGTCTTTCTTGTCCTAATTTAAAACAAAGTCAATAGAGTATATTCATGTTACAATCTTAAGATGCCACTATATATCGCCCGCCTAGAGCCATAAACTCGCTATTCATATAAAACTGAGATAACACATATATATATAAATGTCCTTAAAGTCTAGTGATCAATATGACGTTCATGGAATAGCTAATAAAACGATAAACAATCCCACAACACATTGTTAATCGCCTTGATCATGTTATATAACTAAAAATTTTTTGTTTATGACTATCCTTTTCAATTGATCTTAATTTTTATGTTTAAAAAAATAATAATAATAATAATAAAACCTTAAAATTGAATTTGCTAATAAATTATATTAAATTAAAAAGATAACTAAATATATAATTAAAAAGTCAACCATAATATTCCACCAGATTTCATAATAATCCTTATGGACAAAAAAAAAACAACATGAAACCATAACCAATCCAAACTGTTCCTCCTAATGACAGATAGATTAACTCCTCCTAATGACAGATAGATTAACCAACCTGTGACTATTATTCCATAAACCAAATCTTTTTAAAAAAAATCTCACATAGCCAAAGATGGTATTCAACACCATATTAATCGCATCAACAGCCAGCGTATCAGCTGGTATATGGCAATCTATAGCATGTTCAACAGAACGAATATCGGGTGAAGAGTTACTAGATCTGGTGATATGTTTTCCACTTCAAGAACTAGCTCGTTTCGTGATATGTGTATGGAATTTTCTCTGTCTTCCTTGGTCACCTCATGTTGAGTCTTATTATTCTTCTTATAATTATGATCATGATGATGAGGATGGTGATGAGTATTTGAGCTTGGCTGGCGTTAGTTTTTCGGGTTATGATACGTACTCTGATAGTCATTCGGATTGATTTCATGACATACATGTATATATAGGACTCTTAAAGGTTTTGAATATTTGTTATGTTTGGAAATTTTATTTGTTTATTGAAATGGTGTTAATTGTATATAGTTGTTGCATTTGATTTAATCGTGTTAAATTCTATTTCTTTGTTATTGATGCTAGATTAAATGTTAATTGATTGATTCATTGATGGTCGGACTGGCTATTCATGATGATCGTTTCGTTAGTTTGATGTATTTGTTAGAAATACAATTTGATCGTGTAGAACATGGAAATAGCATAAGATGCACAGCTTACAAACAAATAAGTACTTTTTGATCATGCTATACACCAATTCTTTCGTTACTAAAAAGTAAAAATAATTACATTGATAAGTCCCATCTTACTTAATTAGCACTTAGAGCCCATAATAATAAAACAAATTAGCATGGCATGGCTTATATAACTGATGCTGAAAAGTTAAAATAAATCTAGCAATGATACGAAAGGGAATTGACTCACTGGAGGCCCAACAGACCGGTGTCATGACCAACATGAAAAGATAAATCGAGTAACACTATGATTTAAAAGAACACGAGAACATGATTTGCATATCCTCAACCAATGAACTATCATTAATATTGCATTTTTTTAGTTAAGAAAAATAGCAACTAACAATATAAATTGACATAGAATCATAGATTATGAGTTATGACGTTATGTCCTACTATTTTAGTGACCAACACTAACAGTTAGGGGTGTTTATCGGTTCGGTTCTCGGTTAATCGGTTTATTCGGTTCGGGTTGTTCGGTTAAAAAAATTATTTTGGTCATACCTGAAAACCGAACCGAACCAAGAACCGAACAGAAGTTCAGTTCGGTTATTGGTCAAAACCGAAAACCGAATTTTGTATTTGAATTACACTATTTATATTTTTTTTAAAATTTAATTATATATATATTTGGCAAAAAAAATATTTCAAGCATAAAAAATTGTTTTTTATATTAATATAAAATTTTAATGGACATTTTTTATATATAAAATAATATAAATATAAAAAAAATATATATATTTATATAATTCGGTTTTCGGTTCCGTTTACAATTCAGATAGCAAAACCCATATCCAAACCGAAAACCGAATTTTTAATTCGGTTCGGTTTGGGTTTTTTTTCAGTTCGATTCGGTTCGGTTTCGGTTTATTACCCGAACCATGAACACCCCTACTAACAATATATAGATCATGTTTTAAAGTCCAGAAAGCAGCCCAATCCCATGAAACTTTGGCCCAAAACAAATCAGAACGAAATTGTCCATTTGCAACCTTTTATATGAAAAGTTGACTAGGGGGTGTTTGGCTGTTGGTTTAATAGCTGCCAAGAAAGACAAACAGGAGCTGTTGTCTGGTTTTGCTTAAATTTGTCAACAGCTTTTAAAACTAAAATTACCCATATACCCTCTATCCATATATAAAAATCACGTAAGAAGTTGTGTTATACTACTATATACATGCATGTGTTCTAACTACTAGGGACCAATCACAAATCCATGCATGTTATTACTTTATTCGTCATTAATGAATGTTGCTAGTTTGATTTGCTTAGCTTCATATTTTTCAATTATTAAAATGATCGAGAAACTCAATAAATCGTTAAAAGCTTGTTACTTAGCTTGCCATATAAAGTGAGGATATACGAGTTTCGCTTATTTGTACAACGAGGTTTCAACACCCGCACTCCGCAGTGGGGTGTTTGCGTACGCGAGTATATTATGCACTGTCAATGTACATGTTAAAACATTTCATGTTCAAGATGATTTATGTTCAAGCTGTATGTTGATTTTCCATGTGTAGGCCATCAATTTTTAGCAATTTGCGTGCAACAGATACAAACATAAATGTATTATGCTTGGTTGAAAATAGATTCATCCATATTGTATTCTTGAATACAGAATATCATAGTAGAAAAGAAAATGAGATATGCTTCATTGTTGCTGAAACCCCTCTGAAGCAGTTCTGAACTTCAAGCGTAACTGTGCAAGCATATGATAAGGCGTGAGTGATCACCTTTTTGTTTTCAGATTAAGATTCACCGTCTTCTTCGATGCCATTCTGTGTGTCAGAAATATAATTACAAATCGGAAGTTATTTGCGGTCAATCAACCTCACCCAATTTTACCCGCTTTACCCATATTGTTTTACACAAAAAAAATAGAATAATTTTTTTATAGTATTTGTCAAGGAAAAAAAAAAAAAAAAAAAAACTCCAAATGACGCATTTTGACCCAACCACCCTTTGACATGCTACCAGATTAATATAGATTTGGGTTAAAACGGGTCGTTTTTAGTATGATTTTCTTTTCTAAAATGATACGGAGTACTTATTTGGACTAAATATTTACTATTCTAATTAGTGTAACTGATTTTTGTATGTTTATTTGGAACTGGACGAACAAAGGAAGTCATTGGATGGCAAAAACATTGCAATTTGTCAGGTGGAACAGCTTGACCATTCCCATATGGCCTCATTCAGCGTGAAGTAAACCATTATCCAAGTTAGTATATCAAAACCTCAACAACCAATACAAAAATCTTTCATCTTTTATGCTTCATATAAATTTTCTTATTAATCAAAATTTAACAGTCTTAATCCTTACAACTACTCACGACCCGTTGTGATTTTCTTTAGATGCTAAGACAGTGTGGTCATGTGACCTCTTTCTATAAGCTTATAGCGAACTTATTCTAGCCGCTAATTTCTCATTTACTGGCAGGGATCAGGTGATATATTACCAAAACAAACTCATATTAGGAGATTAAAACCACTTAAATCTGCTGCTGCTAATGCTAATTCTCATGTTCAAGCCATTACAGTTGAAGTATTGATATTGGCCAGGTTCCTTCCTTCTTCACTTTGACAGTTTATACAACTGTTTGTGTGTAAAACCAGGTGGTTATAAAATTTCAAGCATGCCCAGACTCTGTTTCATGGAATTTACAGTAAATTGCAATGTATATATGTTGTTTTGATTGTTTAACAACGTAGAGTATGGATAGTCTCAATGGTCACAAGTTGATGCCTTTCATTAGGCATCAGTTGTTTTGTTGCAGGCGCACTTACATATTGAACTTTTTAGCTAGCAAGCTTTTGGTGACTCTTTGTATCTCAAGTTTTTTGGATTATCAGGTAGCACCATTTTTGTAACCTATACATGTTGCACAAATGATCTTTTTGGCCGTGGCTGTGTAAAGTTGTCTGCTTTTCAATCTTCATGTATAGTATTTTAAATGTAGCAAAATGGACGGGTTGAGTAATGGGTCAATATGGGTTGGGTTAATCCATCAATGCTTTTTTACCGCTTTTTTAAAATTTACAGGTTGAGATTTATAGCTAGATTCAGTGTTCTGAAATAAAGCTTAACTATTTTGTAACAGGAGTTACTACCACAAGCACAGGCTGCACAGTGACGAAACATGTCGAGAGGGCTTCACATAACCTAAAATCAGTGATCACAACACAACATACGAAGGAAAACACAACCATGATGGCCCAGTTTATGCAGCAGCTGTTTCAACTTTTGGTGAATCCCGCTCTTTTGACAACAACCCATCCATGATTACGTCAACTCTTTTGTCAAGCTATGCAGTTCTATCATCAATATTTTGTAACACAGTGTTTAATGTTCTGTACTAGAATGATAACCCCAAGCTTTTTAATTATGTATGTGTTTAGGCTAAAATTGTATCTAAGCATTCCGGATTAACATGACACGATGCCCCCGGAAGCAACGCGCGGGCATCAAAGTTCTTGTAAGATAAGATGGGGAAAAAACATTATTGTGGATGAGACTCCACGCTGTGTTCTGTGCTATTTTTCAGTTCTTATCACTAAATCTTTTCATTGGATTCTATTGCAAAAGCATACTCATGCAATTTTGACTTTTTTACATTGATTTTTTACTTTGACCAAATATAGATATCATATATGACCGGTACAGTTATTATAAACTCTCATGAGCCAAACAATATGAAAGGATCCTAACTAGTACTTCAAACACTATATTCGCTATGATCCTCAACGTATGGGCGTGTGCAAAACCATAAATGAAACTAAAAACATCAAACTTTGCTGCTTCGTATAGCATCTCTATGTTACAAAACCTAATGGTATGAGTTGATGGTTTACTAGATTTGGTTCACATATGTGTGAGCCGTGATAAGATTATCCATTGTCCATTCTAATGAAACTAGAAAGTCAATTCCATGATGCAGGTGTGATCGATTCATAGACTTGACAAAGTAATTAAGAGTTTCATAGAACTGATTACAGAAATGAAACAGGGCTGTGTAAACAGATTACAAGCTACTGTAAGAGCGTTTCACCTTTTCAATAGATTAAGGCAAAAATATATTAATATTAATATTTTCATCTAACCCAGTTGTTTAAGTCTTTATAAATTAAAAACGTTTTTTGTTTCTTTACAAATGATCATATCTAGGATAAGTTACAAGACATAATGAAAAAACATTAAACAAAGAACATATCACATTACAAAAGGTCTCCAAAATTTGAAGAGTTGTAAAAAGTTCATGTAGTAGCCCATGATCAAGATCGCTGAAAAGAACCCAACTGGAAAACCGACCCAAGTTCCCTCCCAAAAAATCCATGAATGTTGCTCATCTTCCTCATTTCTTCCTTCTGGTGGCGGTATATCCTCCGGACATATGATCTTTATTTGCATACCGCATAATCCACTATTGTTTTGAAAATAATTCAACTCATTCATGGTGTCCATTTGCCACCACGAGGAATCTTACCCACTGTTATTGTTATTATTATTGTTACTATTATTATTATTATTATTATTATTATTATTATTATTTATAAAACGATATATCATTGAAACCATGAAAATTACATGAAATTGAAGGGGAGTTTAGACACAATCTGTGCTCCCACTCCCTTTTGAATACAGAAACTAACTCGGTGAAAAATAAAAGCACCACTCTTAACGTTGTTAGAGTGGCTGCTGGCAATAGTCCCGACACGCGAAAGTGTATTCAAAGCTTCCACATCGAGTTCCCCAAACGCAGAAAAAGCGAAAGGGACGAACTTGTATCCATTGTCTTTACATTTGGACGCATACTTCTTCCTTTTCTTTTCCACAGCATTACTCAAAGCAGCCCCAGGAGCCCATGACATCAGTGGCGAAGCTTGGAATTTTCAAGTGGGGGGTCGGGATCTAAATTTTTTTTTTCCTAAGGCTATATTTGAGGTATACCAAAATTTTCGGGGGGTCGAAACTGAATATACCGAAATTTTTCTACACGAAAACTATATACCCCTTACATCGCAAAAAAAATTTCGGGGGGTCGGGCGCCCCCCCCCCCCCCCGGCCCCTTAAAAGCTACGCCACTGCATGACATCACTCCAGTCCCAGCAAACGGAGAGACCCCAGTCACATCCAGACACACGTCCTTACCTTGGACCCAGTTGAACAATAGCACATCTGCAGGGCGTAATTCTCTCCCTTCCTCTGAAATAAATCCCATTGGAGCCTCTTTACGAACCATAATTCCGGCTTTGGAACATATGTCAACAAGGATATCACGTACCAAATTATGCCTGAACTTAACACCCACGTCACTAGCGCAGTGGACCGCGTGATCCCCCCATTGGTCCATACGATGTGTATTACAACTCGGGCATAGACTGCCTTCAGAGAACATAGGGACCGCGAGCCTGTAACATAACACAGATCGAAATTGGCGAGGATTCATCCTTTGTCCTAGACCGTCGATAGGGATGGTAAAGAGAAAGTCATGTGCATGTGGGGCGCGTATACTACTGAGTATAGCCACCTGCCTTGGACTTAGCGAGTACTTAGAAACAAGGTCTTTCTCAATGACACCGAAATAACACTTTGCCAATGTTTTCATCAGTTGGGGGGCAGAAGCGCCCCCGGTGGCAGTGAGAAAGTCGGTGTTGCAAGTAGCATTGAAATTATCCAAAGCATGCTGGAACGAAGGGCCATGTGTAACGATACCGGTTTTGGTAAGTATCTTCTCCTATAGGTCACTCGTTTGCATACGTGAAGCGAGGAAGGCATATTGTATGATATCTCCTACTGAAAGAATACCGAGACCACCGAGCTTTATTGGGAGAGTGGCAAGCCGCCACTGCCAATCACCAAAACCCGGCCCTGAGGTAGTAACAATCTTCTCCAAGGATGCACGTAACGTCTGATCAAATTGAGCTTGGGCCTCTGATAAGTACAAGGGGGGACATGTTCTCAAAGCGTAAGATAATTTTGAAACTCCTGCACAATTACGCAAGAGGAGGAGTTCACACTGAGGATCATTGAGCTTGCTGATGGCCTCCATTAAAGATATGGTTTTAGGGACTCTTCTAGAAGCCAAGTCTCGACAGAAACCGTCATCCAAACTGACAGAACCCCCTAGAAGTTTGACGCCTTGGAGCGGACGAGCGATATCCGTAGGGAACACACCATCTGCTCTACTCCTAGGATCCTCCACAGGCCAGAAGAGTTCAGTCTTATCGACATTCAAGAACAAACCACGAGTCGGGCCATCCGTCCTGATGATGTTCAATGCCTTAGCGACCGTGAGAGTATCTCCAACAATAGTACAATCATCAAGATACCAAGCCTGAAGGGCAAGCTCACAAGAGCGATTAATGGCATGAACCAAAGGGTGCAAAGCTAGGGCAAATAACAAAGGCCCTAGTGGATCCCCCTGTTGAACCCCCTTACATGACCAAAGGATAGAGTTATCATAATAAAGCCTGGCAGGGCGTGCATAACAAAACTAAACCCAAGGGGCAATGGACGGGCATCGCGCTTTAGTTTCCTGTAGTAAGACACTCCTCTCGACCAAATTGAAAGCATTCTTAAAGTCCACCAAGAGCATAGAGTGTCCAACTTCATCACCTTTAGACTCAATAAGCCTATTCACCGAATGGAGGACGGCCTCACACCCCCCGGGACTCCAACCCCGAATTGGAAATCCTGCAGATAAGAATTCATGGAATTACCAACCGACGAGGAAGCAACCTTGGACACAAGCCTTCTCCAAACCGTACCCACAGCAATAGGCCGTACACCACCACCGACCTTGACTAAGGGGGCACTAACGATATATTCACCCAGTTGGATGGGGCACTTACCGCTGAGGAATAGATTAACAATTCCGGTAATAGACCCAAGCAAGTCATCAGCGATGGCAGTTGCCGCTCCACCCAGAATATCCATCAAATGTTGTGCTCGGAGCCCATCACGTCCACACGACGTCCCCTTGGGGAAACTGCGAATCCTGTTAAGCACCAAGTCTTTATAAACGAAAAGAGCATCCTCGTCAGGGGAAAAAGAGGGCAGAGTGGGAGGGGGTGCATAAGCGTGTTTGGCCTCGAGCTCACGAAGAGTGTCAGGTGTTGGCGGGGCGATGCCCGAAGACGTGAGCACCCAGCAGTGAAGTGCCCGTCCCCAAGTTTACGCTTGCATTGACCCAAGTTGACTCCGTCTGGATCCTTTAGTTTCATCACTCCATTAAAAGAATGAGGCTTAACGACCAACCGCTCCTTAATTAACCAAACCAAGCCTGTCGACGGGATCCTTCCATCTGAGGATGGCACGAGTAATACTGTCAAGCTGGTGCCTTTCTCTCTCACTGAAACGTCGTTGAGCTCTGTTTGTTGGCACAAAGGTGGACAACACACAAGATGGCAGAATAAGGAGTTGCACCCATACGGAAGTAAATTATAATTATAAAGTAAATGAATTATTCATCTATTTACTTTATAAATACATTATAAAGTAAATTTGATTTCGATCTAAAGTGTGTGCACATTCATTTACGTCTTCAAATATAGATTTCATAAATAATTATAATTATTTTGGGAATAATTGAATATAAGACAATTACCAAAAATAAATGAATCAAACAATTATGCATGACCTTTAAATTCACGATAAATACATCATTAAAAAACAAACACGTGTCGAAACATGTATTCAATTCTCATTTTCATTTAGGCACTTCAACGTATTTTTTACCTGGCAACCCATCACTTCTATTCACATATTTATAATCAACTAGTTATAATGTCTATGTAAGCACGAGATTTTTTTTTTTTTTTTTTTTTCTAACGAATAAATTTATTTTTGAATTTAAGACATGATCAAAAGTGAGTTTTAAAACTAAAAGATGAAAACGTTATAAATTTAAGTGACTAAAAATGATGATTTATATAAAAATAATTAAACTTTATGAAATTTTAACCATAAAAATGCTAAAGACACAAACTAAAAAAGCTAAAATTAAGCAATCAATAAGCTAATAACAAAAGTAATTAAACTAAAATATCATTTTTTTTAAAAGGCAATATATACTACTAAAACACCAATTTGATAAAAACTTAAACTCAAACACCCACTTCACACACTAAAGTTTGTTAAAGTAAATTACTTACATTTTTTATAAAAGTGCAAACGGAATTAAGAAAAATAAAGAACGGTGTGATCGCTTCTTTATCTCTTCTACCTAGTATCTATCTACGTAGTATTTAAAAAGAAGCCTTTGTTTTAGTGTAGATGGCTTAAAAATTGACATATCAGCATCTTAAAAATTGACACATCAGCTTTTAAGCTTTAAATAGTATGCAACTGCTTTTATCTTCCTATATGAATAAAAAAGGAGCCTCATTTTATCATAACCACTAACCTACTCATTTCTTCTAAGTTCTAACGCTCTCATTTATATTTCCTCTCATCCTATCCGGTCACCATCATAATGTTACCCTATATGGCTTCATTTGTTCTTGCCCGGGTGACGGTAAACGTCGTCTAATTTTTTTTTTTTTTTTTTTTTTTTTTTTTTTTTTTTTTTTTCACGCCTACTTTTAACTATCTTTTTCATTAACTACTTGTTTTTGGTTGTTTGCTTTAACCTATGGAACCTCTTGAGACCGATATCCAGGTGAGTGCACTCTCCATTTATTGTTCATACTTTGTCTTCATTTTTGGTTACTCGATCTCTTTCTTTTAGCTTCTGGATTCTGATTATTATTATTATTATTTTTTTTGGACGAAATCACTTCCTTTGTTTAGTCTTTAAATAATAGAAACTTCTGTAAACTAATGGCTCATAACATTCGTTTCATTTCATGTTTCTGGTTAATATGTTTTTTTTTGGTGGTTTAAAGTGTAGATGGTGATTTACGTTTGAAGTGAGAAGCTTACGTTAACTTTATGATTTATGATTACCGACGGTAAGCTACGTTTAATTTTTCTTTACGTCCTACAAATTTGCTCCTGATAAGATAAACGTTCCCTTTTTAAGTTTAATCTTCTCATTGACATTATTAATTACCTTTTTTTTTTTTTTTTTTTTTTTTTTTTTTTTTTTTTTTTCTTTCTTCTTTTTTTGGTTTTCAGCTTGGCCTTTGTGTAGCACGGCGGTTATGAATCTTTGAGAAAATAAGATGATGATATTCTTTGGGTAAAAAGTAGCATACATTAATTCTTTTATTTTTTTATGTAACGCTATCATCAAAGAAGCCTATGCTAATATTTTTAGTTATTCGTGTATTTAAACATCTTGTGAGAAAAAAAGGACAACACTTGCTAACAATGAAACGAAAATTATACTTGTATGGTGTTCTGAATATGTTGGCAACCAATATCATACTAATTCTAAGTTTATATTTTTGGTAATCAAGCTAATTTTTTTATTCATATGCGTATTATAAAGGCAGAGATGCAAAGAAGAAAACAAATAGTTCATGGGGCAAGATATTTTTTATTTCTATTTTATAAAAAGGTGATGCACTACAAAAAAAAGTTAGATTTTACACGTTTATTTCTCCACGTTATTGAAAGCGTGTAGATATATTTTGGGTTTATCCACAATTACATGCGTGCAAAAAAATACTCAACATTTTCAAGCGTGAACAATGAAATACAAATCTTATGTACAAATAAAATGCACACATCAGAGCGTGATAAATATGTTCACTAGCAAAAGCGTGTAAAAATTTATAAGTAACTAAATAGTCCACATAAATAAGCGTGTACTTACTAAAAGTGGAGAAATTTACATTTTTCACTTCCAACTTTACTAACATTACATGTCTAGTTTTTCATTTCTGAAAAATGGATAAACTCACACCAACAGCTTCAAATCTTCAAATCTTCAAATCTATAAACTCATAAGATCTTCAAATCTTTCAATTCTATAAAATCAATAAACTCACACTATCTTGAAATCAACTTCATAATCAACTTCGACCCGTTAAATCATTTGTGTAGCGTTAGGGTTTCAAAATTAGGGTTTCGAATCACCACCACCGCCACCGTCACCACCACAAACAACCCAATCATCTTCTCCGGTCACCGGTTCGCCTCCGTCGGCTGGAAGTTTAGATCCGGTTGAGAGCTCCAGTTCGTCTCCTAATCGGAGTAATCAGCTGGATATGCAGGTTTTGTAACTGAATTTTGAGATTGCGTTGACTATTTGACTTTTTAACTGATTATTATTATTATTTTTATTTTTATTTTAATTGATTTTGTTTGATTTTTTTAGCCGTCTTTGTGAAGCGAAGAGTATCGACAACTGTTTCGGCTTCCTCCTGAGGAGGTAGTAATTTTTCTTATTTGAGTTTAAAATGATATTAAATTATAATGTCTTTGCGTTGTATATGATCTTGTTTAGGCGTTAGTGGTTTTGGATTTATGTAATGTGGATTGTTGAATGGTTAATCTTTCGTTAGGTGGTTAGGTGCTGTGTGAAAAGATACATAATGTAGATCAATTTTCACGCTTTCTTCGTTTAATGAATGTGTTTGAATGCTTTAACGGATGATGGCGTACCGACTACACTAGAATCAATAGTGGTTATTGATTGTTAAATTGTTAGTTAGGATAGAAGAAGTTATGTTATACGTAGGTAAGGCTTAAGATGAATTAAGATTGAATCTTTCATTAGGCAGATAGATAAAAGCTAAATGCTCTATAAAGCTCATCGACAATCACAACCTCAATGTAGTAAGACTCTCAAAGTCACAAACAATAATAGGTATGTTATGGTTATAACTTATAAGTAAAGTTTTGTATACAAGGTGGAAGTATGTTACAATGTTTTACATGTATGTACTTCATAGCTTCAATTAATGTAAATATCGACTTCTACATATAATTTGAATATTTTGCATATTTTGGTAGGCAAAACCCGAGACTGTCAACAGAGTTTACGAGATTGCTAAGACCCAATTGGCATTGCCCAACCGTTCTGTCGTTGCACCCGACTATAAAGATATTTAGCGAAAGAGGTATTACCGTTATAAACTACACATAAAACTATTTTACATATCTGCGGTTAATTATATGATGTTTAGATTAATACTTGATGCAAAAGGGTCCACAAAACACATACATGTTACTTCATTGCAAATCATAGTAACTAGATTAGGCTTTCAAGATTGTAGTTACTATCTTTTAAGGGCATGATTTATTTTAAAGGCTAAAGTGTGGCAACCTGTTGTGGTAGAGCAAAGTTTGCAGGGTCATTGTATCATGGCATGATATCTATGGGTATACCTGCAACAATTTAATACAACCACAAATGATTATTCCAAACTGAGTTCAACATTCTGTTGGCCAGTTTGTTATATGTAATAATTGAGCATTTGTATTGACATCTAAACTAGACTTTGTCCCATTAAAAAATGACCACTTATAAGGTAATTCAGATTTATATTGATATGGGTTATTTTTATGCAGATTTTTAGATTATAAAGTGGTGTTGCATAGAGAGATCTGATGAAATAAAGGATGCCGAAGCAAGATTTTTACTTATATCAACTTTGATCGTGTACAAGATACTACTGTATAGTTTCAGTATGCTTCACGTCTGTGTATATGTTTATGATGAATAATAACATATATATCATACAAAGTGTTAATACTTCCACGGCAACGCGCGGGTTAAACGACTCGTTAGTTTAACAAATAGTGTGGTATGATAAGTGTTATAAGAATGTCAAATCATCTGATGTTTAATAAGAAATGTTATATGCTGCAGAATTAAGAAGTATGCTGCAAATTTTGAGCATTTCTTATAATACAGGGTATGAATTGTAAAATCATCAAAAGTACAGGGTTATGATTGAGAAATTATCAAAATAGTAGGTGACCACATTTAAAAGCGTGTACAAATTTGATGACGTGTTCAAGGGTGTACTTTTCGAACATCTTTCCACGGTTTGTAGTGTGGGATTTACAGAACTTTTTCACTTTAAAAAGCGTGGACAATCAACATTTTATTTCACAGTTTTAAGCGTCACAATCAAATCAATTGTACACGCTTAATAGTGTCTATCAATTTGTGACGCCAACATACTCCACGCTATACCTATGCGTGGACTTCAAATTTAATCACACTAATAAGCGTGTAAATATGCCCCAATATACGTGTATAACTAGATGCTTTGTTGTAGTGATGGTTGATGACTGATAAGAGTTGGTGGAGGAGTACGGGTATGGTGATGATAAAAGAAAAGAAAAGTGGGTGAAACAGTATTAGAAAAAGTAACTTTTAAATTTGACGTGAGTAGAGAATAGTATGTGGGGATGATGAGTAATGGTCTACGTGACATGACATAATTTTACTTGATTTTATTGATAAAGTATCTAAAATTTTAGGATTTGGTAACATGATGTTTGATATGTAGTTTATTCTTAGAATTCTATGCATGCTTATGTGTAACAAAGAATGTATATATGTTTAATGTTTTGTCATATGGTAATTGTGTTTACATATCTTTGTAGTATAAGTGTATAACGTAAAACTCAAACCTTAAAGTATGTACCCAATAAGGGAAGCGAAGAAACGAAAACGATTAATCAACTGATAATGACAACTCTTAATTCACTTAAACCAACTATGAGTTTAAATTCGAAGAAGACAATAACTCGTGTTCAAGTTTTTGTATTTTTGATTCAAGACAACTAACATAATTTAACTGATGGTCGACCCTGTCCGGTTTGCATGTTGTGACACACGAAGTATCTTACAAAATAATCAGTCGTTAATTCTAGCCGGGTACTATATGTATTTAATTAATTAGCATCAATATTCAGTTTTTCACACTTGATTATAGTAGCCATTTAAACGTCAGCTCTAATAATAATGAGTATTGCGTCAAAATCCGTCAGCTCTAATAATAATGTGTTCATCAATTCCGGTGTGATGATTATGATTTATGAAATACTAGGTTATTAACCCGTGAAATTCACGGGATTAAATGGAGAACTGTAGAAGGATTAAATGGAGAACTGTAGAATAGTAGTTTTTAATATGTTATGAAAAGAAATATGTTTATAGAAGAGAACAATTTTTGATATTTTGTGAATAAATGACATGTTAGTTAGACGTATGAATAGAAAATATTAATGCTACATAAAAATAAAATAAATTCTATAAATGATATAAAGGTCATCTAATGTTTTTTGCTAATTAAGTTTGAAAACATTTCTCGTATATAAAGAGAAAAAATAAGGTAACAACAAAATAAATAAAATATGTAACAACAAACATAAATAACATTTCATGGCATTTTATAAAAAATTGTAACATACTCTTGACATGTTTGCTACATAGTCGAACATTATGTATTGTATAAGTGCGTTACAATTCAACGATGTAAGAAAGTAGCATATACCCTCGGAGTATCAAAA
Organism: Artemisia argyi; assembly: GCA_030686995.1. NCBI lineage: Eukaryota > Viridiplantae > Streptophyta > Magnoliopsida > Asterales > Asteraceae > Artemisia > Artemisia argyi. The sequence goes on along the minus strand of CM060695.1, from coordinate 24,547,079 downwards.
AAACATTATCCATCACAACCTTCAAATTTATATTTGTCTCTTATACCTTGTCGAGTGACTAAAATCATTCTATTTCATCAGGTTTCACGGTAAATCGCTATGGACACAAACTTGGAAGTGGTAAAACATGGTGTTGGTATTGTGTTTTGTTATAGTGATTGTGGAGTGTAATTTTGTGGAATATTCGAGTTATGTAACAAAAATAAGATAGTTAAGTAGGACCGAGTACCTCCTTCTAAATGTTAAACTCATAAGCAAATGTTTTCTGGGTTATAAGCTTTTTAAGTTAAGGTTATTTTTTAAGTTAAGGTTATGAGCTTATATAAGCAATTAGCTCTAGTTGATAGGCTCATAAGCCCACCCAAAAAAAACTTAGCTTATGAGTTGTGCCAACTTCAAATAATACTAACCACCACTGATCCGATTTTTTAACATTTACAATCACTAATCATACTATAAATAATCATGAAAATCACAAGCAATATAACTACAATGGCTAAAAACCGTAAAATTCAAGGGTATTTCAAAAGAGATATGCAAAGCAACCACTAATACTGATACATAATATTTACATATACAGCGCAAAAATCGATAAAAGTAACAAAAGATTATTCCATATATATTAATAAAAATATACTGATTGCAAATGACAGAATTGTCGAATAACTGTAAATGAACAAAAAGTAGAATTTAAACATTCGTTGTTTTTCATTCATTATCTTCTCTGTTGTACTGGAAGTGTAGGTGCATACCAAATTGACGAACAACTTCAATCTCGTTCTCCCGTCCTTGAAAGGTATGAAATCAAAGTCATGCACAAGCCGCTAAAATTTGGTACTTTTGTAGCATGAATGTGATAAAAAGACTTATTTCATGTTAGCATGAACCTATGATATGCAATTTGATATTCTTAACAATTGGGGATATACTCTATAAATATTGAAATTGTACTTTGATAGTATAAACAATCACACAAATTATATACTTTTAAAAGAATGACATGTTAGAAGTTCGAATAATTTATTGGAAAACGTACAGTTGCTTGATCACTTCTAACAATATGCACAACAAAATTGTGGCATATGTTTGTTACCCGTTTGAGTTAAAATGTCATCAATAAGATATCAAAACATCGTCGGTCTACGTAACTGGTGAGAAAATAAATAGAATTTAAACAAAGACAAACCTTTGATTTGGTGAACCGGGTCATCACTTTCGACCCATTACAAAACTCGATTGTCCCACTCTGTTTGACATTTATTATAAGATATGTCAGACCACATAAATTATGGAAATTAATAAGAAGAATGTATATGGGAAGCTGAATTAGTACCTTGCAGAAGAACGTCACACTTGTCTATAACCATAATATTTTTTTACTCCAAAAAAAACTTAAAATGAGAGTGGGTGTGAGCACAAACTTTCAATAACTTCCACATGAGCTGAGTGCATACATTACAAACATAAATTTTCCATGAGCTCGAGCGCATACATTACAAACAACATGACATAAACGTGCTTAACTAAATAATGCCACATTATCAACTGTACGAATCAAACTATTGCTTGATTACAACCCGCTTTTTTACGTTAATTCTTCTAAATTACCAAAATAAGTTAGAATTTAAAATACCTTATAAACATGAAAGATTATAGCTACCAATTGTATAAAAGATTATAAATGAAACCAAACAGGCAAAAAGGCTATAACTACTACATCCACATCAATTTAATCTTTACATAGTTCACATATAGCTACTACGTCCTTACTTTGCATAAAAATTTATATACGAAATTAGAAAGGCATAAGGCTGCAATCAGTTAACATAACAGAATTGCCAAAATGAGGAAAGGATGAATATACTTCCACCTCAAGATATTCTATCTCTCAAACCAACTCAAACTCGAACTCGAAAAAACCTATATAAGATTGAAGAAAAATAAATTCTTATAACCTACATGCCGAATTAAAAAAAAAAAAAAAAAAAAAAAAAAAAAAAAAAAAAAAAAAAAAAGTTTAATGATACTTCCTTATAGTCTTGTTATGAACCCCGTTTAGATATAAAGAATTTGAATCCCATTAGCAATAAGATGATATGATTTGATATCTCTTAGAAATGTGGAACCGTTTTGCTCATCCATGGTCTTGAACAGTGAAAGATTATGTGACTTCAATTCAAACTCTCTTTAAACAATGTTTATTGTTACCATGGTACGTGCATTCACGATAAGATAATTCCTAAAGAAACCCATCTCAATCTCATTGGCTCCCTCTTTTGAGTCTAAATGTGTTGCTAAACAAAATCATTTAAAATTGCACCATTTGTAGATTATAACATTTTCATATTAACAACCAATAAGATCAGAAAAACCATTTCACATCAATTTCTTTACTATACATAAATCAACACGTCACTACAAATTTCTAACTCTCAAACCTTTCTTGGGTCACAGTTTCTAAAATCTTATGATAATTAGTATTATGAGGTTGGCTGCGCGCCAAATGAGTGACCTTGTTTAATGTTAAAACCATGATATATACTAAGTGAAAACTAATAAATAGATTGTATTTGAAAGGTCAAGAGAACTAAAATTGAAAACATACTTGAGACACATTCGATCCATGCTAAGGAGCGAACCTCTATTGAAAGTGAACCTGCATGATTAATAAACATCCAATCAAAAATAGAGATTAACAAATGGTGTAAGCAAAGGATTAACAATTGATAATCGCCAAATGAGGTGGATGTTAATTATATGATATTTATCTAAAAATAAAAAATGCCAATTGATACTATCTTTTTTAAAAAATCGTTCAAATCATCAACTAACATACCTAACTGATTGTTGAAGAACATATATTCAATTTGCTTGACTCATCACGTGTTACACTTATTGCCTACAAAAAAAATAATGAAACCATAATTAAATCATACAAAAATGAAAAATCTCATGTTTCAATTCAATTCTAAAAATCATGACTATTAAAAAAGTCATAAGTAGATCACAGAAAGAGTAAGGGATGCGTTGTTAATTGATCAGAGAAGATGTTGGAACCATGTGCTCAAATAAACTAATAGTATACAATCATCCAACTAAAGCCACATCTATTAAATGTTATCAAAAGAGTAGATGGTGCAAGTATAACACATGGTTCATTGTATAAATGTTGCTTGAATAAACGCACAATATGTTTAAATAAACTTAAAGCTTACAAATTACAATGATCCAGCTAAAGTCAAATCTACTAAACATCATCACAAGTAGATATGTGCACTAATGATCGTCCAAGAATACAACATTTGAGTCTGCTTAAGAAACTTACATTCACATAGCTTTTAATTTTGCTTGCCTCAACCTCTATGCTTCTTTTCATTCTCGCCTTCTCGTGGTTTCTCTTGTTTTGTATCTGGCTACACCGACCATGAACCAAATAAATTATCAAAAAAACTTTGCAAACTTCAAGACAATATGCAATTAGAAAATAATAAACAAAATAAGCTTGCAATGACTGACCAATACCACTAATCAAACAGATGGTGGGCAAAATATATTAGGTTCAATCAAATGCAATTATAAACCGAATATAATCGATTCAATAAAAGGCCGGGCGACATAAGTTTGATTAGTTACCTTGAGTTAAATGAAAGTGGTCACCTTGATAATCAAAAAACACCTAACAACATAAACTACCAACAATTAATCCATAAATTACCCATCATTTATTCATCGTGCATATCCGTTCACATGTGAAAATATTTGAATGAAATTAGAATGAGAAACTGAAATTGATAACAAATAAAAAAGCAATCAATCGCAAGAAACAGATATGCGTATGTTTACATTATACAATTGAAAACTTGATACAAAAGATACAATATACTTACTGTTTTGAATTGAAAAAGCAATATCCCTTTTATGATTATTCTGAAGAATGAAAGATGCAGATTTGTGTTGGTTTTCGGATGGTGAAAGGGTGAGGGGTTTGAATCATAGCATCATGAATCATATCGATTGTACCAATAGATGGTTTAAAGGGATGAAGATACGTGGTGGAGGTGATGGCAATGGAGGTTTAGGGTTCATAATTTGATAAATAAGATCAGGTCCGAGAATTGGGTTTATTCAAGCTTTGACTTCCTAAAATTTTGTTTATTCCTTTGAAAATTTTGACTTTCGAAAATAAGTCAATTATTTATTCCTGATTCACTATACCGAAAATAAAGAAATTTAAATTGTGATAGAAAAATTACCATTGTAGACATCTTAGAATTTCAGAATTAATTTTTTAAAGGGACATAATTGTCTTTTTTATACCTTGCTTTATTAGAAGACTAGCCTCAAGGCCCGCCCGATGGGCGGCTAGCTCCAAGAATTCTTTAAAAAAATATAAGTAGTAAAATGTTTGATACAATAATATTAAAACAAAAAAATGATCATAGGAATGAAAGTAGATAACTAAATACCACTAACACCATATGTTTCGTAAACATTGATTGTTTCTTATATCTGTAACATACAATATCAGGTCAAGAAACAACATTTTTAGTAACAAATTAGACCACTCCAATGTTGCTTGTAACACACTGTAAGCATATGCTTGAATAAATCCAAAACTATAGGACTATAGTATTAAGTTACAAACTTTTTTATGCCTTCAAAATACTCTAATCAATTTGTAAGCAATAAGAGTTAGCAATCTAATGGTTTAACAAAAAATTAAGTATACATTTTCTTTGCGGTGAACATGATTACAAACCAAAACTTTTTTTTTTTAAAGAACTTGTGAATACAACCTGCAAACAAACATAAGACAAATATCACTAAAAACACTTTTGAAGATAGCAGCATAACTTCATCGATAAAAGGAATAAAAATTTAAGAAAGCAACACATGTTCTTGAAGTTCATAAATTCTACCAGCAGCTAATCGAAATTCAAAGTGAACCAAAATCGCGTTACGTGGATCACTGCATAATGTAATCTATTAAAGTTTACAACAGAGGTTGCATCCTATGTTTATTAACAAAATGTTACAATATCAAGTAATTACCAAGAGTCCGGAATGTAAGCGTTTACATTATGCAAATTATGATAATATGATTTCAAAGCAAAACTAATTTTCAGGGATTTCTCCAGGTAAGCAAATAGATTAAATGTTGGCCTTTGTTGAATAATAAGTACCAAAAATCAATAGTTTGTCAACCAAATAAAGGCGAATAGATCAAGAACCATTGGTCAATTTAGTTTCAGTTTTAATCTCTAACATGTCCAATAACTTGAAAGTCGAAAACCATGTAGATATAACAAAAAGTCACATTTGAAATGAGAACGGGTCAAAACATAAAAAAACTTCGGATAATTGAATATTCAGTTTCACTAAATAGTTTTCAGAACAAAAATTTAAACACATCCTCAACATATGCAAAATCTTTTGACAATTGCAACAAACAGTAGCATACCAGGCCAATAGTTTCTATATCATGTTAAACCATACAACTTGAATATTAATCAATTGGTATTCATTAAAAGGCTTAAACATAGCCACAAAAAACAAAATTACAAACTTTTTTGTCGATGATAAGTTCCCAGGTTTCAAGTATCTATGAATTCTAAAAATAAAAATGAAGAAAGCACACAACTTTCATAAAGATCTAATAATATGTGCATCAACTTGTTTGCTAAATAGATCAGAAGCAGATTATGTTGATATAATTATTAGAAATTTACGTGCTCAAGGAAAATTAAAATTACTTTGACGTCAATAATATAAACCAGTATGCACTCTGACATGTTAGTATTCGATCACCTAGCAACTTCGATAGCATTTTGAAGGGGAGCGTATAAAGGACAGATTATGCTACCGTATCGATCAAACTGATCAACAGAACTAAAAATACCTTTATGCCCTCAGATGCTGCCCAATCCTTCATTATATCTTATTCAACTGAAATGATAGCTACCAAAAATGAGTTCAAGCTATCACCTATCAATGTCACACAAAGAATCAACACGTTTAAGTATATTAGAATGTTTTATTAGAAGCACATTTTTAGAAGCATAAAGATTAAAGAGTAATATCTTTACCATATATAAAGGACTGAGTAAGAATTTTACACTTGGCATATACAATTTCAATTTTATTAGGTGCCTTATACTTGCCTTGTGCCAGCTTAAATATGCTTTTTTTCCTGTCACAAAGCAATTTAACATTACATAAGTTCAATTGGCAGCAATGCAGTAATTTTGAATTAGTAAGGTGTAGTGAGAACCACTGCCAAATGCAGCATTCAAAAGCATCACCTGTTAAATTATAACTATGGGGATAAAAATACAAAGACTCAGGTTACCTCTCTGTTTTGTATGAAGCCATTCCTCATCATCAATTACACTTCTCTTTTGTACAATTACGTGTAATTTCATATCAGTTGAACCATTCCATATATCTTTTAAGGAAATTCCAAACACCTATGAGCATACAAAAGTCAACAAAAGCATATACAAAACACCTTTATAGCATCCGATACTACTGATTCGTTGATTCACCATGTTATGCTAGCTTGTACTTATGGCAGTTATTGACGTTAATGGTAGTTAAATATTACCTGGATGCAAAGTAAAGGCCTGCATACGTTATCTGAGGTGCTTAATTTGTAGTAGAAGTCATCCACTGACTTTGCATCGAAAGTGACTGCAAAAATGCAAATAATTTTATAAGTGAGCTTCCATGATTATCCAGTTCAAATGATACAGCAAGGGTACCTCGCGTGTATGATTCATCAAAATCCCTACAGGATTTATTATTGAGAGCTATTGAAATATTGTTATCGCCCTCTATTCCTTCAAGGGAAACGCATGTCTGCAAATATTAGTCATGTTAGTGACACCGATGCTTATTGTGGTCAAGATGATAATTTAGTATCTCACAAATAGATACTAAATCATTTGAATCATGGAACACTCATTTAAATACCTACATTGAAAAGAGTTTCGAGAGTGAAGCTCCAAGAATTCTGTCATGAACTTTGTAAAAGCCCTTATGCACTTCCTCAACTGCAAGGACTACATTAAAATGACTATGCAATAAATTTACAATTATCACTTATAACAATAAACCTTAGTTTCTACATTAATTTATGTTAACAGCTACATGGCTTGTTATTTAAAGTGGTCCACAAATGACAAATAATGAGAAAAAGTCCACTTTTCAACCTACATTAACTATACCAAGATCGCCCCACAATTTAGAATCAATGTTGCAATTTAAAAATATATAAAATAATTATATAGACCACTTATTTAAGCACGACCTCCTAAACATCGCATATTTTAGGACCAATAATCTCGAACACATTTGATTCAATTGCTGGATATAGAAAAGAGTTTATGATACAAATATTGCCCAACAAAATGCTTACATCCAAAGGGTTTCAAGGATTTCATTATATGTGATTCTTAAACTCTGGTGCGCATTGTTTAAGAATACCAATCAGACCCTTCTTTTGTCTTGAGACACTACTTACACTGCAGCATATTATTTATAGTAATAACTAATAACATAGCCCGACTTTCAGTTATCAAACGCAAGCATAGTAAATTACTAAATTTCATAATCATTCGCCAAAGAATAAAGCTTTAAATTTCACATTCATATCACTTAATAATTTTTTAGACTTCAGTTAACTTTTTATAGATAAGAAACCTTTTTGGAAAGGGCTAAAGGCATGATTCCAGGGCTTAAAGTTAGGCAAAACTACCAAGTTCTTAATACAAATTTATCATTAATATGAATTTCATAATTCAGATTGTCATCTTATCCATCTTTTAATGCAAAATTCAGATTCGAAGAACAATATTAAAATTGAAAACAAATATACCTCTGGGTGATTTCGGTAGAGATTAAGCATAAATTTTTTGGCAATCACTTAAGCTACGAATACCGAATGTAACCACATAAAAACCATAAATTTAAATAAAGAAATAAAAAATCTCCAATTCAAAAAAAAACCCCAAACTATTAAAAACCCTAAAAATCAAATTCAAAAATTGGCCAATTCATAAAATTAATACAAAATATAATGAATTAAACATGTAAACATACCGCATGTAGGATCTTTGATGATGGAACAATGGTTTTTTTATTGGGAATCTTGTATAGTTGAATGTGTTTTTATGTATAGGATCTTTGGTGATCTGTGTGTGCTTGAAGGGTTTCGGTTGTAGATGGGATCCAGGTTATTAGTTGAATGTGTGTTGAATAGAGGTTATTTTGTTTGACCGATTAAATGCTAAGAGGGAAATTGAATAAGGGCCATCCGATCAAAATGAATTTCCACCTGGCAGGTTTTAAGGTATTTTGGGAGTGAGATTGTTTTTCAAAACCATGTTTTATTAGTATAGTAGATATAGATAGATAGATAGATAGATAGATAGATAGATAAGGTTTTGGAAAATGTACAAGTAGGGGTTATTAACATATTGCAATTACGAAGTGCGCTGTTATACTTGCTTATTGTAGCGTTTATTCGTGTTCGGTGATAGTTAGAATTTCATTCTCCTAGGAAAGGTTTGATAACTATTTGAGTTTACAAGTTTAAATGTACAAGTTTTAACCCTCCTTGTTAAAAAAAAAAAAAAAAAAAAAAAAAAAAAAAAAAAGCAACTATACAATAAAAAGAAAAGAAATGATACCAGTGAAATTGAGATGGTAAAAGGTTTAAGCTAAGGGTTGATTGCACACCAACTTAGGTGAAATATAACCATATTCATATTCTACAATTAGCAGTAATACATCTATATCTTTAAGTTTAAAAGAAAGTGGTGTTGTGTTTTGAATTTTGATGAATTTGATATTCATTGAAAATGTAAATAAGTTTTGTCTTTTTTAGCAGCAAAACAACTTCTTCTAAGCAAGAGAAAAAGTTGTTGAAAAAAAAAGAAAAAAAAAAAGAGTCAACCTAATACAGGGACGGAACTTGAACCCTCTTGATGGAGAGGGGGCTAACTTGAAAAGTATTTATTTTAGGTTTGCCAATATACACTACGCTGAAATTTTTGTATTAAAAATTACTAGACCATATATAAAAAGGTATAAGTGCACATAGGATCAAAAATTTTGAGAGGGCCGCAACCCCATTAGTCCCTTCTAAGTTTCGTCTATGACCTAATACCTATCATAATGAATAAGTAAAGGGAAGACTAGATGTACTCACTGAATAATACTGTAAGCTAGCCTTACAACAATGCATTGTTAAAATCTCATATTGACAATTGATTATGTTCAAACATTGAGTTCAATGCAACATGTTTAATCAAGTTACGTTACCGTAAATATAACCTAAATGCCAATTTTATGAAGTTAATTCGAACAACCTTGCCTTAAAGATTTACCTATTACTCTTTCATACTTATCACTTTTGAACCTCATTTGCTCCACTATTACTCGAATGACCTTAACAATAAAATAACAAATAGACATAATATTTGCAGCTAAAACCTTGAAATTGTCATTTTATTAAGCTAAAATAGGGGCATTTTTAGTATCAAAACATGCATAATTGTGACTTCATCAATACAATTAACTAGTTGTGTTTAGTGATATGCTATTTCAATAAAGTTAGATATAATATAAGAGGAAACAAAAACATTTACATCACTCTTTTTTCCGTTAGTACGTAAGGAAAAAATAAATAAATTTGTGGCATCTACAACTACGTTTAAATTTTACAGACTATATGAAGTTTCTTATGCTTCATATGTAACAGATTAGGTAGAAGCTAACAGTAGTAACAGGTTTAGTTACTTTTTCACCATTAATCATACAAATTTTATTTTGAACGCCACAAATGATAATATTACAATTTCATCTAAGGAGCTAGAAACAAAGTACAACTCCGGACCTAGAAATGCTTCTAAACAATTGAAATTACAAGCAACGATCAAATATCTTAAAAATTGATACAAAGACTGACTAATTAAAGAGCAAACTCAGCAGGAGTACTCACCAACTTTTGAAAAGTTGTATAAAATTCAATCGGAAGCTCATTATCAAGATTGTTGAGAAGAGCCCAATCGGAAAACCGATCCATGCTCCATCCCAAGAAATCCATGATAGATCCTCGTCTTCTTCATCTATTCCTTCCGATGATGGAGTATCCTCAAGACATGGGATATTAATCTGCATACCGCATAATCCACTATTGTTTTGAAAATACCTTAACTCATTCAAAGTGTCCATTTGCCTACCACGAGGAATTTTACCCGTCAACATGTTGTAGCTCACATCTAGAACTGAGAGTTGGCCAAGCTGATCTAGTGATTGAGGAATCGAACCTGAGAGTTCATTGTGTGAAACATCCAAGCTCTCTATGCGCTCTAAATTGCCAAATGACAGTGGAATGTTCCCAGAAATCTTGTTGTGTGATATATTGAGCTGTTTTAGAGCTTTGAGATTGCCTAATGATGCTGGTATTTCACCTGAAATATTGTTACCTGACAAGTCCAACAAAACAAAGAAACGGAGGTTGCGTAGGTGCTGAGAAGAACTCTTCCAATTCACTATTAAGTTTTGAATCCTGTCTGCATTCACAGTCCCAATGAAAGGGGAGATACGAGATGATGATACTGACATATTCATCATTGGAAGTTTTGCCATCTGTCGTGGAATGCTTCCAGTTAGGTTGTTCCTGGAGAGATCAAGAATTCGAAGAGAAGTGCACATGGAAATATTGGTCGGAATAAATCCGTTGAGGGAAGTGTTTCTTAGGACAAGTACTTCAAGAGAAGTAGGGAATTGATGGAGAATATCTTGTAAATTTCCTCTAATAATGTTATTACGAAGATCAAGAACTGTAAGTTTGACCAATTTAGTCAAATTAGAAGGCAGACTGCCAGAAAACTTATTCCCGCCTAAATAAAGCATTTCGGTTCCTTCAGGAAAATTCGTTGGGATCTTACCAGAGAATTCATTGTCGGACAAATCTAGGAAAAAATTATTTCTTGCTTTCAAAACAGGTAAATTGTCACCAGAGAATCTGTTTCGGGACAAGTCGAGTAACCCTAATCCCGTTATATTGGAGATGGATTTTGGGATTAGTCCTGAAAAATGATTTTCGGATACCGAAAGAAAAATGATACTTGTGGTGTTACCTATGTTTTCTGGCAACTCCCCTGAAAATTTGTTCCGGGACAAATCAAGATCGTTTAACCGATTAGATATAAATAGGCGATGCGGGATTTGTCCGCTGAGGTTGTTATCTGAAAGCCCTATCGAATTGATGCTGTTCATCTCCGTCAACCAATGTGGGAATCTTCCCTCCAATTTATTCCCGCTCAAATCAAGTACACCCAAATCTTTCTGTGATGAGATCCATTCAGGAATTTGGCCTGAAATTCCACAAGAACGCATTGAGATCCGTATCAGACTACATCTTGGAACAACCTTAGTTGTGTTATTCCAAAGCAACTTGCTTCCCTTTCCACCGATCTGTAATAACTTTAGAGTTCTGATTTTGAATAACCAAGTCGGGATCTCTCCGTCGAGCATGTTGTCTTCGAGATAAAGGGACTCTAACTTGCTCATGTTTTGCATCGATGATGGTATCGGGCCTGTAAGCTGGTTACTCCACAGGTCCAGAGAAGTCAAGTTGGTTAGTCTTCCTATAAAGGTTGGAATTTCCAAAGATAAAGAATTCATAGACAAATCCAGTGATTCTAATTTTGTGAGGTTTGAAATTGATGATGGGATTCCACCGGAGAAATGATTATCTTGCAATGAAAGATACCTTAACTTTGTTAAATTTCCAATCTCTTCTGGGATGTTTCCCCGAAGAAACTTAACACTATACAATATCAGTGATTCAAGATTTCGAAGCTTGCCAATTTCAGGGCTTAAATGTCCCCCGAGATCATTGCCACCAAGCTCAAGATCTCGAAGTGATTCGAGTTCGAAAAGTTGAGCAGGAATCGGACCCTGGAAACGAGTAACACTTAACCTCAATGTAGTCAATTTTCGAAAAGAACCCAGTTCAGGTCCTAGTTTGCCCTTGAGATTATAATTGTAACTCATGTCCAAGTAACGTAAATTTGTTAACTTGAAAAGTTGGCTGGGGATGGAACCATAGAAGTTGTTCCAACTCATGTCAAGATGAAGCAGTTTGGTGAGATTACCAAACCCATCTCTTGGGATCTCGCCACTCAAATAATTCCACGAGATATCAAGTAATTTAAGTGACCGAATACGAAAAATTGGAGTCAATATTTCCGAAGATATCAAAACTAGATGGAAATTTATAGGAGGAATGATTACCCTAGACAGCTGAAGCTTGGTAACACTTCCAGTTCCGGAGCAATTAACACGCCTCCAATAACAACAATCGGAAGCAGGATTCCATGAGTCTAGTTCTACATATTGAGTGGAATTGTAGATGGCGGTGAGGGTGGATTTGAAGTGAAGCAGTGCTTGCTTTTGATGAATGGGGCAAGAGAATGTTGGGATTATAATAGAACTAAAAAAGATGGATAATATAAACTTAAATACTGGTGTGCTTGCCATGGTGGATTTTGGTTTTTGGTTGTTCTTATTTTTGATTCATTTGTACTAGTAATTGTGGTTATTATATAGGGAAGCAAAAGGCGGCGCTGAATTTTCTTTTCTTTCAGATATGTAAAGCAATGTAGTGATGTACCATTATATTTGAATGTTGTACAAGTTATAAAAAACATGATTGTGGTAGTTGAAAACGGATTTCGGCAAGTTTACAGAGTTCATGCATTAAAATTTCTATTGGTTCTCTATATGTTCTAAAGTTTATATACTATTATGATAATTAAGATTTTATACTGTATGATATCAATCCATATATCATAATAAACTTTACCATTACATTTTTTTATTGTAACCCTTACTTTTTATTTAATAATATATGACTCTTATTATATTTAAAAGAGTTGTTTTTGTCGTTAAATAACAATGAACCTTTTCAGATTTACCGATTTGGTTTGTGAATTCTGAAAAAATTGTGTAAGTGTAAAAAAACTTTCATAAAGTATTCAAATATGCATATTTTGATGATGTTTAATATCTGAAAGTCTGACATGTGATACCATTTATAACATGACACGTCATCAAGATGTGCAGATTGTAATACTTTATGAAAGTTCGTCACATTTACACAACTTTTTTAGAGTTTACGTACAAAAACGAGACAATAAAAAAGTTCGTTGTTATTCTATGATCAAAACCCTTTAAAAAAAAGTTTATTATCTTTATATTTAATTCTAACTATTATAAGTATCTTTCTTTTTCATACAACACAATTTAGTACCCTACATTTTATTTTGATTTCTATATGAAAGACTCTTAACCATTTAAACACTGATAGGATCGGTTATATAACTAAAAATAGCTTGCTGTTTCCAAATTAAATTTATTTCGTCTTTGAGTATGTTATATTTGTTACACTTTTCATCTTTCAATAACATTTAGGTGGTCCAGGTTTTCATCGACTTTGATAACCGTGTTGTGGATGAATTGGAAAAATATTCGACAAAACCGTGTTTGCTTGATTTTGTGGAAAATAAGGTCGTTTTAAGTATTCGTCTACCTAAATGAAAGTAAATGAATCGTTTGGATGTTAGCCATAGAAAAAAAAGAGTCATCATACATTATTTCTATGCAATTTCCTTTCCTAAAATCTAAGGCACCTAATTGGTCTGGATATAACATGGAAACAATAAACAAGCCGTGGGAAAAGGGGAATTAATGGACACCAAGACTTAGTTTGTACTTGAAAACAATAATACTATTCGATGGTCCATGAGTAGTAACATTATCGCAAATGCTCATGGTCTAAACGTCAAGTAATACTATTCAATGCTCATTGCTCAAGTATGACCAAAACATGCATCAAACTGAGAATATGACCAAAACATGCATCAAACTGAGAATAGCGCCTGCTTTGTTTGCAAAAGCCAAGAAGGTACATAACAATTAACAACATGCATGATAGTTTAAAGGCTCATATATGGAGCAGATATGAGTGAAGGAAGAGTGAAAAGATCATCTTCGATTAAAACCAAGCGAATCAATGGGCATATTTGAAGAACTATGGTATAAAACTACTTTTTTCTTATGCACCATTTAATATTTAAACTCGTAGAGTAAGGTTCAAAATTGTTGTAATGTCAAATTTACAGCTCGGTCTAATATTTTATTTTGGCAGTTCCGTGGATATAATCGTGACGGCTAGAAAATTAAAACACATATAATCTCATTTCATTTGAACTATGAGGTAGACATTTGTGTTCAGTTGAAACAGGAGCCACAACTGTTACAAACGATCAGTAGATTTTGTGTGGAGTCAGTGTTAAAGGAGCTAGAACACTACAATCAACAATAATTTGCATCCATTTGGTCTTGGCCTTCCTTTCCGACGAAAAAATCCTTAAGATGATCCATTTGGCAATCCCTGGCGATACCCAAGAACTATAAGTACGTGAAGGTTATGATGATGGCCAAGCTCGTTTGATCATTTTGGATTATTTATGTTGTACTCAAACTCATTATTCAGTGATAAGAATTACACAAATTTACAATATCAAGTTGTTTAAGTGACCGAATACTGAAAATTAAACCCGAGTCACGATGCTGGAAAACACCGTAACTGGGGTGAAGAAAGGGACGATATCATTTAAGTGAAGTCCAGTAACACTTCTAGTTGTAGTTGTAGCTCTGCTACAATTGACACGGTCTCATGAACAACAATCGGTATCGGAGCTCCATGAGTCTAGCTCTACAAACCGGTTAAAACTCGAGTTCACGATGAGAAAGAGTGTGGATTTGAAGTAAATTATGATCAATTGCTTATTTTTTATGAATGGGACAACAGAATGATGGGATAATTGGAATGCAATTTAGTATAGACAAGATAAATAAAAACTTTAGCTTTAAGATAGGTGGTGTAATGGTGATGATCGACCGTGGTGATTTAAGGTGGTTTTAGGCTTGGTT
Source organism: Artemisia argyi (assembly GCA_030686995.1). Lineage (NCBI taxonomy): Eukaryota > Viridiplantae > Streptophyta > Magnoliopsida > Asterales > Asteraceae > Artemisia > Artemisia argyi. Next base: position 24,532,070 of record CM060695.1, on the reverse strand, counting down.
TATTTGTGCTGAGGTGGTGGTAATTATAAAAGGGGACGATGTTATTGTTTTTGCTGTACAATGTACAAATTATGAAGCATGATATTAGAAGTGAAAAAGGAGTTCGCTAATGTATGATTGTGAAGTCAATGGACAGTGATAGACCGTTACATGTTTGAATATTGAGGATGAGAATTCTCCTAGACAAGTAGTACTAGTTTGAATGTTAAACAAACCCACACGACTCAGTCTCTCGAAATTTAATGGAACGTGTGGGGTTCAAACTAAGGAATCTATATTCAATAATTGCATAGTAAACTAAATTTATTAAAAAAAAAATGCTAAATACATAGTGTGCAGTTCAAGTTAAGTACAAACCAAACCCATTCATTAACCATCCAATTATCCAAACATATATACATGTGACAAAGATTAAAATGAGGAACCTAAAGAAATGGACTCCTCAAATTTATGGTGAAAACATTTCAGTTTTCACTTTTACCCCTCAATTTCTCAAACCATGCCTTTAGAAAAACTAGCAATCTTTATATTAGTGGTGGTAACAACAACAACAACCGCATCACGACCAGGAACAACAGATGACGCCGAAAAAATGGCCAAAGATGAAGAAGAAAGAATGGCTAAAATGTTAGAATGGTCGAGGACTGCAACGCCTCCATCAGATATTGTAGCTCCGTCACCAGGAGGTCCAATTTTGTGCACTGCCGCTTGCATGGATATTTGCATGGTGTTAGAACCTCCTAGTGATCATGTTTGTGAGCTTGCATGTGAATTTGGATGTGCACAAGTACGTGGTAGAGGGAAAATTAAGCATCTCCCTCATACGCATAAATATAACCATGTGGACCATCATCGTGATCATTAGATTTTTTTTTTATCCATTTAAAGTATATGTTATAGCATTCGTGAATCAATCTTTTTTGTTTCTTAACTACTTTCGTCTCAATTGATTTTCTAATAGTCGAAAAGTTTTCTTAATTCTTAGGAGTATTTGGTAACCATTTTTTAATGGACACTAACGAAGTCGGATAGTCATATATATGTTCCTAATAATCAATTTCACTTCATATGACAAAGGATGTGTATATCACCTTAGATAAAATGCAAGCATTATGAAAAACTTGCAACTATTCGGGGCGATAAACCTTGATACTAAAGAAGCTAGAGTTCAACCTAATTAGCTTGTACCCGTCTTTCTTGTCCTGATTTAAAACGAAGTCAATAGAGTATTCATGTATAATCTTAAGATGCCACTATATATCGCCCGCTTAGAGCCATAAACTCGCTATTCATACAAAAGCGATATAACACATATATAAATCCTTAAAGTCTAGTGATCAAGATGAAGTTCATGGTATAGCTAATCAAACGATAAACAATCCCACAACACATTGTTAATGGCCTTGATCATGTTATATAACTAAAAGTTTTTTTTTTTATGACTATCCTTTTCAATTGATCTTAATTTTTATGCTTTAATTTAAAATAAAAATAATAATAAATAATAAATAATAAATAAATAAATAAACACTTAATATTCAATTTGCTAATAAATTATATATACTCTCTCGGTCCCTAAATAAATGTCCACAATTGACTTTTAAAGTCTTCATTTTTTAACTTTGATATTAAATTATTTTATTTGTGTTATATAATATTTGATGCAAAATATATGAATGAATTGGTTTTTAAATGTATTTTCATAGATATAATTTTCATTGAGTGTTACATAACACAAATGAAATAATTTAAGGTCAAAGTTGAAAAAAGAAAAAAGAGTTAATTGCATTTTTGGTCCCTGTGGTTTGGCCAAATTGCAGATTTGGTCCCCAACTTTTTGAAAGTGCACCAGACGTCCCCATTTTCAAGTTTTTGTTGCATTTTTGGTCCCTGACCAACATCAAATGACTAAAATACCCTCATCACTATTTTCTTTTCAGTTTTCTTACATAAAGGGCCCCTGTGTTGCGCCAGACTTTGCAAAAATCGTCCTTTTTTTTTTTTTTTTTTTTTAACTTTTAAAATTAGTATTATTTTTTAATTAAAAAATATTTAAAAAATATTAAAGATATTCCAAAAATATTAAAAAAAATTCATACGTATTATACGTTTTTTTTTTTTTTTTTTTTTTTTTACGTTTTCGTCTGTATTTACACGTTTTCGACCGTTTTTACACGTTTTCGTCCGTTTTTTCACGTTTTCGCACGTTTTTGTCCGTATTTACACATTTTCATTCGTTTTCGTCCGTTTTTTCACGTTTTCGCCCGTTTTTGTCCGTATTTACACATTTTCATTCGTTTTCATCCGTTTTTTCACGTTTTCGTCCGTCTTCGCACGTTTTTGTCTGTATTTACACGTTTTCGTTCGTTTTCGACCGTTTTTACAAGTTTTCGTCCGTCTTCGCACGTTTTTTTCACGTTTTCTTCCGTTTTTTCACGTTTTCGCCCGTTTTTGTCCGTATTTACACATTTTCATTCGTTTTCATCCTTTTTTTCACGTTTTCGTCCGTCTTCGCACGTTTTTGTCTGTATTTACACGTTTTCGACCGTTTTTACAAGTTTTCGTCCGTTTTTTTCATGTTTTCGCACGTTTTTGTCCATATTTACACATTTTCATTCGTTTTCGACCGTTTTTTACACGTTTTTGTCGAAAAATATTTTTTTTTCGAAAAATAATTTTTTTTCAAAAAATAAAAAATTATTTTTTTTTCAAAATTTTGTTAATTTCGAGAAATAAAAAATCAATTTTTTTCGAAAACGTGTGAAGACAGACGAAAACGTGTAAAAAACGGATGAAAACGTGAAAAAACGGTCGAAATCGAATGAAAATGTGTAAATACGGAAAAAACCGTGCGAAAACGTGTAAATACAGACAAAAACGGACGAAAACGTGCGAAAACCGACGAAAAAAGGGACGAAAACGTGTAAAAAACGGTCGAAAACGAATGAAAATGTGTAAATACGGACAAAAACGTGCAAAGACAGACGAAAACGTGAAAAAACGGACGAAAACGAATGAAAATGTGTAAATACGAATAAAAACGGACGAAAAAGTGAAAAAACGGACGAAAACGGGCGAAAACGAACGAAAACGTGCAAATACAGACAAAAACGTGCGAAGACGGACTAAAACGTGTAAAAACGGTCGAAAACGAATGAAAATGTGTAAATACGGACAAAAACGTGCGAAAACGTGAAAAAACGGACGAAAACGAATGAAATTGTGTAAATACGGACAAAAACGTGCGAAAACGTGAAAAAACGGACGAAAACGTGTAAAAACGGTCGAAAACGTGTAAATACAGACGAAAACGTAAAAAAAAAAACGTATAATACGTATGAATTTTTTTTAATATTTTTCATTATTTTTGGAATATCTTTAATATTTTTTAAATATTTTTTAATTAAAAAATAATGCTAATTTTAAAAGTTAAAAAAAAAAAAAAAAAAAAAAAAAAAAAAAAAAAAAAGAAAAAAAAGGACGATTTTTGCAAAGTCTGGCGCAACAGGACGATTTTTGCAAAGTCTGGCGCAACACAGGGGCCCTTTATGTAAGAAAACTGAAAAGAAAATTGTGATGAGGGTATTTTAGTCATTTGATGTTGGTCAGGGACCAAAAATGCAACGAAAACTTGAAAATGGGGACGTCTGGTGCACTTTCAAAAAGTTAGGGACCAAATCTGCAATTTGGCCAAACCACAGGGACCAAAAATGCAATTAACTCAAGAAAAAACTTTAAAAGTCAATACTAGACATTCATTTAAAGGCGGAGGTAGTATTAAATTAATTAAATAACTAAATAAATAGATTACTAAATACGGAGTATATAAATAAAAAGTCAACCATAATATTCCACCATATTTTCATAATAATCCTTATGGACAAAAAGAACAACATGAAACCATAACCAATCCAAACTGTTCCTCCTAATGACAGATAGATTAACCAACCTGTGACTAATATTATTCCATAAACCAAATCTTTAAAAAAAAAATCTCACATAGCCAAAGATGGTATTCAACACCATATTAATCGCATCAACAGCCAGCGTATCTGCTGATATATGGCAATCTATAGCATGCTCAACAGAACGAATATCGGGTGAAGAGTTACTAGATCTGGTGATATGTTTTCCACTTCAAGAACTAGCTCGTTTCGTGATATGTGTATGGAATTTTCTATGTCTTCCTTGGTCACCTCATGTTGAGTCTTATTATTCTTCTTATAATTATGATCATGATGATGAGGATGGTGATGAGTATTTGAGCTTGGCTGGCGTTAGTTTTTCGGGTTATGATACGTACTCTGATAGTCATTTGGATTGATTTCATGGCATACGTGTATATATAGGACTCTTAAAGGTGTTGAATATTTGCTATGTTTGGAAATTTTATTTGTTTATTGAAATGGTGTTAATTGTATATAGTTGTTGCATTTGATTTAATCCTGTTAAATTCTATTTCTTTGTTATTGATGCTAGATTAAAATGTTAATTGATTGATTCATTGATGGTCGAACCGGCTATTCATGATGATCGTTTCGTTAGTTTGATGTATTTGTTAGAATTACAATTTGATCGTGTAGAATATGGAAATAGCATAAGATACACAGCTTACAAACAAATAAGTACTTTTTGATCATGCTATACACCAATTCTTTCGTTACTAAAAATAAAAATAATTACATTGATAAGTCCCATCTTACTTAGTTAGCACTTAGAGCCCATGATAATATAAAACAAATTAGCATGGCATGGTATATATAACTGATGCTGAAAAGTTAATTAAAGTAATTTTAGTAATGATACGAAAGGGAACTCACCGGAGGCCCTAGACCAGTGTCACGAACAACATGAAAAGATAAATCATGTAACACTGTGATTTAAAAGAACACGAGAACATGATTTGCATATCCTCAACCAATGAACTACCATTAATATTGCCTTTTTTTAGTTAAGAAAAATAGCAACTAACAATATAAATTGACATAGAATCATAGATTATGAGTTATGACATTATGTCCTATTGTTTTAGTGACCAACACTAACAATATAAAGATCATGTTCTAAACTATGGCCCAAGACAAATCAGAACGAAAATGGCCCATTTGCAACCTTTTATATGAAAAGTTGACTAGGGGGTGTTTGGCTGCTGATTTAAAACCATAGCTGCCAAGAAATTACTCATATACCCTCAATCCATATATAAAAATCACATAAAATTCATCCTCCTCACAACTCTAATTTTCTCTCTTCAACACTGGCAAAAGAAAAAGTCATTTTATACCCTATTCAACAAGAGTTAATCACACAGATGGCTTACGTTTTCGTCGTACTCATGACGCACTAGCTTGGCTTCTTCTATCTTCACGTAAGAAGTTGTATTATATATATACATGCATGTAGGGCTGTAAACGAACCGGACGAACACGAACGGAGCCTGTTCATGTTCGTTCATTTAATTTTAACCGAACAAATAAACGGACACGGACGCTTAAACGGACGAATTTTCTTGTTCATGTTTGTTTATTAAGAAAATGAGTTGTTCATGTTCGTTTATGTTCGTTCATTAAGACACTAAATGAACGTTAAACGAACATAAACGATCGAACACAAATGAAAATAGACAAACAAACATAAACTTTATTGAATTCTTCACAATATGTTGCTTTATAAGTATTGTATTGTTTAAACAAATTAATTTTTAAAATTATAAAATTAACAGATATGATATAAGAATATAAATAGATAAATAAACATAAACAAACTTTAACGAATACATAATCAGACGTTCACGAACAAAAATGAACGGACGAGACCTCTGTTCACGTTTGTTTATTTAACTAAACGAACGTAAAATATTGTTTATGTTCGTTCATTTAATAAACGAATGAACATAAACGAACTTTTTATCGAACGGTTCATGAAATGTTCACTGAACGTTTAATTCGTTTACAGCCCTACATGCATGTGTTCTAACTACTAGTGACCAATCACAAATCAATACACGTTATTGCTTTAATAGTCATTTAATGAATGTTGCTAGTTTAATTTGCTTAGCTTCATATTTGTTCAATTATTAAAATGATCGAGGAACTCAATAAATCGTTAAAAGCTTGTTACTCGCCATATAAAGTGAGGAGGATATATGAGTTTCGCTTATTTGTACAATTATATTAGTTATAACATGAATACAAGTATCTTAGCGTTACAACTCTTCTCCATGATCATTCTACTACGTTATTGTTATGGTCCAACAAACATGTTTACCCGAGCATACTTTTTCTGTGTTTAAATCACTATATTTTTTATAACACGATAATCTTCTGCTTCGATCTCTTCTTTATCACATGATGTTCATTGGTTGTATAATGTGCTTAGGGGGTGTTTGTTTAATAAGCTTACAACCTTATTCAAAATTTCATAAGCTTATTGAGGGTGTTTGGGTTAGCTTGCTTTTTCGGCTTTTTTTGCTCTCATAAGCCCATTTTTTTACACTTCATTATCAAGTTGAAGTCATAGTTTTTATAAGCCCATCAATTAAGCTAAGACTATTAGTTCATGCGCTCAAGTGAATAAGCTCGTAAGCTCATTATATAAGCTAAGACAAATACCCCCTTAATATTTGTGTTAAATTTAACAATTAAAATAAGCACTTTACGATATAGTGTTTAAGATTGCTTTTTTCTGCTTAGAATAAGCACTTTAGGAATAGTGTTTAAGATTGCTTTTATCTGCTTAAAATAGGCATTTCAGGAAATAGAGTTTAGGATTTCGTTTATCTGCTTAAAATAAGCACTTTAGGAAATAAAGTTTAGGATTTCTTTTTAAGCACTTGAGGAAATAGTGTCTGGATTTGCTTAAATATTCATGGAAATAAATTGATCTAACCCTAATAGGAGAGGGTTCGATGTCAACTTTCGCATCATTAGATATGATATTTGCCAATCCAAACCCCTAGAGTTGCGCTGTTGAACCCACTGATTTTGATATGATGAACACCCTTCTTTGATTGTTAAACTATATTCATTAGATAATGGGACTGTAGATTGAGCTAGACAACTGGTAAATTGTATTAAGTTATGTATTAAGTTAACTACAGCGTAACACTCTGATATATAGGAATTAGTTTTAGCTTTCAAGTTGTTACGCCGTAACAAAGTTTTACTTCTTACGCTGTAAAGGCTTCGATTTGCAATTTTTCCATTTAGGTTTTTATTGTTTTTTAGGAAAGTGAAAGTGTGTGTTTAGGACGTTTTTAATTCTTATTAGGTTTATTTTTTTCCAAGCTAACTACTTTACCTATAAATATAGTGCTTGTTTTCATTATTTATCAATCTTGGAATTTATTAATACAATTTTGTTTTAGAGTTTATCTCTGTTAGGGAGGTTTACCCTCGTTTATCGACCCTTGGATTAGGGTTAACAAAATCCGCGTCCTGCGTCACGATCATGAAAGGTTTATTAGTTGTGATTTTGTTTGTTTATATAGATATAGATATGAAGATTTAACTCTTGTTTCATATGTTTGTTACTTGTGTAGTTAGTTGTGTTCTAAAACTAATAAGAAATTTATATTTATGCTTAAGTTCAATTTAGAATTTGCTACGATGTTTGTTATGTGTACTGAACAATGTTGTTAATAGATTTTCATATAAACTAATACTGCAGCCAGGGATATGGATAGGCTCAGCAACCTTCCGCCAAGCATTATAGAAACGATCCTATGTCTTGTACCTATTCAAGAGGCAGGAAGGACAAGTATCCTGTCTAGGGAATGGAGATACCGCTGGACTAAAATTCCTAACCTCATGTTTAATGAAAATACTTTTCAAGTATCGACTGTTAATGGGGCTGAGTCGTCCATTCTGGATCAAACACATGAGCAACGAAGTAATAGGCTAACTATGGACAGGAAGAGTAAACTTATATATGCTGCATGCCAAGTTTTGTTAATTCACGATGGTCCAATAAACGAGTTCACCCTTTCTCTAAGCCCATTGAAGAAACATGTGAAGATTGACCCTATACTAACTTATTTGTCAAGGAAAACTAGAGTCAAGAAACTAAAATTGGACTTTGCTTGGTCGATGCACTATCTACCCTTGTCACAATACTCATTCGGGCACCTAACAGGCCTCTGTCTCATTCGTTGTTGTTTTCGCCTTCAACCAACATTCAATGGATTTGGTAATCTCACAAGTTTATACCTGCAAGAGGTAATTATCTCTACGAGTACGCTGCAGCATCTCCTTTCCAATTGTCCATTGATTAAGACTTTGGTAATTTCTTATCTTGCTAAGATAGAATTCGATCATACCCTGCGGCTTTCATTACTTATCTCACTATTGTAAATTGCTGCAGGATATTCGCAATCCATGTATCATTGATACCAAAGACGGTCCCACCTTTAGTGAGATATTTGAGTGTTTACCGGTGATTGAAACTTTTTCTATAACATTTCGTGTAAGTTTCTTCTCATGATATATAATTAACTAATTCTAGCTTTGGGAAAAAGAGATTGCTTATTTGTAACCTTTGTTTTAGGCGTTCCGGGATTTTTCTGTTGACAAAGTTCCAAGAGAACTTTCAACCACATTCATCCATCTCAAATACTTATGTATAGATGACGTATACTTCAATAGCAAAACTCATTTATCTATTCTTGCTCTTCTTATCAAAAGCTCCCCGAACTTGGAGAAACTTAAGGCAAGGGTTATAACATATATCCATCTTGTTTTCTGTTTTTCATTATTCTTATTATGTCAAAATACACTTACACGAGACACCTGATGTAGGTTTTCGACAATTCAAAGTTTGAGATGTCTAAGAGAAGGGACGACTACTTCAGAGTTGAAGATTATTCGGATATTATGTTGGAGCGTCTGAACGAACTAGAGATTACATCTTTCATCAATGCCAAGAATCAGTTGAATTTTGTGAGGCTTATCTTGGCCAGGTCACCTGTGCTGAAGAAGGTTAAGATATTCCCACACTCTGAAATTCTTAAGAAAAAAAAGTCAACGATAAAGTCGCAGATTTTAGGGGCTTCCATTACCTACCCATGTGCATCACCGGAGGTTCAAATCATTGTTGCAGGCTAAATGCACTTCTAGAAGCATTCAAACAAACAAGTTTGTGTCTGTTAATTGTGTCTACAGCTTTGTGACTTCAAATTGTATCCTGCGACTGCAAATGCACTTGTGAGGTCGGACTCGGAGTGGCTTGTTACGTATATTCAGTTTGTCAGTATTTGCTCAGTAATGGAAATCTGGGTTCTATGGTTATCTGTTTTCAGAATGTTTATCAGACGAAAATTGAATTCACAAAATAGTGGTTAAGAACTTTTAATTCTTGACTCCAGAATTTGTAACGCCAACAAATTATTGATAGCGGAGCTAGAACTGAACCTCTTGTATATTCATGATTTGGTGCTCTTTCTATTCTCATCTTTTGTTTTTTCAAAATTTTGTGGCGCCTGAGCTTTGATCACTTAAGCTCAAACGACCATAAAAGACTTTTGAGTCCAATATAAACATTTTGTAGCTTTAACGAATTTTAGGGATTTAAGCACAAGTCCTTTAGTTGCTAGTACTTTTGAACTCAAACTCAAATAAACATGAGTTAACAAACATCCATTGACTAGTGGTACATATATTTCTTTGGTTACTTTGGATAAGTTAAATGGTCTTTAGTGGTTGATTTGTGCCTTACCCAAATTGAGAAGCGATGGAGTTGATAATGCTTTTTTATCGACTACTGTCATTTTTTTCGTACGTATAAGAACTTTCCTAAATTTCCACTTTGATTTTTAGCAATGGTTTTCCATTTTGGATTTGTGCGAGATTTGTTTACCTGACTGACGTTAAGAGTCTAGGTTTGTTGCCTTCCAGTGTTCTGTATCCACGAATAAACGATTATTTTTAAATTCTTTTTGGCATTGAGTTAAACTGATCTTGCTGTATATCGTTCCACCCCCATACCCCGTTCCGACGGGATTGGGTATTGTTGTTGTTGTTGTTGCTGCTTCTATACATCGTTCAGCTTTTTCTTTGATATATTTTTAATTCGCTTTTGAGCTTTCACAAATCGGTCAACCGATTACTTTTGTTGTTTTGTTCCCTCTAGAATTCAGATCATGTTGATTTTGGTTCTGTGCTAATGGTAGAAGTTGATTAAGTTGGTACTTTTAATTGAGACACATTTCCAATCCTTTTACCTGTTTGGTTTAAACTGCTCATAGAAATGAATAATTTAAACTAATTCAATGGTTAGATAAAGGTTTCATATCCTTTTACCCGTTCTATTTGAGATGAGTTACTGCTCATATCATATTCAATGGGTCATTTCCAGGAAAACATTATTTTTTTACCTTGTTATGTTTACGCCGTAACACCAGCAGAATGATTCAAGCAGGCCCTGCATGGATCAGCATCCCCTGCCCCCTTCTCTATCGGGTCTAAGTGTCTAACTGGTCAACTTATAACTAAACGTACCCTTTGTTACCTGGTATATCTTCACTAATATTAACTGCACTATTTTTAGTGCCTACTTTACTGCTACAGATGATGAAACAGATTAAATCTTAATCCTTTTGCTAAGGAACTTTTCTGCGGGTGAATACACTAATACTAAATATTATATATCAGGCTATAACTTATTTGTGGTTTGCTTAAAGCTACAAAGTTGCGCCTATACTATATGCAAAAAAATGGTCGGGATGTGCACTGTTTGTTGTCACTATTGCTCTTTTTTTTTTTTTTTTTTTTTTTTTTTATCGGCAATTTTTTTTCCACACCTCATACCTCCTATCTCATAATTATAATTATCTCACAAATGCCTCCGGCGAGGCCACAACCTCTAGGTTGGTGGACAACTCACATACCACTAGACCAAAGGCCTTGGGTGTCACTTTTGATCATTTAACGGTAATTTATTTCACTTTTGATCTCTCATCAAGTATGTAAGTTTCTCCAATATACGTGGATAAGTAGAAGTGTATGGATCATATAAAATACTTTGATTTTCTAGTTAATATGTTTTGCATCGAGTTGATCTATTTGCTTGTATGTAGAGGTATCTCAAAACGCAACCTCCTGTAAAACTTCTAGATATCTTGAATTGTTATAATGATGATAGACAAATGTTTGTTTCATTGTTTTATCAAACTTCTGGTATATATTTCCCTATTCTTATACTTTTACTAATAATACATGTTAAACTCATAAGAATCATAACACAAAGATTATTGAATGTGTAGTTTGGCACATAATGGAAATCCTGCTTATGACCATGAATAAAGATACTGAAGAAACTGAAATATCGAGGTACTCTGAATAATATGTGACTTATCGCTTTTTACTAGCTGCAATGTTCAATCGCTTCATTCGATTATCTACAAATGTAAAATTATTTACACCATTCCATCTCGATCTTTTAGCTAAAATGGTAAATTGGTAAAATGATGTCTCGTATATAGTGAAGAATCCCGTTATTTTGATTTAAGAAAATTGCTACGATCTTATAGGGACATTAACAATTTACTTTTCAAATCACAATGATTCTCTCATTTTTTTAGACTGATGAACTTTTTTTAATTGCATAGTTATTGATTTAGTAGTACACACAATCATAAATTCTTCTGGTTGGTAATTTGTTTTTAGACTAGAAAAAGACTTGAACGTTTTACTCGGAAAATCTGTCATGCTTATTGTTCATACGTGCTAGCGCGGTTAATTACTGTGTATGAAATACAGTCACGAATGTAACGACATGAGACCAGGCATTATTATGGCCAGGTAAATTATATTGGTCCATTAGACCAAAAGTGACTTTTAAGCAAAAGTAAAAAAAGCTGAAAGTGTGATAGTTGAAGATAAATCCAACTTGTATCACGAGAGCTTATGTTATGTTTTTGTATAGTGATTCCTGAATAATTGAAAGAGACTGATAGACATGACTGGATCATATGTTTGTTGGTTTTTGGGTGAGAAATGATATATGGCAAGAAAGGAATAAAGTTACAGGAATTGCACCCTTACTTCACCAACTTTGCGAGTGTTTGGATGCATGGCTATTACTAGCAATCACTATTTTATGTATGAGTTAACTACATTTTTGGTCCTCGTGGTTTACCGGGTATAACACTTTTGGTCCAAAATTTTATTTTGTAACGGATCTTGTCCAATATCCGCTGACCCGTAACACTTTTGGTCCAATTTTTGTTGACCGCTAGTTTGACTAGTTAAAAGCATGCGAAATGACTAAAATACCCTCAAATGTTGATGTACAATGACTAAAATGCCCTTTCCTCTATTTATTTATTTATTTATTATTATTATTATTATTATTATTATTATTATTATTATTATTACTATTATTATTATTATTATTATTATTATTTACTTAATTCTATTATTATTATTATTTAAAAACAATAACACTCTAACCACTAAATGAATAAATCAAACCCAGAATCCAGAATCCGGACAACCAAACCCAGAATCCGGCGAGATTCCGGCGATCAAAAACCACTAAATGAATAAATCCCACTCTAACAAATATATGTAAACACAACCATCACCACAAAATCCTCACCACCGCAATCCTCAACCCCAACCATCACCAAATCGGTAAACACAACCATCACCAAATCCTCACCACCGCAATCCTCACCACAACCACTACCAAATCCTTACCACAACCATCACCAAATCCTCACCACCGCCATCCCAACACGAAACCACCACAACAACTAACTACAACAACCCTCAAACCTACCTCCATATCCACAACAACTAACTACAACAACCCTCAACCCAAGCCCAAAATTACAACAACCACCACCACCACTTGTGACACTGCCACCCCATCACACCTTCAACCACCACCAAAAACCCACGTCGCTGCCACCACAAAACCATCACCAGTGATGGTCAAGATCCGACACCACTAACAATGAAGTGTTTGATGGTTATCTTGAATCTGATCTACTTTTTTTTTTTTTTTTTTTTTTTTTGCTTTTTTGTTGTTGTCCAGATTTAGCATAAATCTGTTTGATGGGAAGGATGAATGTTTAGATTGATGAGTGTTTAGAGTAGAAAAGGGAGAAGATGAAGAGTAGTGTGGTGGAGTGGTGTGTCTTATCTCGGTATGTCGCCGGAGGTGGGGGTGGTTGCCGGTGATTTTTGGCCGGAAATCTGGGAAGGTATAAAGAATATGAATGTATTTATGTGAGTGGGTGAGTGGGTGTTTGTGTTTATGTATCTGTGTGGATGGAATAAGTGAGTGAGTGAGTGTTTGAGTTTTTTATACACAATGACACAATTACCCTCGTATTTAACAGTCAAACTCAGTCAATTTAACGGTGTTAGTAAATTTGGACCAAAAGTGTTACGGGTCAGCGGATATTGGACAAGATCCGTTACAAAATAAAATTTTGGACCAAAAGTGTTATACCCGGTAAACCACGAGGACCAAAAATGTAGTTAACTCTTTATGTATTTTTGCATGTTAAGTTTTTGTTTTTCTTTCGGTAAAAATGATTAGGGTTTTGGATAATACTCGTAGGTATAGTAATAAGCTAGCGTAAGAATTAAACTATCGCATTATGTATTTCCAATTAGTAGTTTCTTGGTTTATTGATACAGCCAGCTTAGTGTCATGACTTATATGTTGCGAGACCACCAAGAATTGAATTTCGAAAGTATATATACTCAGGGACGGAGCTATGGTAGGTCCCGGGGGTCCCGGGACACTCATAGATTTTCTCGATATTGTGTTAATTTGTGTAAAAATACTCGATTTTTCTTAAATGCATGTGGTCCAATAAAATTGGGTATATAGCATTGTTTCATTTTTTTTTAAATGCACATGGTGAATCAATGTTCTGGTTTAGTCCCTGTATATACCAGTCTTGAAGACTCCAGAACAATGGAAGTATGTGAAAAATATCTTGAAGCTTTCTATATGTGTGCATGCTAAGGAATAGTATACAGTACATAGTTGGTCTCATTTGACACGGTAAATCTCAAATTTCTTTTTTAAAGGTAACAAAGAGCTTCTCATTAGAAAACCAAAAAAAGAGCAGAAATCACCTATTTGACTACTCATTGTCTTATCATTTAGTGTAGAAACATGTTCGCAGTCATTCATGATCGTTTTAGAACCATATGCAAATGTTTTAGAAAACAATAAAGTGCTTATGTTAGAAAACATGTTGATAGCTAAACATAACACATATTATAACCATAATCATATGTTGTTTAAGATTATAATACTAAAGAACTAATGGTTGCCATGTTTGAAGGAGACATCACACATTTCCCCAAATGTGAGTGTGAGGATCATTAGCATGTAAAGAAGACAACCAAATGCAAAAAGGTCTTGTTGGAATTCGTATATAGATGTTGATATTTCAAGTGTTATCAAAACATATGAAGTCTTGTATTTATTGATCTTTCTTATAACATGTGAGTATAAATTTTGGTATAACGTGATTGTTGCTTTGTTGAAGTTTAATTGGTATACAAATGTTAAAAACCTACCAATGACATTAAATTACAAGTGAGTGATTTTGGACGAATTTAATTGTTAAACATTTCTATCTGTAGTTTTCTAGTTTTTTTAAAGAACTCTGAAAGCGGATCCGCAGAGGATGGATGACAGTGGCTAGCTAGCTTCATCGAATGAGCATTCTTTATGCCTCACAGTTTATTTTCCGAATGGTCATGTAGTGTTGAATAGGGTTGTGCTTTCAGCTGGTAGGCATCTTGATCGGAGCGGATTTCATTATTGAGCTTCACTTTGAGGTTAACGGTATTCGCTATGGACCATACATTAATAATGCACAGTAGATCGAGTGCGTTGAGTTAGCCAGAAATGTTCATAAAAAAGTTTGTTGGCGATGCCGGGAAAATAGTTCACGTTACTTGAACCATACCTACATATTAATATGTGTATGCATGTATTTCTTGTGAAATTGTTTTTGAGTTTGTTATTTTGTTGATGCATGGATTTTAATCGCATGATATATGTCGCCGCAATACGCAGGTAACTTGCTAGTTTAATAAAATTGATACAAAAACTAGGCAATAATAAAAGGATATGATTTTGTGTCTACCACTCCTGTAATTGTTTACTGGCATTTTATGGACATACAAACTCAAAATGTACCACATTTGTGATTAATAGAAATAGAGGAAAAAGTGAAAAAGAAAAATTCAAATAACTGAAGATCTTTAAATGACCGTTGAGAACACATTGAAATTAACAAAAGTCACTTTCTTTGTATTTGTTCAAAAGCCTGCTTCTTTTCCCATCACACCTCTGAAGAAGTAGTAAATGATAATAAAAGGACTAAATGGTCAATATTTCAAGCTTCATTTCTTTTAGAAAAACAAAAATGACATCCATGCAAAAGTTTCATACGTGCAAATGTGCAATTAGGATTAAGCAGACCGGGCTGAACGAGGTTCAAGAGTTGTCCGTAAATCTCATGGATTTTTCTTGCGTAACATAAATTAATGTCAAATGTCTTATTTTTTATGAAATGTACTTAGTCCTAAACTCTTGTGTTACGAGTCTTCTTTAGTTTTGATAAAATGCACTCCGTTACTTTCATTTCTACGTTTGCCATTAGGATTAAGCATATATAAAAATGCATTTAGCTCGTCTATACAAAATCACACTAACTTTTCTTACAAATAATTACAAGTTATTAAAGGATTCTCATGTCAAGAACCAACATTGTATACTATTTACAACAACAGAAGTAAAAAAACATAAATAACTCATCTTAATAAACTTTTTATGTCAGTAATCTCTGCCCAAAATGTACATACTTTTGTTTAAGTGGACCAATATGAAACCAAATAAAATATTAGAGGGTTATTTTATGCTTTATGAAAACTCGTGTCTTTGTCAAATGTTTGACTAACCAACTCTCAAATTGTCCCTAATCACACCACCGTCATTATACTTATGTGTACTGTCTAGTAAGACTAGTAACATTGTTTTGTCTTGCGGCTATTGTTTTCTAATATTATTGTAAGTTTAATATGGTAAAACTTGGCATTGCCTTAGATCATCCGCAGAGGATGGTCATGGACTCCGGTTTTTTAATCAAAGACGCGTCTTACCTTGTTAAACGATCGCAGCCTTCGATCATTCAATGCATAACTCGGTTGTATACTCGACCGAGTTCTCCTTTTTATTATGTGTGAGTGTTTGTTTATTAAGTTGTTTGGGGTATATTATGTTTAATTGAGGTAGGTTTATTTTGGTGACTAAAGTCGCCTCATTATATTAAGTTGGTCATGAAAAAGGTTGTAGAGTGAGAAAGCTGATTTGACGGTGATGTAGTAGAAGTGACTACGGCCGTGTGTACTCATCATTACATTTAGTCTTAGTGGTATCATCTCTCACGATAAACATCTAGTTGGCTAATTAATGAAGATTATTAAAGAATAGATTGTGTTCTCGAGTTTCTTTTTTAAAAGAAAAGAAAGAAAATGAAAGGAAATAGAAAAATTATCATGTTTTTGAGTTTTTCTCAAACACGAAAAAATGAAAAAGAAACGATTTGATAGGAAAATCAATAGGTTTTTTTCTCAAATATTTTCCTCTTAAATATGAGCGAATTTTAACGGAAGCAAATTTACACCTAGACTATTTGTTACAAAATAACCAATTTAGCCCTCAATATTTTATATATTTTTTGTTATATATGTGTATTTATGTTTAAAAAGTCATAACTATAATTGTGTCATTTTTTTCTTTCTTTTCATCAAACTTAAGAACACGACTTTGCTTACTTTTATTTCATTTTTCTTCAATTTCCTTTCAACTCGAGAACATGAAATATATGTGCAACTTTTTTCTTGATCATTTCTATTCCTAAAAAACACTACTCGATAACGCAAAATATCAATGAAACTTTTATTCACTGACTGTGGCTAGTTCTTTGGAAAAGTTAAGTCACCACTCACAAGTAGTATATGCGCTCAAAGTTTCTCCGGTAATCCAAACCTTTTAAGGAGTGTGGTAAAACTTTGCTAACTTATCAAAGGACTTGTAGTAAGTTGTTAATTTATATAGTATAGTATAAGAATCTTTTCAACCAAATAGTTTTTTTCAAGTTTTTGGTTCAAGTAAATATTTGATATATTTGTGATGTATTAAGGTGATTAAAAAATAATTGTACAAGGGTTAATATTTGAAAGAAGAAAAGTTGAAGGACTAGAAAGACAGAATCTTTGTCATGAGAAAACATTTTCGTGGATGAGACTCCACGTTGTATTTCTGTGCTATTTGTCAGTTTTTATCACTAAATTTTTTCATTGGATTCTATTACAAAGCATACTCATGCAATTTTGACTTTTTTACTTTGACCAAATAATCATTGTTTTTATTTCGGTCATACATAGAAGCCATAACTATTTACATTTTTTAAGAGAAACCTTGATCTACCCGGTGTGTAGTGTACTCATGTGCTTGTAATATGTGGAATATACATATCATTAAAAAGAATAAAAACACAATTAATGTTTTGCTTCTTCTATTTCAATGACTAAATTATATCTCATCCGAGTAAACTACCCAGTGAGTCGGTGTAACCATCTCCCATTTTTTAAGTTTGATACAAAAATGAGTAGGATTTCATTATGTTTGATCCTATTCCTATTGTAGTTGTATTTATTTAGATTCATTTTGACTTCTTGTAAACACAAAATGTCTCACATTGGTCATATGTTTTTTTAAGTGGTTAAGTCAGCTTGAACATTTACGACTTCATGTATTAGCTTGAGGTATAGCGGATGATCCGTCAGCATCTCCAACAACCATCATTTCTTTAAATTTAGAAAATGTGTCGAAACTAGGGATATTTAACTTGGATCAACTTTTTTAGTCTATTTGTTCTATGTGATTTATTTACTACGCAAGGTAAATAGAGGTTTTTAATGGTTTAAAAATTACAGTGTTAAATTTGAAAAATCAGGTTAAACCTACTTGTTTGCAGGGGTGTTCACAAATCGAGTAATACTCATAAGTGCTGAAAACTGAAATCGAATCGAACTGAATTTGCCAAAACTACTCCGAACCAAATTAAATATTCGAATTTCGGTTTGAATATGATTATGGCAAAATGAAAATCGAAATGCAACGATAACCGAATTCATATAAATATAATTTTTTTATATTCGTATAAAAAAACCATAAAAACGTTTTCAATAGTAAAAATATAACATTTTTTAGGCTTAAAATTTATCTTGTTGCTAAAATCTATGTAAGTAATTGAAAAAAAATATAAATTATATAATTCGGGTTATTTGGATCAACTTTAAAATTGAACCGAATACAAATTCAGTTTTCAGTTTAGTTTAATTAACTTTGAATTCGGTTCAATTCGGTTTTAGATTTTACTAAAAAAAATAATCAAATAAATCAAACAGGCCAATAACCAAATCGATAAACACCTATTGGTTTGCTAATGGGCTCAAACATCCACAGCCTACACAAGAATACTGATAAATGACATGAGTAATAATTTTCTTTTCTTTTTTTCTTTTTTATTTCTTTAAAGCAAATGACCTACAAATTTAACTATCCTTTATTTCATACTATTGTTTAAAGTTCAATTTAATCACCTTATGTATTAATA
Source organism: Artemisia argyi (assembly GCA_030686995.1). Taxonomy (NCBI): domain Eukaryota; kingdom Viridiplantae; phylum Streptophyta; class Magnoliopsida; order Asterales; family Asteraceae; genus Artemisia; species Artemisia argyi. The sequence continues at coordinate 24,513,412 of CM060695.1, read as the reverse complement.
TTTCTAAGCAGGGGTGAGCATCGGGTTAAACCCGACCCGATCCGAAAACTAAAAAGGAAAAAAAAATCAAACCGAGAACCAAACCGAGTAATATATATCAAAACCGAAATCGAAACGAATAACTAGGTTCGGGTCGGTTTTCAGGAATCAAACCGAAACCGACAAAAGCCGAAATTAATATACAAAACCAAAACCGAACCATAAAGGTCCGTTCGGTTTAGTTCGGGTTCAGTCGGTTTGTATGTTCGGACGGATTTGCTAAGCCCTAATAAATTCTAAGTTGTTTGACTTCTTGTCATTTTCTTTTTCACCAATTTAGGTAACATATTGAATGTATTAGCAATAAAGACATTCTTTTGTGTCAGTATTATAAGTTTTTTTTTTTTTTTTTTTTTTTTTTTTTTTTTTTTTTTTTTTTTTAACGGATGTCAGTATTATAAGTTGGCAACAATGTAAGACATGAATAAATAAAACTGATTGAAAAAATTATATAAATGTCTCAAATCAACTACGGCCACAAACATGTGTAGTACGAATAAAATGTTTTTACAAAGCGGGCGACTCACATTATCCCTTAATCGTTTTTCAACTAAACGATCTTTATTTTATCCCTTACAATCCTGAATCTTTGGATTATATCATGTATATTATCTATCCTGATTCTTAGTTTGTTTGGGGTTTTATCCACGGTAGACTTTGTTCACTATTAGGGTTTATTTAAATCGCTGGTTTAGGGTTTCGTATTGTCGGTTTCAATCTGCTATTAATTCTCATCAGATCGTCATTATTGATCTGACATATCTATGGGTTAGGATATTGTGCTTTCAAGATTAATAAACCCTAGTTTTCCAACTAGGGTTTACACGACTTTGTAGTTTGAAGGTGTTTTCTTGTTTATGCTGCGATCTGCTATTTTTTTATGTTTAATTTGTTCTAATCGTTGATGGAGAGTGTGGATAACATTGTTATGAATGAATTGAAAGCGTGTATGAGTCATGTGAAGGGACCAACTGATGGACCATCCGATGATTTTCAGCAAAGAAAAGAGATTCGTCCTTAACCTGGTAATGATGCTTCTGCTGTTACCAATTCGAGTGAGCCATATGGGTTGAATAAGGGTTTTCTGAATACAAAGGATGCTACTACTGTTGATTTGTCTAAGGTAACTATGAGGAAGCATAAGAAGCCTAAGAATGTTAATCCTAGTTCTACTCAGCCTATACTTGCATCGTCTGGTCCTATTATTACTGAGAGGAGTGTTGATGATGGAGATATTGATTTATCTACGATTGTCGACAAGAATAATCAAGTGAAGCCGGTTTCACTTGATCCTTTAGTTAATGATTCTGATAAGGTTGTTACGAATGAACATGGGGTGGCTGGTATTGAGAAGGTTGGTGCTTTGAAACAACCTTCTATATCGTATGCTGGTGTTACTTCTAATGAACCTAAGAAATACATGTCTAACTTTCGTAGGCTGGAGTGTAGCAAGAAATCAAATGGTGTGGATCTTTCTGTACCTATGAAAGTAGTTGAAAAGGTGAACACTAGGTTTGAGAATACTCTATATGGGTACTTCCTTAGCCAACGACTTGCTTTTTCTGTTGTCGATTACTATGTACGCAATACGTGGGCTAAGTTTGGTATACAAAAGGTAATGATGAATGCAAAGGGGTTCTTTTTCTTTAAGTTCAACTCGAAGAAAGATGTTGATGATGTTCTAGAAAATGGTCCTTGGTTGATTAGAAATGTACCTGTTATTCTTAAACCATGGACATTCAACACCAACTTACTTAAAGATGATTTGACCAACATCCCGGTGTGGGTTAAATTCCATGATGTTCCTCTTGCTGTGTTTTCTGATTATGGCCTTAGTCTCCTTGCCACATTGATAGGCACGCCCAAAAGGTTATATGCTTTTACTAGCCAAATGTGTAAGGAATCGGGGGGCCGTAGTAGTTTTGCTAGATGCATGATTGAAGTGAAGTTAGATGAGGTGCTTAGGGACAGCCTTACTGTTGAGATACCGTTACTTGATGGGTCAGGTTCGACTACTGAGAAGATACGGGTTGAATACGAGTGGAAACCACCTCGTTGTGATAAATGTAAGATTTTTGGTCATACTCTGATTGAATGTCCTAAAGTTGTTGTTCCTCCTGCTCAGCCTAATAAGCTTGTTAATGATGGTTTCAAGACGGTCAATAACAAGAAGAAGGGAAAGCAAGGTGGTCCTACTATTACGGGTAAAGGAGGGTTTACTAAACAAGCTGTGGGTAAGCAGTTTCAATATCAACTCAAAAAGACTCCTCTTGAACCTAAGAAAGTGGAAGTCACTAAGAAGAATGCTTCTGATATGGCTAGTTCGAGTGGAACAAAGATCTCTACATCTAACCAGTTTGATGCTCTTAATATGGAAGATACGGATGCTTTTGGTATTCCTTCAAATGACACCAACAAAGATGTGGATTCTGGTCGTACAATGGAAGTTAATGAAGATAAGTCTACCAAGACAGGTACTACACCACAAGGACCCCTTGTGAGCGATTTGAAAGAGAAGGAGTCAGTTGTGGCTCCTAAAACTAATGATTCTTGTACTCCGCCCGTCTCTTCTACTAAGTTAACCCATTTTTTAAGGTGGGAGATATCGTGGTTTCTGATTCTGAAGATGAGGTGGTTGCTAACCCATTTGATGAGTCTGCTAATCTATTCGGTGGTGGCCAAGAGTTTGAAGATGATTATGATGACTATGACTACGATGACTATGCAAATCAGGTTTATGATCTTCCAAGGAATTTGGATGCCTTTATGCCATGTATGGCACTAAGCTTCAAGGTCTTAGGAAGTAATTTTATTTCGTTATGTCCTATGTTATCATATGTGTAGTGGTTTGTTTTCTTGTTTAGAAAATAGGAAGTATCTTGTTATGTAAGCTTTATGCCTATGTAACGGGCTGAGATATGGGATATACCCATATCCATTGTACTTAAACGTTTTGGTTAATATATTTACCAGGGTGCAGGATTACTCCCCTTTACCCAAAATGTTTTTACAAAGCTATAAAGTACAATATTTTCTTATGAGATGTTGACATTCATATGTTATACAAACCACGTAGCCTGTGAATATCATTGAAATTTTAAAATGACAAAGAATTATAGTTGCAAAATTGTTGTTAAGTGTTTCATGTAAGAAATTGATGGATATGTTTTATTGCGTCAAACTTTTAACTTAGACTAGTAGTATTGGTGACCCTATGAGTGATATTATGATCTTATCATCTTAACGCCACATCAGTTTGTCTCTTAAACAACAAACACATGAATGGTGACCCTATGGTTGACAAAACATTTTTTTTTAATTGAAATTTCATTAATAATTAAAAAAACATTACATAATCAATATACTACTTATAAAGCTTTTAGACACTTCTCTCATATTTAATTTTTAAGACTTCCTAAAATAAATTTTAAGTAAATACAAGTCAAAAAACGTAATTTACAAGTATGTAAAGCACAAATCAAACTAAAAAAACACTATTTCTTACATACAATTAATACATAATTTAAAACACCCCATCACAAATATATACAACTACCTAAGCATAATGTACAAATAAAACTAAAAAACACTATTCAACAAATATAATTAATACACAATTTAATTCAAGAATTCATCAAAATATACAACTATTTAACCACAAAGTACAATCTAATTAAGCTTACAAAACATAAATATGAAATCCTGCAGCCCAAAATAAAATAACAATTGTTCGCCGGAAAATTTAGTCAACCCGCCGTCGCATCGCGCGAGTAACCTTGCTAATAATTCAAATAAAAAAGAAACATAACAATAAAAATTAAAAACTTAAACTAATAGTCTAAATTATGTTTCACCCTTATTTTTTGTTTTATCACCAACACCAACTTTAGTTGTTTTCCGGGTAAATGGTCGTGGGTTTTAATGTAGAACATGAGGTCCTTGTCCCTCTTTATTTCTTGCTTAAATTGAAACATTTGACGTTGCAGTTCAAGTTCTTCTCTCTGGTGTGCAAGTCTATGTTCCAATTATTTCTCATGTGTAAGCTTTTGTCTCTCTAATTCCACTTGATCCCGACGCGCCTACTCTTCCAGTTCCATTTGCCGCTCATTTATTTTCATATACTCAACCTTGGCTTCTTTCCTATGGGAAAATATACTTGATGCGAAGTTTGCTCATTTATCGACCAACTGGTCAACAAGACCAGGTGCACCTCCGAACGAGCATGGGAGGATGATGCTTTCTTTTTAGCCTTGTCCCCGACCCATTGGTCAAACCTCCCGAACCTCCACCTCTTCTGACTTAGTTGCTTCATCGTTCAGATTAGATCACTGTGTGCTGAGTCATAATGTGAAGTGGTTTTCGATATCCACGATTTTTTTGAAGCACCTTCTTTGGATTGCTGGTAAAACCTTGGCATTTCGATCAATTTATATTTGCTATGGTCATTCAAAATTTTCCAGCATTGAATATGTGTAAAGGGATATTAGTAAATAACACGATACTCTTTTACGGCTTTATTGTAGATTATTTGGTCATATTCACCACTCCCATGCCTCTGTTTCATAGTATCGAAAACCACAAAAAATTGAGTAACTTTAGGATGAAGTCTATTTTTCCATTTGCACAAACGTGAATTGTATCCTCTTTTTGATTCCTTCATTTCTTTTTCAAAGTATGTTAGTACTTCCGTCCAAAACCCGATAGCCTTTTTAGCATTTCATTCAATGCTATTCTTGGACACGTTTATCAAAGCTTTACACAAGGCTATCTCTTCCTCAAGGCTCCATGGTTTAGATTTCCTTCTTCGTCTTCTTGTATTGTTGACGTCTTTTTGTAGCATTTCTTTTGACGGGCGCCACCTATTCGACGGGAGACTCGTCTTCTAAGGATTCGGGTGGACCAACCGAACCTTGGGTTGTAGAATAATCTTGACTACCAAAGAAAACCGTTGAGAACTTTGAGCTTGATCTATTGGTGGTGACATTTTTGGACGATAGTTGTTGTTGGTACATCAGTTGTTAATATGAAGGTTTGGAACAGATGATTGTGTTGGTGTTGGTTATACGAAGGAGAAAACATATTATTTATAAATATGTTGTTGATGTTGTGATTGGCATGAGAAACTAGCGGGTTGAAAATTAATAGATGGTGAGTGCCCAGTTAATTAAAAATTGGGGTCGGCTGTTGTTGGAACGTTTTGTTGTCGTCGGGTTTTTGGTATTTTAGTTTTAAGAGTTTTGTGAAACATTTTTTGAGTTGGAAGATAATTGAAGAAAATAATAGTTGCAGAAGAGAAAATGTGAAAAAATGGAGAAAAGAATGTAGTATTTACAATAGAAAAGGTGTATTAATTGATTTTTTTTAATACAAACACCCCAACGGTTAGGGCTGTAAACGAACCGGACGAACACGAACGGAGCCATGTTCATGTTCGTTTATTTAATTTTAACTGGACAAATAAACGGACACGGACGTTTAAACGGACGAATTTTCTTGTTCATGTTCGTTTATTAAGAAAATGGGATGTTCATGTTCGTTTATGTTCGTTCATTAAAACACTACGAACGCTAAACGAACATAAACGATCGAACATAGATGAAAATAGACAGACAAACATAAATTTTGTTGAATTCTTCAGAATATATTGTTTTATAAGTGTTGTTTTGTTTAAACAAACTAAAATTTAAAATTAAAAGATATGATATATGAACGTAAATAGATAAATAAATATAAACGAACATATAATCGGACGTTCACGAACATAAATAAACGAACGAGACTTTTGTTCATGTTCATTTATTTAACTAAACGAACGTAAAATATTGTTTATGTTTGTTCATTTAATAAACGAACAAACATAAATGAACTTTTTACCGAACGATTCATGAAATGTTCAGTTCGTTTACAGCCCTACCAACGGTACAATATAGCCAAACAATTAATTTTTTGGTTGCATTCCATTTGGTCGCTTTGCCAACTTAATCAATCCAAAAAAAAAAAAAAAAAAAAAAAAGTGGGGTGGGGGAAGGGGGCGGGCGCTGCTCGAGATGGTAGACCGATCTTTGGTCGGGTCTCCATTTTGATTAGCCTTAGTAGTCATGCATAAAAAGTTTATGGATCCAAAGTATACCATTAGAAGGAATATAAAATATGGTTAGATTAGTAATTTCATATTTTTAATTTGAGAGTTTTTAAGAAAATATAAGTTGATAAAAATGATTAACCAAAGACCATACTAAAATATGCTGTTTTTGGTTTGTCGATCCAGTTTGGTCCATAATCTATTATGCTCAACTTAGATGCACGCGACTTAACCGATATTTCTGTTACCGCATATTCTAAAGTTTAAATTACAACAATGATCTCAAAAGTTAAAAACATGTACAAATTTTTACCCAAAACTTTCTATTTTCACTTTTTTACCCTTCCACTCAGTCAAAGGAATCAAGACTTAAATACTCCTCCACAAAACCATAAAAACAAATTCAACTTACTAAAAAAGAGAATCTTGAACACTAAAGAGAGAGAAAGAGAGTAAGTGAGTGGTCACACCACCAAATGCAAGTGTCTCACTAACTGTGTGTTTTCCAGTGTGTTCCAAACTCAAAAACCACAACCCATGAACTCAAATCCAACACTTTAACATTTTAGCCAATTGGGTATCTGAAAAACCAATCTTTTTCACCTTTTGAAGCTCAAATTTAGTAAAAATGGCACATGCGCATGTTAGCACAAGCAGGGGTTTAAAGGGTGTTTTGCTGCTTGTTTTCTTGTTTGTGGATCTGGGTTTGCTATCTTGCGCTGCTAGAGTTGAGAAAGTTACAAGACAGAAGATGCAAGTGAATAAGCACTTGAAAAGACTTAATAAGAAACCTGTTAAGACCATTGAGGTAAAATTTGGATTATTGGGTTGTTTTTGTAATTAGTTATTGTTGGTGTTTATGTGTTAAAGTTTTGATTTTTAGGTGTAAATGTAGTAAAAAGATTGTCCTTTTTTTTAAAAAAAAAATGGTAATTTTTTGATTAACCCTTTTTTGCAAATGGTGTTTACTTTAGGTATCTAGTGTGAAATTAGTACTAATGAGCACTTAAAGTTTTGATTCTTGATGCAAAATGTAGTTAAATGAGTAAAAAATTTGGGTCACTTTAGTGAATTAGTACAAGTGAGCATTTATATTTTATAGTTATGATTTTTATAAAAAACTTGTATTTTGACTGCAAAATGTAGTAGAAAGATATATTTTTGGGTCACTTGAGGCTCTTATCTTAAATTAGTCTTTTAGTACTTGTAAGTCATTAAGTTATGATTTTTGTATAACTTTTGTAATTTTGGATTTGAAATGTAGTAAAAAGATGTTTTTTTTTTTTTTTTTTTTTTTTTTTTAGTACTAATGAGCATTTTTAAAGTAACAATTTATGCATAAAAGTTTTTATTTTGTTCCTGCAGAATGTAGTAATAAGATATAATTTGTCTCCAAATGATGGTGTTATTGATGTAATTTAAGTGATTTTATTGCTTGAATTATTAAATTTCTGATTATTTGCATGATTTGAACAGAGCCCAGATGGGGATAAAATTGATTGTGTACACATCTCTCATCAGCCAGCTTTTGATCATCCATTCCTTAAAGACCACAAAATTCAGGTTCTTATTTTTTTATTAAAAGAACTTATAAAATTTTCATTGTTTTTATAGAAAATTAATTTGTGATTTTTTTGGTTGTTTTAGATGAGGCCTAACTATCATCCAGAAGGACTTTATGATGACAATAAAATGAACACAGAGTCCAAAGGAAAGGAAAACACATTGCATCAGCTGTGGCATGTGAATGGCATGTGCCCTGAGGATACTATACCCATAAGGCGTACAAAAGAAGATGATGTGTTGAGAGCAAGTTCTGTTAAAAGATATGGAAAGAAGCATCATAAGAGTGTTCCCGTGCCTAGAAATGTCAATATCCCAAAATCTGCCGATCCTGATATTGACAATGAAAGTGGTCATCAGGTGAGCAAAAGTATAAATGATGTTTTGAGTTTTGAGTTAAGTCTAAATGCACTTCGTTTTTAGTTAGTATAACTATAACCTCCCCGATGGGGAGAGCTTTACCCGGTTTTAGTCTGTGCGGCGGTGGGCTCAATTTCCGTGGATTAGACAGGCAAAAAGAATAACATGGTGGGAAAAGAGGCAATATTTTTCACTAATTATGACAAAATGAAAAGTTATGAGTTTTTCTTAAACAACCCATGTGTAAATGCACTTTTTAATGCTTGAAATCTTAAAGATTAGATTACTCTTTAATTTGATAATTATGGCATAATTGATGGGGGAAGAAAAGAAAAGATGGCTATTGTTTTTCCTTACTTATGATAAAAGTAAAAGTTTATATGACTTTTTCTAGTAAATGCACTTTTTTACATGGTATTAAATTGCAACCTTGAAGATAAGATTACCCGTCTTTAGTTTGATAATTACATTTGATTTTGGGCATAAATGGATTGGGCAAAAGATTCATTTCATAATTTGCCATCATTATGACAAAATAAAGAGGTAAGGAGAACCATGAGCTGAATTGTTGGGAAAAACAACAGTAAAAAGCCATAGTTTTCTATCTTTATCGCAAAATAAAGAGCTTTTCATTATGACCCCATGTCTAAATGCACTATCCTAAAGTTTTGATTGCTGTAATTCAGGAATTAGTGATACTTTTTTAGTTTGATAATTACATACGGTTATACACGTACATTGGCCGAAAAAAGCTTTCATTTCATAATTTGCTATCATTATGATAAAATAAAGGGCAATGAACATGTTTTATGGTATATTTCACCTTTTTTTCTTAGTTTTTAGTAAACTTAATTTACTGATCAATAACATAATTTGTCCAATCCATGTTAAAATGCTCCTTTCTATGGTTTCAAAGTCTTGATTGTTATATACTTATCGTATCCTATACTTGGTACCTCTATTAATTTATTGATTCCAAGTGGTTCTTTTGTGTTTTCGCAACGTATAGCATGCCATAGCTTATGTGGAGGGAGGCAAATATTATGGAGCAAAAGCAACGATGAACGTTTGGGAACCAAAAATACAACAATCAAACGAGTTTAGCTTGTCACAAATTTGGATTTTAGGTGGCTCGTTTGGCCAAGATCTTAACAGCATTGAAGCTGGATGGCAGGTATTCTCACTATCCACGACTCTTGATGTCGATGAACAATAATAACAAAACTGAAAAAATAATTCGAAGTAGCGAATATATAAAAACTTTTGTTCTTGGACATATTAAAAAGTGTTAATGGCTAGAAAATAAATCATGTAGAGCCCATATATTAAATTGTATGAATATATATGCTTCCATTATTGAACCTGGTTCATTAAATATCTGTTGATTTTCAGGTCAGTCCAGATCTTTATGGTGACAACAACACAAGGCTATTCACTTATTGGACTGTAAGTACAGTACATTGCTTATGTAACCATTACATATATTTTCAGTAAATCATATCCATACCTTTACCATTTTTGACAATTTTACTGAGATTTTTTTACATTTATTGCAGAGTGATGCATATCAAGCTACTGGCTGCTACAATCTATTGTGTTCAGGTTTCATTCAAATCAATAGTAACATAGCAATGGGAGCAAGCATATCTCCTGTATCTGGATTTAGGAACTCACAGTATGATATAAGCATCCTTGTCTGGAAGGTAAATTCCAAATTCCGCCTAATTTATACTATAGTTTTTGTGGGCATTAATATTTTTTTAATTAGCTCAAGATAAGTACTTGGTGGGAATATATCAGTTGGGTGGATTTTAAGCATTATTCAAACATGTGTAATGTGTATGTGCACCTTTTTTAGTCACCCTCCACGAAAAGTTGCTGCCTTTATATTATCTTTTCCTTTATTAAAAGCGTTGATGCTAAATAAATACAATTATTCGGTTGGTGGGTCGTTCTTGAACATTGTAGAAATGGTAATATATTTAGAAAAATATTAAGAATCTTGCCATCTTGGTATTTTTTTAGTTTGCCACCAACGTTTGTAGTAGTACCATGTTTATTTCAGGGAATCTGCTGCGTATGTAAGATGGAAAGTTTGATTCGTAATTTGTGGCATTGGCGGTATTCTATATATAGACTATTAGTTTAAATGATTAGTATGATTCATTGGTTGTGTCATATGCATAAAGATTGATGTAACACAACCTTGATAATTAGTTAAAATTCTTTGGATAAAGATGCTTACTTTAATGATTAGCATTATTAATTGGTATCCGATTCTTATTCAGGACCAAAAAGAAGGAAATTGGTGGATGCAATTTGGAAACGGATACGTGTTAGGCTACTGGCCATCGTTCTTGTTTTCATACTTAGCCGACAGTGCATCAATGATTGAATGGGGAGGTGAGGTCGTTAATTCCGAACCCGACGGACACCACACATCAACCCAAATGGGCAGCGGGCGTTTTCCAGAAGAAGGGTTTGGAAAAGCAAGTTATTTCCGAAACATTCAAGTAGTCGATAAAGAAAACAATCTCAAAACGCCTAAAGATCTTGGCACATTCACTGAACAGTCCAATTGTTATGATGTTCAAACCGGAAGCAATAGCGATTGGGGTCACTACTTTTACTACGGAGGCCCTGGTAAAAACCCGAATTGCCCTTGACCCGGTAGTTCACATTCGACCTTCTTCTGTTATATAATTTTCTTTTTCTTTTTTTCGCTTCGTTTGTTTGATCCATCTTTTTAGTGGTCTTTAGTGAGAAGTTTTGGTGGTCTTTTTTTGGGTCTTTTTATTTTGTGGGGTTTGAATGTAAAAGTGGGCATAGTTTCTCAAAAGTGTGAAAGAAACAGCCTCTTGTAAGTTTTTAGTGAATCTCTATTTGTGGAATTTGCTCTTCTTGGCAAAGTTTCTCAAATGTATGAAATGTTTTTAGCTCTAGTTTAGAAACACAACTTTGTCCCGGGCAATGCGCAATGGACTAAATGTTGGAACACATACAACGTAAAACAGACAGTTTGAGTTCAAGTCCTTTCTTTGTCACTTTAATCTAAATGTTGCGCGATATGCTTTTCACTAGTTAGCTTCGAGACCAGTCGGTAAAAGCTGCGTAATGGACTAATGGTGGAACACATACGACGTAAAACAAACAAAATGAGCTCAAATCCTTTCTTTGTGCTTACGCGATTTGTTTCTCACATGTTAGCCGTGAGACCAGTTGATGAAAGCCGACATGGTCGTTACCTTTACTTAAAAGAAACAACTTTAGTGAATTGGAATTGCTATATTTGAAAGGTAAGGGTGCATATATGCATGATTTACAAAGCTTGTAACTTTATTGTGTCAATGAGACAAGAAAGTGAATTATTTATGGAAAAAGATGTTTTGGATGTGAGTTGCACGTGAGTGGAATCCACGTCATCACCTTTACCATTTTGGACCTTTTGGTGCAATTCAATCAACTTTTCATAAAGTGTGCCCACTAATGTCAGAAGTTGCCCATATACTACCCCACAGTTTCAATCACTGACAATCACACCCCTCATACTTTTGTTTCTTTTTCTTGGAAAATATTACATTAGTATCAAACTATCAATAATTTTACATGGTTCATGTGAAAGTAAACAAAGTGTTACATTTGATTTCATCCGAAACAATAACTACTGAAAATATGGGACTATGGTTTTGTTATGTTACCCCGTCTCATGGTAGGCAAAACTATGGACTTTCAGTATTCTTCCACCATTGTTTTAGTTGAACTGGAAGAGTACTGGTATAGTCAATTGCTTTCGGATATAGATAACGTGACACTCAAGTACGAAGGAATTCTCCACTTAATTTAATTAAGGAAGGTTTCAGAGACATGATGATATTAAATCTTATTTCACCCAATTCTTCTCTTGTTTATGTCTTTAGTTGATAAAATTAAAAACTTTGAAATCTTACTATAGGATATTGGGGACTTGGGGACTTGGGGGTACAAAAAAATCAAACCTCTATAACTTGACTAGGTTGTGTTGGCTTATGGGTTAGGCTCAAACTTCATTAATATGTTATGTTTATGGGCTTGGGCTTAACTCAAATAAACTTCATTACAAATAACATGTAACATTGTAACGAGCTCAACTTGACAAGATTATAAACTATCTCGGAACTTTTTATATGACCATGTTCAAAAAATTAGTATAACCTGGCTCTACCAGAGAATTCTGAGTTACCAATGAAAAACAAACTGCTTAAATCGCGTAGTTTGTTTGTTTTCTTTAGTAATTTTGATCAAAACTATAAACTTTCCATCATACTAATATTAGTCATAAACCATGTCAAGTGACCTCAAGTGTCTAATATCAGCAAGCAACACACAATGAGAACAAAAATGCAAATGTCACCAGGAAGATAAATTACAGTACTTTAGTTTGGCATGAAACAATTAGCAAAATAGTTTTTAACTTTTTATAGATGAGTTATCAAGGTACTACAACTGTAATGACTCGTTTAACATTGGTAGAAGACAAGACATTTGAGCCATTTACATATATAAGGTAGTGAGCTACTAGCATCCGTCCAACATAGTTTTAGTTAAGCCGGAAAAATATGTAAATAATCCATTGCTTTAGGCTTTGAGGGCGTTAAAACATCATTCTTTACAAATTTAAAGCAATTCAAACTTTATAAAATGTGGTTGTACATGATAAATCCTGAATCAAAGACTTCACAGTTAACTTTTGACAATATATACATAAAAAATGTAAATAAACATGTAATAACCAATAAGATTTATATTGTAAAGTGACTATACAACATTAGTTTTATTTCTAAATATCCAAAGCAAAAATTAGTCTATTTTTTTTATCAAAGAACATGCAACTTTTGACTTGTGCTCAACTTAATGTGAAACTTTGACTAACTTCAAATATCGGACAATTTTGCTAATACTGACAGAAAGAAGGAAAAACGTGTTGTGTATCAATCTATAACCCGTTCAAATGATAAAAGAGTCAAAGCTTTTGTGATTTAGTCAAAGCAATTGCAAAACAATAGCAATTGCCAATTTGTCATGATCTCTATAGTTCTACTATTAATAGTATCATTTGCTATTTTCACAACCTTTTAGTGGGAAATTGTAACCATACCAAGCCACTATTTTCAAACCCAAAGACAAATAATTTTCTTTACAACATTGTACATGTCAATGTAGCAAATATTTGTTTGAAAATGATCACAAGTTGTTCTGGTCGTTTCATATTAAAAACAGAGATTCTTGAACACAGAGTTTAACATACATAATCTCAAGTAAGCTCTCCAGACATTACCTCGTTATTACTTTAAGGGTGTCAAAATATTCTTAAATTATACAAGGTCTTAAATTATACAAGTACTTGCATAATTTAAAAATATTTGGACACCCTTAAGGTAATAACGAGGTAATGTCTGGATAAGAGGGTACATATTTTACTTACCTTAATCAATTATATGTACAAAAAAAAACCTAAAATGACCATACTAAGTACTAACATCTTTTATCGGGACAAGTTCAAGTTGTTGAGTATCTAATGCAGTAAACTCACGCATTAGGCGTTTATATAGTAAAGAACATAAAAGTTAACCAAATAAGATGAAACATGAGCTCAACATTACCTATAACATAATACACACTTTACTTTATCTCTTCTCATGATTAATTTATCATACGACTAGTAGAAAAATGCAATGTTTTAAAAATCAAACTGGACCAACCTGTTCAATTGGTTGAACTATGAACCGGTTGGTCGGAACCAGCAAACTTAGCCAAATTTAACCAGAAAAAACCTAAAAAACCGCCTCAATGTCCGGTTCAGTTTTCAAAACCACAAACAATGTTAACATCACACAACATACAATAAGCCCAATTCCACAACATTCAAACCCAATGGGCTTCAAGCTTCATCTTTCAAACCCTAAAACCCTCAATTCAAATCCACATAATATAAAAAAACAAAAGAATTCCAATTACCAACCATCAACTTTGACAAAAAATTCAAAGAGGCCCCACTACTTTTCACTTTAAACAAAACCAAAAATCAAATCACTTTTCACTAATCTTCCACTAAACCAGGTTTTTTTCCCCAAGTAATTATTTACTCCCATTAGACCAAACTTGTCTACCCCCACTCTCACCCCTCCCCCACGCGCCTCACGCGCCAATCACACCCCTAGTCAAGAATCAACCCTTTCATCCAATTGGCAGTGCACCCCACGCGCCATCTTTTAACAAAACACAAGCATATGTTATTTTATTCATTATTTACAAAACCACTATCCAAAAAAGGGTCTCTCAAAAAAAATTTTTTTTTTCACTGTGTGAAGTGTGTGTGTGTAAATAAGGGTCTTGTAAAGCTCTTAAAAGGGTATCAGAATCTGCAAAAAAAATTGAATCTTGTGGTCATTTGGTGCGTTTCTTGAAGAACCCTAGTTTTTGATTTTGGTTTTGGTTTTGGGGGTGGAGGTGATTTGGTGCCCTAGGAGGGGGGTTATGAAGTTGTTGGCTGGTGGAATTAGTTCATGAAGTAAGTTGCTTTCTTAAATTTTGTAGCTTTTTTGGTTAATTTTGAGCTTTGTGTAGAATTGTATGTTATGGTGTGCTTATTGTGCTATTTAGGTTAAGTTTTTAGCTTTTGGTAGAGATTAATTACTTTAGGGTTGGTGGGGGGGGGGGGGGGGGGGGGGGCTAAGTTGGTAGAAGCTTTGTGACTGTGATTAGTAAAATGTGAGAGGTCTGAAATTTGAAGAGGGTTTTACCTGGTTTGAGTCTGTGTGGCGGTGAGCTTAAGCTTTTTGGATTAGTCGGCTGAAAGGTCTGAAACGAAGGTTACAGAAAAAGTTTTGTGTAGATGTAATGTTATAGTATGAAATGATGCGATTTCTGTGCTGTTTAGGTTAAGTTTGTAGCTTTGTGCTGTTTAGGTCTGAAGTTTGAAGTTCGAATCCTGCTTGATGTCCGAAAGAGGGTTTTACCTGGTTTGAGTTTGTGTGGCGGTGAGCTTAAGCCCCGTGGATTAGTCGGCCAAAAGGTCTGAAACAAAGGTTACAAAAAAGTTGTGTAGATGTATGTTATAGTAAAAGCTTTGTGCCTACTGACTGCCATTACTAAACCTGCTTGGTGCAAACAACCCTAAAGTGGTCATGCTAAAAATGGGGGCTAGGGCTTTACCTTAGGTTTGAGTTTGTGTTAGTCGGCCAAAGGGTCTGAAACCACGGTTACCCAAAAAGTAAAAAAAGAAGTTATGTGTAGAATTGTATGTTATAGTAGTATGCAATAGGATGAAATGATATGATTTGTGTGTTTGTAAGTTTGTTTACGAAGTTTTTTGTTTGGTGTAGTTAAAGGTATAGAGAAAAGGGGGAAAAGAAGCCATGGATGAGGAGGATAAGAAGTTAATGTTGGCATGCATAATTTCGGGTACCCTTTTCTCGGTTTTGGGGTCGGCTTCGTTTTCGATACTTTGGGCGGTTAATTGGCGGCCGTGGCGGATATACAGGTACATAACTGAATTAGGTTTGGTTTAAGTAAGTTGATTATATGTAAACTTATTATTGATGTTGGATATGGTTTAAATCAGTATTATGTGACTTTGGGTTAATATGAAAGCTTATCCGGACATTAAAGTTAAAACCTTTAATGGCCGTTATAAAACTATTAGGATTTAGAACATTGAAAGTTTTAATCTTTTTGCATTTTGAACTATATAGGACCACAACATAGTTAAACAAATGCGTTCTCGAATAGGTAGGTTTCTTTAGCTGTTTGAAACCACAGAAGCATACATGAAATGAGGGAGAACCTAGTTGCAGGCTAAATCCTTTTGATATAGTGCAGTTAAGAAACACTGAATGTTCTGAAACAAGTAAAAAATGATGGAAAATCCCTCCATAATGCGTTAATTTTCTCTGGCTAGTCCATGCCAACTAGTTGGACTTGGGCCGATTTTCCATGCTTTGGGATTGTTAGGTGCTTATGGGGACTATAGATAGACAATATACTGAGTTACTGACAGTCAGTTGTACTGTGACAATGCGCATAAGACTACTTTATTTGGAATTTTCACATAAGGAGAATCAATATATTGCCTTCACACATATTCATTTCCATTTTACTAGTGCATCACATAGTAGTTTATGAGCTAATCCCATAAGTTTATGCAATCTAGTTTGTTAAGTTACCAGCTGACATTTTCTGTTATTGTTGTGATGCCTTCTGTATTTGCTCAGTTGGATCTATGCGAGAAAATGGCCAAGCTTCTTACAAGGGCCTCAACTGGGAATAGTATGCGGTTTCCTATCTTTTGGTGCATGGCTGGCTGTCATTTCACCGATTGTAGTTCTTATCACATGGGGAAGTTGGTTAATTTTGATACTTGGTCGAGATATTATTGGGTTGGCAGTCATCATGGCTGGGACAGCTCTTCTTTTGGCATTCTATTCGATCATGCTTTGGTGGAGAACACAATGGCAGAGCTCAAGTATGTAGTGCTTAAAATTATGATTTTTTTTTCCTTCCAGTTTAACAAAAAATACGTCATATTGATTCCCGTTGTTTTCCTAAAATAGGGGCGGTTGCGGTTCTTCTTCTCTTAGCTGTTGCACTGCTCTGTGCGTACGAACTGTGTGCAGTTTATGTGACAGCTGGTTCAACTGCTCATCAACGCTATTCACCTTCGGGCTTCTTCTTTGGGGTTTCAGCTATTGCTTTAGCAATTAATATGCTCTTCATTTGTAGAATGGTCTTTAATGGTAGGCTTTGAGCTTTACTCATCACAAGTTTTTTCGTTGATTTTGGTAATCAATACGAGTTTAATTGTATCTTTGACTGTGGATGCTTACAGGCAACGGGTTGGATGTTGATGAATATGTTCGAATTGCATACAAATTTGCTTATTCTGACTGTATTGAAGTTGGTCCAGTTGCATGTTTACCTGAACCGCCAGATCCAAATGACTTGTATCCTAGACAGTCTAGAAGGCAAGTACCCTCGACTTAATAATATAATCAAAGACACAAAATATATGCATCTTTATGAATCTTTAAACCGAAGTTAATCTAAAAGTTTTGCCTTTTTTTGCAGGGTGTCACATCTTGGGCTTCTCTATCTTGGGTCACTTCTTGTACTTCTCGTGTATTCTATATTGTATGGTTTAACAGCCAAGGAATCAAATTGGCTTGGGGCAATTACATCAGCTGCCGTTATAATTCTTGGTATGTATTAATTTAACACTATGTAATTATCAAGTTCTGAGCATTACTTCATGTTTTTTTGACACCATCTAATTTTATTCGTTAGATTGGAACATGGGGGCCTGTTTATACGGGTTTGAGCTTCTTCAAAGTCGTGTTATTGCTCTCTTTGTTGCCGGCGCATCGCGTGTCTTCTTGATATGCTTCGGAGTTCATTACTGGTCTGTTTCTCTTCCTCCATATGCTGTACACTTTATTTTTTATGTTATCATCACAAGCTCTGAATCTTTTCGGTTATTGATAGGTATCTTGGACATTGCATTAGTTACGCGGTTGTGGGGTCTGTTTTACTTGGTGCTGCAGTCACCCGCCACTTATCTGTCACAAATCCATTAGCTGCAAGAAGAGACGCCTTACAAAGTACCGTGATTCGTTTGCGTGAGGGTTTCCGTAGAAAAGAACAAAACAGTTCATCAAGTTCATCAGAAGGTTGTGGGTCAAGTGTTAAACGTAGTAGTAGTGCCGAAACGGGTCACCTCGGTAATAGCACACATTGCATGGGTGACCCGAGCAGCTGGACTCATGTAGAAGGTGTCAACAGTGAGAAAAGTTTAGATAGTGGGCGTCCTAGTTTAGCTCTACGTAGCAGTTCATGTCGGTCGGTTATTCAAGAAAGTGTGGTAGGACCTTCATCCTTACCAGTCTGCTCAAGTAGCGGGCTCGAGAGCCAAGGGTGCGAGTCTAGCGACTCGACAGCGGCTAACCAGCAAGCACTCGACTTAAATTTAGCTTTGGCATTTCAAGAAAAGCTAAACGACCCTAGAATAACATCTCTATTAAAAAGAAGAGCAAGAGCGGGTGATATTGAATTGACTAATTTGCTACAAGATAAAGGTTTAGACCCAAACTTTGCGGTTATGTTGAAAGAAAATGGATTGGATCCAACGATACTCGCGTTGTTGCAAAGGAGTAGTCTTGATGCTGACCGAGACCATCGTGACAATACCGAAGCTATGATTACCGACTCAAACGATGTTATTGATGATTTGCCAAACCAAATTTCATTATCTGAGGAACTTAGGCTTCGTGGACTCGAAAAATGGTTAAGAATATTCAGACTGCTTTTGCATCATGTTGCTGGTACACCCGAGCGGGCGTGGGTCCTTTTCAGTCTTGTCTTTATTGTTGAAACTGTCATCGTGGGACATTTTCAGCCGAAAACAGTTGAAGTCATTGGTGCAACACACCAACAGTTTGAATTTGGGTGTGCGGTGCTTTTATTATCACTCGTTATCTGTTCCATTATGGCTTTCCTTCGGTCACTACAAGCTGAAGACATGGTGATGACTTCAAAACCGCGAAAGGTACATGGTGTTATCATGTAATATATTATGAACATTATTATTATTAATATTTATTTTTAACTTAAATCTGTTATGGTTTTTCAGTACGGGTTTATCGCTTGGTTACTGAGCACATGTGTTGGTCTTCTACTGTCTTTCTTGAGGTAAACTACAATTATTAATTTGTTTTTAAGGTCTGTCTTTTAGCAACTTGATTACTAACTATGCATGTTATGTCTGCAGCAAGTCGTCTATTCTTCTAGGAATATCTTTGACTGTTCCACTCATGGTAGCATGTCTTTCTGTTGCCATTCCTATTTGGATACGTAACGGCTACCGGTTTTGGGTATCAAGAGACGATTATGGAGGTCAAGTTGGAAACTATCGATCTTTTTGGATGAAAGAGGTTTGTTCTCTTCTTTAAATCAGACTTGTCGATGTATGGAAATTTAGGACCTTCTTTTATGGTTAGGACACATGTTAAACTGCTACATTTTTGTTACCAGGGTGTTATTCTTTTCATCTGCATATCAGTATTCGTTGGATCGGTATTAGCACTCGGTGCAATAGTATCTGCAAAACCATTAGAGGCTTTAGGCTACAAGGGTTGGGCCGGTAGTCAGAATAGTATCAAATCACCATACGCAACATCGGTGTACCTAGGATGGGCGATGGCTTCAGTAATCGCTTTACTAGTTACAGGTCTGTTACCAATTGCATCCTGGTTTGCGACGTACCGGTTCACACTATCTTCAGCTATATGCATTGCCATATTTTCTGGTAAGAGTAATAAAACATCTACAATATAGCACAAAAATATCAAATCTTTGTTGCTAACCTTCGGTCTGACATTAAAACTTAATCTCATTCTTTTATAGTTGTTCTCGTTGCATTTTGTGGCGCGTCGTATCTGGAGGTTGTGACCTCTAGGGATGACGATGTTCCTGAAAAGACCGATTTTCTAGCTGCATTACTTCCGTTGGTGTGCATCCCGGCTTTACTGTCACTTTGTTCTGGTTTGCTTAAATGGTAAATGTCGCTCATTTTCAAATTCTCACCATTGTAATAAATAACAACATAAAGATTTCATGATCTTCGATGTGGAAATTAATTTGCAGGAAGGATGACAACTGGAGTCTGTCACGAGGTGCTTATGTATTTGTTATAATCGGTCTTCTTCTTCTCCTTAGTGCAATATCAGCCGTTATAGTTGTAATCCATCCATGGACGGTAATTAACTAATTACGGAGTATAACAATTTAAGCATGTGTTTTAGCTTCGTATCTGTAGTAAAATGTTGACTTGAATCTTTTCTATTATTTCGAATGGCAACAGATAGGGGCGTCATTCCTATTACTTCTTCTCCTTATCGTTCTTGCTATTGGCATCATTCACTTCTGGGCTTCAAACAACTTTTACTTAACAAGGATGCAAATGTTTGTCGTCTCTTTCCTCGCGTTTCTGCTTGCCCTTGCTGCATTCTTTGTTGGCTGGCATCAAGGTGCTTATCAACCTTATTATTTACCAATTTTGTTACTCTATTCTTTTGAACACTTCTTAAATGTTTCGTATATCATATTACAGGCAGATCTTTCGCTGGAGCCTCTGTCGGTTACTTTTCGTTTTTGTTTCTTCTTGCTGGCAGGGCATTAACTGTAAGTTATATAATATCATATATACATATGTATACAATATTTTAAAAAATATTTATAATTTTATAATGAATATTGTTTTTCCACAGGTGCTTCTTTCACCACCGATAGTAGTATATTCGCCACGAGTACTACCTGTATATGTGTACGATGCACATGCAGATTGTGGAAAAAACGTCAGGTTTGTTTTAAAAGCTTATCTTTTGATATACTCGACTCTTATAGTCTAGTTTTATTCTATACCTCATTTTTGTCTATTCGACAACAGTGTTGCTTTTATCGTGCTGTATGGGATTGCTTTAGCAATTGAAGGATGGGGTGTCGTTGCTAGCTTAGTAATATATCCACCGTTTGCTGGAGCAGCTGTTTCAGCTATTACTCTTGTTGTATCATTCGGGTTTGCCGTATCTAGACCCTGTTTGACGCTCGAGGTTTGACTTCTGATCGGGTCCCATTTTTTTTTGTTGGACTTCCGATTTCTGCTTATAACTGACATCACACTTCCCTTAACAGATGATGCAAGATGCTGTGCACTTTCTAAGTAAGGACACCGTTATTCAAGCAATCGCTCGATCCGCCACCAAGGTATATTTTTAAAATTTGGATTTTGGTAGTTACTACAGTATCATTTTTTCGATATATGCATATCATAGTTTTCGTTCTTGATGCAGACAAGAAATGCTCTAGCGGGAACTTATTCTGCTCCACAAAGGTCTGCTAGTTCAGCTGCTCTTTTAGTCGGAGACCCTTCCGTCACACGCGATAGGGCGGGAAACTTCGTTCTCCCGAGAGCAGATGTCATGAAATTAAGAGACCGTTTGAAAAATGAAGAACTAGCTGCAGGATCAATTATTCGTAAGATAAAACACGGTATATTGTTTCAGCATGATTCAACCAACGATGTCGGTTATAGAAGAGAAATGTGTGCACATGCACGTATTCTAGCTTTAGAAGAAGCCATCGATACTGAGTGGGTTTACATGTGGGATAAGTTTGGTGGTTATTTACTTCTTTTGCTTGGTTTGACTGCCAAAGCTGAACGAGTGCAGGTGAACATAATTCATAAGTTCACGTTTTTGTGTGACTTTGAGTTTATTTTTGTATGTTAACCTTTTCTTTCCTTTCCTATCAGGACGAGGTTCGTTTAAGACTATTTCTTGATAGCATCGGGTTTTCAGATTTAAGTGCTAAAAAGATCAAAAAGTGGATGCCGGAAGACCGTAGACAGTTTGAAATTATACAAGAAAGGTAAGAACACGTGTTTCATCTTCTAGTTTATTTTGGGAAATTGGAGTTACATCTAACACATTTTATTTTGATTTTGTAGTTATATACGAGAAAAGGAGATGGAAGAGGAAATATTAATGCAAAGACGTGAAGAGGAAGGAAGGGGTAAAGAGAGACGAAAAGCACTTTTGGAAAAGGAAGAACGTAAATGGAAAGAGATCGAAGCTACGCTCATATCATCTATTCCAAACGCTGGAAGTCGGGAAGCAGCCGCCATGTCAGCAGCCGTGCGGGCCGTAGGTGGTGATTCAGTTCTTGATGATTCTTTCGCTCGTGAACGGGTTTCAAGTATTGCACGTAGAATTCGTGCCACTCAGTTATCTCGCCGAGCCCTCCAGACGGGAATCTCAGGTGCTGTGTGTGTTCTTGACGATGAACCGGTAACAAGTGGGAGATACTGTGGCCAGCTAGACCCCACAATTTGTCGTAGCCAAAAAGTTAGTTTCTCAATGGCGGTTATGATCCAGCCCGAGTCTGGGCCCGTTTGTCTCTTGGGTACCGAGTTTCAGAAACAAGTTTGTTGGGAAATTCTCGTTGCAGGCCCCGAACAAGGAATCGAAGCGGGTCAAGTCGGGCTTAGACTGATAACAAAAGGAGAGAGACCCCAAAGTACCGTTTGTAAAGAGTGGAATATCGGTGCTGCATGTATTGCTGATGGAAGGTGGCATACGGTTACGGTAACCATCGATGCTGAACTAGGTGAGGCGGCTTGCTTTTTAGACGGCGGGTTTGACGGGTACCAAACGGAATTACCTTTACGTATCGGTAATGGAATTTGGGATCAGGGAACGGAAGTGTGGGTTGGTGTTAGACCACCGACAGATGTTGATATGTTTGGTAGGTCTGATAGTGAAGGAACTGAATCCAAAATGCATATAATGGATCTTTTCCTTTGGGGAAGATGTTTATTAGAAGACGAAATTTCCGCTCTTCCTGCTGCCATGGGTACCACAGAGTATAACATGTTCGATCTTCCCGAAGACAATTGGCAATGGACGGATTCGCCTCCCAGGGTTCGTGTTTTCATCACTTTATTACCTTTTTTACGACATATGCACCAATGTACTAACAAACTTTTTGTGTGTGTGTGTGTAGGTTGACGAGTGGGACAGTGATCCTGCTGAAGTAGATTTATACGATCGAGACGATGTAGATTGGGACGGTCAGTATTCTAGCGGGAGAAAAAGAAGATCCGAACGTGAAAATGTAGTGGTAGATATCGATTCATTCACAAGAAGGATAAGAAAACCGAGAATGGAAACACACGAAGAAATCATTCAAAGAATGTTATCAGTTGAGCTCGCTGTTAAGGAAAATCTTTTAGCTAAAGGAGAAGCAACTTTTACTGATCAAGAGTTCCCTCCAAATGATCGGTCGTTGTTTGTGGACCCCGACAACCCCCCTTCTAAACTACAAGTTGTTTCAAAATGGATGAAACCAACGGAAATAGTGTCGGAAAATCAGTTGGGCCCTCCTTGCTTATTTTCGGGTGATGCAAATCCTTCTGATGTTTGTCAGGTATGGTTGACTGGCACGTGATTATTTGACTGTTTGACTTTCTTTTTAGTGTCCTGACTTTTTACTCGTTTGATGAATAGGGCCGGTTAGGTGATTGTTGGTTTTTGAGTGCTGTTGCGGTCCTTACTGAGGTTTCACGCATATCAGAAGTTATAATTACACCGGAATATAATGAAGAAGGAATATACACCGTCCGGTTCTGTATTCAGGTAATTATCAATTCTGTGTTTGATTTATTATAGTATATCATACAAATTAAAATGTTATAAACTAATGATTCTTTTGTATTTGAAGGGCGAATGGGTTCCTGTTGTAATCGACGACTGGGTACCGTGCGAATCACCAGGAAAACCAGCTTTTGCCACAAGTAAAAAGGGGAACGAGCTATGGGTTTCATTATTAGAAAAAGCATACGCCAAGCTGCACGGGTCCTATGAGGCACTAGAAGGAGGACTAGTCCAAGACGCACTTGTTGACCTCACAGGAGGAGCAGGTGAAGAGATCGACATGCGAAGTGCTCAGGCCCAGATCGATCTTGCTAGTGGAAGATTATGGTCTCAGTTATTACGGTTTAAACAAGAAGGATTCTTATTAGGGGCCGGAAGTCCGTCTGGTTCAGATGTTCATATATCGTCGAGTGGGATCGTTCAAGGGCATGCTTACTCATTGCTACAAGTTCGGGAAGTTGATGGGCATAAACTCGTTCAGATTCGAAACCCATGGGCTAACGAGGTTGAATGGAATGGCCCGTGGTCTGATTCGTCACCTGAATGGACAGATAGGATGAAGCACAAACTTAAGCACGTCCCTCGGGTATGTTTATTATTCATGAAAAACTAAGTACACTAAAAACTTTTTTTGTATTAATATTAATGCAATTCATTTTTCGAACAGGCAAGGGATGGTATATTTTGGATGTCATGGCAAGATTTCCAGATTCATTTCCGGTCTATATATGTTTGTCGTGTCTATCCTCCTGAGATGCGATACTCGGTCCACGGTCAATGGAGAGGTTATAGTGCTGGTGGTTGCCAGGATTATGACACGTGGCACCAAAACCCGCAGTTCAGAATACGAGCTACTGGTTCAGATGCATCGTGTCCCATACACGTGTTCATTACCTTAACTCAGGTATGTACTTGTTTAAACGAATATTATTGAGTTATCATTAAGTCATTAACAAGTAGCCTGACCAATTCCAAAACATGTTTTTTTTAGGGGGTGAGTTTCTCGAGAACAACAGCTGGATTCAGAAACTATCAATCTAGTCACGACTCGATGATGTTCTACATTGGAATGAGGATAATCAAGACACGTGGACGTCGTGCTTCCTACAATATCTATTTACATGAATCAGTTGGTGGGACAGATTACGTAAATTCACGAGAAATATCATGTGAAATGGTGTTAGACCCGGACCCAAAAGGCTACACAATAGTACCAACAACAATACATCCCGGTGAAGAAGCACCTTTTGTACTTTCTGTATTCACCAAATCATCGATCACCCTTGAAGCCCTATAGACCACAAGGCCCGTACTCATTTGGTTGGTTTAATTTTTGACCAACGGGTCGACCCGTGAACTGAAAGCATGGCATATAAATATGCTGGCCGACATTACAAGTTTTGAGGTTTTGAAACGTGGGAGCAATGTTGGCAAAAAAGGGTTTTCGGGGTGTAAGGGGATATAGGAGGATGTGATTTAATGTAATGATGTAAATGAATAGGAAAAAAGATAGGAAAATTGAGCTTAGATGAAAGTAGGGCAGTTTTGAAGGGAGGTTTAGTGCTTTGCCTTTCTTTTGATTATTAGCATCATGTAAATGTTGACTATGTTTTTATTGAAATGAGAAATATATTTTGCATCTCATTTGTGACCATGTTCATGTTGAGATACCTCTATTTTGAGGTACCTGTATATTCAAAATGGAACCATTTGAGTTTTGACCCGTTCCTATCCGAGTGCGACTTATCCAGACGCAACCATAACCTGTTTGTTCTCGAGTGAGATTCATGCCGTGCAGAGAATTGTCAACCCTAAAATATAAACAGGTTTTAGGGGTGGCAACTTTGATTTTAGTGTGAGATTCATGCCATGTAAAGAATTGTCAACCCAGGTAAAATATAAACAAGTTTTAGGGTTGGCAATCTTGATTTTGGATTTTTGGTGCGAGATTCATGCCGTGTAAAGAATTTGTCAACCTTGTAAGTAAATATAAACAAGTTTGGGGGTGGCATGGTTTTGGGTTGACATGCTCGGGTTGGCGAGTTGACGGGTCAGATCACCTTAAACAAAACACGGTTCATTTATTAATTGTGTCAAAAAACTCAACACTAACTTAAATTTGTAAAAATGGTACTCCCTCCGTCCCTTATTAAATGTCCAGTTTTGATTTTTCGAGTCTTTTTTATTTAACTTTGGCCTTAAATGTTTTTGTTTGTATTATATGATACTTGATAAAAATTATGTCAATGAAAAGTACATTTAAAACCCAATTTATTCATATATTTTGCATAATGTATTATATATCATATATAAAAATATTTATGGTCAAAGTTGATAAAACAAAACTTTGAAAATTCAAAATGGACATTTAATATGGGACGGAGGTAGTATAATTCATTTGTGACTCATGGACAAGTCAAGCGATTAGTAGGTTGATACACTAAGGGTGCGTTTACTTCGCATTATGTTTTGAAAGGAATTATAATCTGTCAAAAGAATTGTAATTTTTTACAAATTAATTACACATTTATAACTCCTGCTCATCATTTTCATTTTTTTAGTATCTATATCTTTTTCTTATTATCGAAAGCTTATGTAGTAAAAAGGGTTGACATGTTTTGACAACTACCAAACCCGAACATGACCCATTTATTAAATGAGTTAAGCACATTGACATACTTTTAACCAAAACCCGTATGTCCTTAACCCAAGCCTACATATTTCCATGTCAATTTCGTGTTATTTCGACCTGGTTAAAGTTGGCCTCTTAGCTTGTGCTATAAATCTCCGACATTTGATTTCTAGAACGCGAGCATCGTTCATTGAAAGAGACAACAATGGTCAATAACTACTGTCGATAACTTTTTATCAAAGACTTTCACGTACATATTGTACCATAGAATCACAAATGTCGTACCAATTCTAGAAAGCAAAATAAAATACTAGTGAACGTGGGTTGTAAAAGCATGCATGGGTATGTTTAGTTAATCATAAGGTTGTGACAAAGTTGGGTGTAAAAAACCTAACATTGTGGATTCTTAATAAATAAGAAAGAGTAGAAGTGTGAAGGTATCAACATAAAGTGGAACAACAAGGACAAAAAATAAAGCTTCTTCTAAAGTCTAAAGTCTAAACTCTAAGCCATTATTTCTTGATAAAAGTCTTAAACTTTTAAAAGGAAAAACTTTGGCCCATAAGTTATCGTACTTCTTTTTATCATATTCCCATGTTCTTAGTCCAAAGCAAAAGGAATATTATTAGTTATATGTCCGTGATTAACGTGGATTTGGATTACATATTTACATGTAATGGTTTATCATGGGTGCATTAATTCGAAAACGATATAATTCTTAATCCGACAAGAGTTTGGAATCACGTATAATCGTTTATTCGTTTTTACCAAGAATTCGTTGAGGTCTTTGTTTCAAGCTTGGTTTGAAATGGAATTGCTTAGGTATGCGTTTTTAGGCAATCAAGGGCTTGGATGAAACTCATAGGAAACCCGTCTAACGGTCTAAGTAATCCTTCTTGTGCCATAATGGAGGATAAGAAAGTTAATAGCTAGAAGCTGAATATAAGCAAAGCACGAGTATATTTGGTGATGTGTTGTTTCGCGTTTTAACTTTATAAGATGGTTTAGTGGTCAAGCACTCTGGCGTCTTTATAAGAGGTCTCATGTACTCTATCAAGTACATATCTTGGGGATGATAAGGAATTGAAGGGGTCCTAAACGGACACATGATACCCGGATGAGGTCGTGTGCATATAAATAACCTGAATTAGATGATAAACATACAAGTTTTCGCTATTAAGATTATCACATAAATGAATCTTTGATTTGAATGTGTGCGAACAATATGGGTAGAGCGCAACCGTGTGAACCTTTTCTTAACTACACTCAAATAGTCAAATATGTACCTAATAAAGTTTAAACAGTAGTTTTTTTGTGAAGACATTAGATGCCTTATCACCAGGGGTGGACCTAAGGGGTTCATGAGAACCCATGGATTTTATTCACATAGTGTAAATTTTGTCAAAAATCATGATTTTTTCCAAAATAAACCTGATAACTTCATAATTCTTCTATATTTTTTCTAATTACACCCGGTGTCCGGTGAGTATAAGTTCTGGGTCCTGCTTATCACTAGACCGTGATTGCATATGATAATTAATTATGTCAAGAAAATAATTACATATAAGATTCCCTATAATTCTACCTTGATTATCAAGTAATCACTTCCAAACTCTCATGCAAAAATTCCATATTTACGTAACCTTTTCTATATATAATTATTAACCTCAATTCACAAAGCAAATTTTCACCATTGTATTCTTTGCAATATAAATCTTAATCGTTACGCCAAAAAAATCACACAATCGCGACGAGAATTAAATTATTTTTCTATAAATATGCAATTCTATATACTTTCAACAAACTTTTTTTTTTCTAACTTTTCGTCCATAAAAATCACACGCGATTTGTAAAAATCACATGTGATTTTTATAAATTATATATGAATTTTACAAATCATGTATGATTTTTCTGGGTGAAAAGTTTGAAAAAAAAGGTTTGTCGAAAGTATGTAGAAGCGCATGTTTATAGATATACTCCGTATAATTTAATTTTCGTTGCGATGGTGTATTTTTTGTAGCTTGAAGATTTACTGTTTGCAATATATGTTGTTTTTTAAAAAAATGTGAAAAATGGGTTTTTATTAATTTAGATGAAAAATGGATGGCTAAGATTGGTTTATTGGATATATGACAAATATAAGATTTATATTGATCTCAACTCAATAAAGTTTAGACCGTAGTTTTTTTGTGAAAACATCAGATGCCTAATCACCAAGGGTGGACTTAGGGGGTCACGGGAACCCATAAATTTTATTCACATAATGTAAATTTTGTCAAAAATCATAATTTTTTCCAAAATGAACTTGATAACTTCGTAATTCTTCTATATTTTTTCTTTTTACACCCAGTATCCGGTGACTATAAGTTTTGGGTCCTGCTTATCACTAGACCGCGATTGCATATGATAATTAACTATGTGAAGAAAATAATTACATATAAGATTCCCTATAATTCTACCTTGATTATCAAGTAATCACTTCCAAATTCTCATGCAAAAATTCCATATTTACGTAACTTTTTCTATATATAATTATTAACCAAAATTCACAAAGCAAATTTTCACCATTGTATTCTTTGCAATATAAATCTTAAATCGTGTCTTGCAATTTTAATTTTGACGATCACAATCCTTGTCAATGGAAGGAACCAATATATTCACCCTTTGCGCAGAAACGCTGGCAGTGATGATGATGGGTGTCTCGGCCATCGCTGTCTCTGCTGCGAATGATTACCCTCCTGCCCCCTGCCCCGACACTACGTATATTGTTATAGCTGCTGTTGCTTCTTTTTCCGCAATCATGTTCACCCTTATCAGTGGAAATTGCCCGATTGTCTCCGTATAAAATCCTAAGTAGTTTTTCTTTTAGCGCGGGCGGTTTGATATTATGTTTAGTGTTTATTGAACGTATGTATATGTTTCTCTAGGTCTGTTTCTGTGTAATGTAATTTTAATTTGCTTGATTTATGAAATTCTACTGGTGATATTCGTTGGTATCTTTTTGTGGATTGTGTTAAGTTATTATTACAAATATAAAATATAATGTTTGATTGTCGTTATATCTATGCCAAAATGTAATTTAGTACCATGAACTTGGCTAAGTAAAATTTTTTAGTACCGTGTACCTTATACCTATTTAAAAGTTAAAGCCATTAGAAATTTAACGGACCTTATCCTCAAAGTTTATAATATTCATAGTATAACTACCAAATAAAGGTATAAACAAGTCGAGTCGAGCCCGAGCTTGCGAAAATTCGAGCTTGGGTCGTTTACGATCGCACGTCTCGTGCTCGAGTTCATTTCCAGCCTTATTCTTTTAGCTCGTGTTCGGCTCCTAACATATTTTACATGCTCGGGATCGGTTCATTTTTATAATAGGTACATTAGCCTCGAACTCATTTATTATGTTAACTTATTATGCTCATTCATATAATATTTTGGTGTTGGTATGGTGGCGCCGACCACCTAACATGGTGTCATCTTTTTCTTTTTGTGTGTGTTTGTGGGAGAATATCGTGCGATATATTTGTACTTAAGTGATATATTTTTATGCGTTTGGTTTTTTGGTCACAACTCATCATTACAGCGGTTTGATGATTTGGTTGCTGAAAGGAGTAAATGGTAAGGTGACGATAGTGTCTATCATGACCATTACAATATTACACCAAACCTAGTAAATACATTCTAGTTTTGATGTTGTTGGATTGATTATTATGTGTTTTTATGATGTGATGTTCTTGGTTGAAATGTTAAATAGTAAAACATGAATGTCTCGTCTCTTTCATAAGATGGACTCCAAAAGTTGTCACATGTCTTATCTTTATCTTTGTGAATTAACGCTATGTTATGTACTTATTTTCATTATGAAAAATCAATAAGTTAAGTGAGAAATAGATGTCATTTGTTGATTTGATTCTGACTTGTCTCCTTTACTTCTTAAAAATCGCAAATTACTTTTCATCCATATATAGTAAATGAAAGTAGACAAGTCACATTATAACTTGTCAATTCAAGTAAATGAAGTAGACATGTGTAGCACGAAAGCCATTTATGTCGAGAAAAGTTGTAGGGACGCACGTAGAAGGAAAATAATTTTAGAAACTATTTAGAAAGTTTATAAAACTCAAGCTTAATAAGTCCTCAACCATTCATCCAACGTATTTATACTATTGAAGCCTTATTTTACGAGCTCAAACTATGATAAACCTCGCACCAAACATAAGATAATAGTAAATGAAAGTTGATTTGTGTATTTTAAGTTTTGATTGGCATACATCAATGTACAAGACTACAAGCACAACAAGTATTTTTGAGCTAAATCTCCCATAATAAATAGATGTGGAGACCACCTAAGTTTCAATTTTTAGGTACAAGTCACGCATTTATTGATACAGACTTATACGTCGTTAAACTATGCAATTGTTTTCGTTTACGTCAATTATTACCATTCTTGCCAGAAAACTATAATGCAAAATTAAGTAACCAAACCTCTAACTTATCAAAGCAACATGAATGAAAAGTTTGGTGTAAATTACTATCAGTTATACCCTTATTTTAAGCGCGACTATATATTATCTAAAATAACTTAGAAGGATAAAAGAACGCGACTATATATTATCTAAAATAACTTAGAAGGATAAAAGAACGCGACTATTTTTTTATTTGTCTTTGATATGTTATGGTTAGTTTCACTCTTGTCATTTGAAATTATCCTGATTAAATCTGACAAAAAGTGTTATAAACTACTACGTAAAACATACATGTAGTTAATCGTCTTACAAGTCAAATTTTAATAATCCAGTGACGCGTATGATAAAAATTTGAAAAGTTGAGTGACTAGCATATTATTATTTATTTATTTAACCAATCAAAAAAAAAAAAAAAAAAAAATGGGTGGTAATTATTTGATTGATTGAATAACGTGATACTCTTAGGGGGCGTTTGGTTCGCAGTATGTTTTGAAATGAATTGTAATCTGTTAAAGGAATTGTAATTTGAATGAATTGTAATTCAAAGAGTTGGAATGTGTTTTAATTGTAATGTGTTGGAATTGTAATTGACATATTCTGTCACTGTGTTTGGTTGGATCTCAACGTAATATAATTCAAAAAAAATTTAAAATAAAAACTTATAATTAATAATAATAACAATAATAATAAAAAAATATTAATAAATAATAATAATAATAATAATAATAATAAATAATAAATAATAAAAATTATAAATGTTATTATTGTTTATTATTATTATATAAATATTAAAATAATAATAATAATAATAATAATAATAATAATAATAATAATAATAATAATAATAATAATAATAATAGGGGGCGTTTGGTTCGCTGTAATCTGGCGTAATTCGATGTAATTGTAATTTGATTACATTACGTAGGCTGTTTGGTTCGCAGAATGGAGAGAATTGTAATTCAGATTACATTACGTAGGCTGTTTGGTTTACGTCGTAATTGTAATTCAGTCATTACAATTACATCAAAGGAGGGAATTCAGATTACATAAGAAGTTTGATGGAAAGTTTTAAATTACGTTGTAATTCAGAACTTTATAATAATTATAATAATAATAATAATAATAATAATAATAAATAAATAAATAAATAAATAAATAAATAAATAAATAATATTTATTATTTATTTATAATAATAATAATAATAATAATAATAATATTAAATAACAATAAATAATAAATAAATAAATAATATTTATATATTATTATTATTATTATTATTATTATTATTATTATTATTATTATTATAATAATAATAATAATAATAATAATAATAATAATAATAATAATAAATATTTATTTATTTATTATCATTATTCAATTAGTTATAATAATAATAAATAAATAAATAAATAATTATAAATAATATTAATTATTATTATTATATAAATATTAAATAATAATAATATTATTATTAAAATAATAATAATAATAATAATAATAATAATAATAATAATAATAATAATAATAATAATAAATATTATTTATTATTAATATTATTATATAAATATTATTATATAAATATTAAATAATAATAATAATATTATTAAAATAATAATAATAATAATAATAATATTATTATTATTATTTTAATATTTATATAATAATAATAATTATTATTATTATTATTATTATTATTATTATTATTATTATTATTATTATTATTATTGGTTTCTCGGCTCCCCACCAATTTCTTGTAAAAATCCTATTTATTGTTAATAAAAGTGTTGGTTATAATAATAATAATAATAATAATAATAATAATAATAATAATAATAATAATAATAATAATAATAATAATATTAAATATTATTCTTATTATTTATTCTTATTTTTTTTAATTTATTATTATTATTATTATTATTATTATTATTATTATTATTATTTTAATATTTATATAATAATAATAAACAATAATAACATTTATAATTTTTATTATTTATTATTTATTATTATTATTATTATTATTATTATTATTATTATTATTATTATTATTATTATTATTTATTAATATTTTTTTATTATTATTGTTATTATTATTAATTATAAGTTTTTATTTTAAATCTTTTTTGAATTATATTACGTTGAGATCCAACCAAACACAGTGACAAAATATGTTAATTACAATTCCAACACATTACAATTAAAACACATTCTAACTCTTTGAATTACAATTCATTTAAATTACAATTCCTTTAACAGATTACAATTCATTTCAAAACATACTGCGAACCAAACGCCCCCTTAGGCCCCGTTTGGTTCATGAAATGTTTTTGATAGAATTGAAATCTATATATGGAATTGGAATGTGAAGAAATTGGAATGTTAAAGAATTGAAATGTTAAGAATTGGAATCTCAAGGAATTGGAATTTGCAAAAACTAACGCGTGTTTGGTTTGAAGAAAATAAAATAACAAAAAACAAATTATATTAGAATATTTTAAATAAAAATTGATAACTAAATAATAATAATAATAATAATAATAATAATAATAATAATAATAATAATAACCGAAAAACATACTAAATTCTATGGAATTATAAACATTCCTCACACTTTGCTATGGAATGTTGAATTTTACAGAAATAAGATTTTGAATGATTTCATTCCATTCAATTTGTCAACCAAACATGTTAAGGAATTGAATTCAAATTCTGAAATCCTTTAATCTGACAGCCAAACATGCTATGGAATGAAATCAGATTCCAATTCCATCGAAATCCTGAAGACTCTACGAACCAAACGGGGCCTTACTTTTTTAAACTATGATTTTTTGTTTAAAGACAATAATTTTAAGACAAAAATAGCATAAAAAGATTTAAGGAAAATATTACTTGTTCCAGAATCATCTCAAAGAAAACCCGGGCAGCGAGCAGCCCATCCATCTCTCTTATTGGAGGACCACTACCACTTTGTCCCTCTATAAAAACCCTACCCTTCACAAATATCACCTACACTTTTCACTCACATTAACAAAAAAAAAAGAAAAAAAAGAAGAAAAAAAACCCTCAACAATGGAAGCAATGAAGAAGATGGTTCTTGTAATGCTTGTGGCCATGATGATGGCTGTCTCCTCAGTCACCGCTCAGGATGCTCCTGCTCCTGCTCCAACTTCTGATGCCTCCACTACTGCTCTTGCTTCAGTTGTGGTTGCCTCTTTGTCTGCATTGGTCTTTGCTTTTATCTATTAAGTTTATTATTATTAGTATGGTGATATGATGTTTTAGTGTTGGTTGGATGTTTATTGGTATACATTATATATACTTATATTATTATCATGTCTTTTGGATCTTTATATTATTATATGTAATTCTAGTTCTTGCTAGATTTATGGAGTTATGGAATTCTATTGGTGAGTTTTATTATGTTTTGTCATGTGGATGTAGGATTAGTTTTTAATTTTTTAATATTGTTGTTAATGTTTGAATGTTTGTTTTGTGGAATATGTTCTATCTTCTGGGACGGAATTGAGACATAATTTGATTAGGCGCATTTATGAAAATATACAAAACGTGGAACAAAATCTTTTTTTACCATGTGCATTTAGAAAAAATTTAAGATTTTTTACAATTTGTTTTGGCTTATATAGCTGGCTTATGACTTATTTGGTTTTGGGCTTATGTTTCATAAAACTTATTTTT
The DNA here is from genome assembly GCA_030686995.1 of Artemisia argyi. NCBI lineage: Eukaryota > Viridiplantae > Streptophyta > Magnoliopsida > Asterales > Asteraceae > Artemisia > Artemisia argyi. The sequence continues at coordinate 24,479,328 of CM060695.1, read as the reverse complement.
TGTAGCTTATTTTGAATATGTTTTGGGCTTATATAGCTTTATTATGACATAAAGCTTATATAAATTGTGAGGTTTCAAAATAAGCCAAAAAAAATAGTTTATGCAATATAAGCCCAAAACTAAAATAAATTATAAGTCGGCTACATAAGCTGATACAAACACCCTTATTGTTGTTGTAATGTCTCAATGTTTGTTTTGTGGAATATGGTTTTGAAAATCATGTTCGTATTGCCGGTTGAACTTGTAACCGGTTTTAAGTAAATGAACCGGGAACCTGGCCAAAATCAATTAGAAAACTGGCTTTTATTTATTTATTTATTTTTAAATGGTGTTGAATGTAGTTTAAGCCTTTAACTTTGCATAATTGTAAGGTTCCTTTGGCGATTGCCTTTGCAAAAGGCTTAAAATCATTAATATGAGCGTGTTTTTCTCTCTTAAAAGTAATCTTAATATCGTTTTTCTATAGGTTTTATGATCGAACGTATAATTGTAGAGTAAGGTATATGAACATAAACGTAAACCTCATAACTTTTGCGCGTAGTACCATTTGTGGTAATGTATAATACGTCCTTTTTAAAATTCGTCAAACGTTAGTTTCTCGATTATGCATATTCGACAAACAAACAACCTTCTTCAATCCTCTAAATGGACACGAGAAAAATATCTACAAATATTGCAAAATGGTTTTATGTCCCAAAAATAATGAGAATTGATTTTTGTTCGATTTGTATATGAATAGTACGATATATTCATGTTCTGTGGTTGATGTTGTTGTGGCATTAATTATTTGCTCGTTTGGAGTTAAGGAATATATGCAATATTTTGTGGTTCAAGTTTTATTTGTTTTGGTGAATTTGCTTATTTTTTGTAAAATTGATTTTTAGCTTTTTATCGTTTTAAAAGTAAAAAAAAAATAAAAATAAACAGATGTCATATCCTAGTCAAAAAGCATATAATGTGGTTGTACGCTATTCAGCTTTAATCGCATGTTGCTTTCCAGACCATGCTTTGGGAATATCATTCAAATTCCATGATTTTACTTTTCACTTCACATTATTCCTTTGAATTCCTAATTTTCAGGATAGTGTAAAAGAGCGGATGTGTTTGTGAAAAGCTTAAGATCAGATTGGTAAAAAATTCAAAACGAGCCGAGCCTAAACGAGTTTGAGTCTAATTTTGAGCTCGTTTAATAATCGATCTTGAACCCCAAGCTTTATATATACAGATCGATTAGGCTCATGAGTCTAAACGAGCCTTAAAATTATATAATATATATGTATATATATTTTTATACATATGACAGTGTATAAACGAGCTTAAAAAATAAGTGAGTTCGAGCCTAGTGTGATTAACGAGCCTTCGAGCTTTATTTCATTCAACAAGTTATATAAGTTAGTTGAGCCCGAGCCGAGCTTGAGCTTTTGAAAATTTTCACGAGCCGAGCTCGAGCTTAAGATTTGAGGCTCGAAACGAGCTCGAGCTTTATATATGTAAACGATCCGAGCTCGCGTTCTGATAGGCTCGAGCTCTGCTCGGATCGTTTCCACCCCTAATTTTCAATACAAGTCAATATAATGTCAACTGTTTAACTTCATCAAGGTTTCACAATCACACCAAAATTATGTGGTTAATGTTTTGAAAATGATAACTAATTATTTTGGTTCTAAGATCAAGATAATCATTTACGATAAATGATATATCCACAAAAATTTTACAAAACTATATTCACATAATGATTTGGAAATTAATTGTGGAGGGTAAGAAAAATAGAAAGAGAGATTGATCATCATTTACATACTTATTTTGTGGGTATGATTTTATAAACTCTTTATGAATATAGCATTGCTATTCTATACATAATTATAAACGCGTTTACACTCGGTTGATGATTCTACATTAGATGGTTAACAACACCCTTAGCAAATCATTATTTGATAAAGTGTAACTATCCAACTCTTTTGTAGACTTATCTTAGTTACCCAATGGTACTTGCAAAATTATTACATGTCTTAAGGTCAACCTGTGGATGATTATTTCTTTAGTGTAAACATTTTTGTGAGAAAATGATGTCTTTTGACAGTTATGTTTAATCTCAAGTCTCAACTGATATTGTCTAAAGTGCAGTTTTATAAAATGGTGCATGAGTTCAAAAGTAGACTTCAAGTTATGGTTGACCTTCAACCAACCTTTTTGTGAAAATTTCAAATTTATCAAGTTTTTCTAAGACAATAAATTTTTTAGCTTTAGTTTCAAGTATTACAATTTCAAACTTTTTGTAATTACATGACTATGGACTATAATATATGTTATATACCGAACCCGGACACCAAGTGTGAAGAGACATTTTTTTAAGCAATCTATTCTTAAGGTTATGCGAGTGAGACTCAAAGAGATTTCGCTGATAAAGCCCTTATAAAGCTTCGATTTCCTATTTTCTTGTGATTATGAGCCACCGGATATGTGTTTTCATAATGATATTATCGACTATTTATCTTAGAAATTACAAATATAAAATTTTGAGACTTTATAAAACTCGGCATCTAAACTCTAAAGCACTTAATTTGATGGCCAGACGACTCTAAATCCATGTTTATGGTAAGTAGTTAATTATAAGCCAATTATACTTTGGACGATTCACATTCTAACAAATATTTTTTTTACTAAATGAGCAAAAACGGCGTATTACATACTTTCCACTAATACGATAATCAAGTCATATTTGTATTTTTTTACTTCTCCTATGGAAAAGCCATATCGCAAATCATACCCTAGAAGTAAGTGTTCTGGTATAAGTCTTAATCTTTACATGTCCTCATCAATCAAATCACATGGACTTCATTGTAGAAGTTGTTATAATGCCCTCATTTAAGCTTATGGACCCCGATTAAATATTTTGCTTACGGATCAAGATTCCGTTGGATAACTCTGCCTTTATATGATGCTATTATGGATAATAATTTCGAAAACTTGATAGCTATATATAACAAACAAGATAATTAAAGATCTATGTTTTGCTTAAATAGCATAACCAACAAGTTATTCTAGCATAAATTTGTCACTTAGTTATTTGTTACGTCTCTTAATCAATGACACTGACCAACAAGATGTTTGCTAGGTACATCGCAAACCACTCCATTGACAACACAAGTTTTAAAAAAATTATAAGAGCTTGAGCTTATAAATTAAGGTTTCATAAACTACAAGCTTCATTTAAATGAGATCAAGAATTATAAGGCTACCCACAGTCGAAGGGTCATGAGCCAGGTCATGCAAGGTCATGGTTGGTCATGTCGACTGTGGATTTTTGATCATGGTTGGTCGAGCAACAACCAAATCTCAAACTCGGTCGAAATTGTGACCGATATATTTCACACTTTTTTTCATCATTTACATAAAATAAGATACAAATAACACACAATATTACCCATACTGTTCTTCAAATTCAAATTAAATGTTACAGTACGAGTGGGAGGATTCAATATTTAAATTTAAATTCAATTTTGTAACACCCCTAAAATCGATTAGCGACAGCGGAAGACTTAACGGGGTATTACGTAGTCAGGGACGGAACCGGGGGGTGTCCCGGGGGGTCCCGGGACACCCATGAATTTTTGTCTCGTAGTGTTAATTTTCTTATAAAACCTCTATTTTTCTATAAATGCATCCAGTCCTAAAAAGTTATGCATGTAGTCTTGTTTGATTTCTCATAAATGTACCCGGTGACTTTGTCTTCTGGTTCCGTCCCTGTACGTAGTGGATCTTTGTCACAATCATAGTAAATGTTTTGAAAACACGTTTTATCATTCATTTAAAATATTTGAGTAAATAGTTTTAGAAAGACAAGTCATATCTTCGGAGATATGTTTTATTTAGTTGAATGATAAAGAAAACGTTTATTTTAGAAAACCCGTGCCCGGGTTGATGCATGATTCGTGTGAAAACCAATTATTATAATTATAGTATAGTATCGAAGTGATCCGCGAAAAAATACGGATCACCCGAGTCGTTTTCCAACGAAGGCGAATGGAATCGAGAATATCGATTCGTGAAATCGTGATTCGAAAAGTGAGAAAGTGAAAAATAGCAATCAAATAGTTCACGTAATCACAAACAATGATAAAGCATGCAAAGAGTACAAGCTAATTATGAACATAAATGAAAAACGTAAAAACGGAAACGCAACCGTAAAATTTAAAACGTAACGTATGACGAAAAATGATCCTACGAACTTGGAAATATTTTCTAAAAATTTTAAACTAATAAAAAGAATTTTAAGAAAAAGAAAAATATTTTTTAGACTTTTTATTTATTTTCTAGAATTAATTTCCTATTTTTGGAATTAAAAATGAATTAAAAATAAAGAAAAATAGAAAAATAACTTGGAAAAATGAAAATTAAATTATAAAAATTCTAAAATATTAATAAAGAAATTCTAAAAATATTTTTGTATTTTTCAGAACCTTTTTTTAATTTTTATGGATTTTTGGTATTTAAAAATTGATTTAAAAATGAATAAAATCAAAATAAAATAAGAAAAATAGTAAAAAGCTTTGGAAAAATCTGGAAAAATTCCAGAAAATCAAAAATAATAAAAGAAACTCAGAATAAAAATTTGAAATGAAAATCAGCTTATTTGGAGCTTTTTCTGAGTAAACTGCTTATCACAAGTGCTTATTTATAAGCACTTGTGATCTAAACTTAGTGAAACTTTAAACACAGACCACTAATGATGTATTAAGCTCAGATGTTACAGAAGATGATCAAAGATAAGCTCAGATTACACAGAAACTCAGAATATGACAATAAGCAATGAGAATAAGCACTAAATGCTATGCAGAATAAGCACTAGTATACTCTGAAGCTAGCAGACCAAACATTAACCAAAAACTACTCAGATTAAACACAAGAGACTAGTCTACTCACAATATAAAACTCAAACACAAGCTTAGCAGGCTTACAAATCACAAACAGATTTCATATGCAAGCTAAGAACTACAAGGACCAATTCAGCTTATGAAATGAGCAGCTAATGAGAAGCTATAGGTGTCTACTGTTATTCTACTAGTCAGAGATCACAAATCATCCAAAAAATTGGAACTCCAAACTCTTTAACCTACTAGAATCATGCCATGAAAACTGGTGCACACATGTGGTGCAGGGGAAGTGTGTATCTGAATAGGCTACTTCAAAGCTAAATTTCAATAAGCTATTGAGCTTCAAATTCAAAATTTCTTTCTGATTAATGTTCTCCTACTTCCAAACTTTCAAAAACAGCTTTCTATTTAGATTTCCAATAATCTATGAAACCTTCAAGTTATCATAAAACTGTGACCAAATCTGAGTATGTAAATCCTTTTTGACTTTTTGCTATATCTATCTAGTTTGACTTTTGTGAAATTGAACTACTCCTAGATGCTGATTTATGTTATAATAAGCTATACTGCTACTGAATTAGACTAACTTTAACTAAATTGTACCTACAATGCAAACTAGTCATAGCCAAACACCCCTTAAAGAGACTTATTAAACTACAACTTTATGAAATAAGCTACAATGCACTAGCAGCCTGTCCTAGATAGCTTCCAATAGCTACACAAAAGCTATAACTACAACAAGCTATCAATGAATCCAATTACACTCAAAAATCTCTAGTCACCAATTAATGACAGATTATGAGCTCAGAAAATGAAATAAGCTACTCAATCCTAATCTCATTCGGTCAACAAGCAATGATCAACAACAGTTCCACAAATTGAAAGAAATCAATCACTATCACAACTATAATCAACAATGCTAGTATGACAGATTATTAACTATCAGAAACACTACTCAGATAATCAAAACAGAATCAAACTATCAAAACTACAACATATCTGATCTATCAATTATACTATCAAATCTACACTAATCAAATATCAATTAATCACAGAACAATCAAAATAAGCTACTACTAGTTAAGAGACAGATAACTACTACTACACTATCAAGCTAGTACTATGCTATAATTTGAAAATGAGACAGAAGTTACCACAACTCTCCCTCAGCTAGAACAGAGGGAGTTCACTGTTGCCTATCTTTAAGATAGGCTGATTTCTAACTATCTGAATCAGCTATCATCCACCTCAGCAACCATATGGAAACTATTGAACACCTCTTTGAATGGAATGGAATAGTTCAAGTGAACAATAAGCTTTCAAAGCTTGTAACAACTATTTGTAAACTGATTTTAACTAATTGAAGATCTAAAACTGAATATGAAACTATTTTTTTTTTTCTAATTTTTATATTTTCTAAACTTGAAGTTTTTATGACTTAATTGAAAAGGAAACTTGAATGATATATTTTTGAAAAACAATTGAAAGTTTAGGAAACAAAAGAAAGCAGAAACTAATTGAAATTAAGCTAGTTATAAGCTAAATTGATACTGAATAAGCAATAGAACTTGATTAATAAGCTGAAGATTTAAAACGGAAACTCGAATTTTTATTAAAAGCTCAACTAATCTATTACAATAACTAGTCTACATACATTTTTGCAGCATAACAGTACCTAAAAATCTACACACTAATAAGCTACTAAACACCTCTTTATATAGGAGAGGAGTGAGTGAGGGGGTAGTGATTGCCATGCTGGCAATCCACAACTATCTGTGCTTCTTTTGAGCTCATCAATACCGTACAAATCCATTCCAATGATCACAACCCTTGGATCACTCAATCATGACATGGTGTGTCCAATGGTAGACTGCCACGTAGCCCATATGTGCTTCTTTTGCTTCCTGACATGCTCCTGACAACCTGAAAATCTTCTAGAAGCATTTAATTTGACCCTTCTACCCTTAATTGTGGTGAATTTTTGGGATAGGGTAATTAGGGTTCTTCGTACAGTGAATTTGTCTGGGTAACTTATGGGATTTGGGGAAAAAGGACGCGGGTGTTTGTTTTTATTATTTTTGTTTTGTGTTTTGACCTTTTTGACCGTGGGTAAAGATGGGTGGGCTCGGGTCAAGGGTTTTAGGTATTGGGCTATGGGTAAAAAGAATGTGGAGTGGGCTGGGTATAGTTGTTGGTTTTGTTTTGGTATTGGACCAGGCCTAGAAATTTAATTTTCAGATTTTTGGTAATATAATTTCCAAGGACCAATGGTGTAATTTAATGGAAATCCAAGGGCTGATTCCGTCACTTCTCAAAATATATCACCGGGACTTATTCTGCTAATCTTGGATACATGAAGGACTGAAATGAACTTTTAGATCCCGACTTTGACTTTTGACCTCCTTCTACTCTCGTGCCCGTTTTTTCCGGTTTTCTTGTGATTTTTCGTTTTTTTGTGATTTATCCGTACCTGCATATCACAAACACAAAAACACACGTTTTCTTGGCATTTGTTAGCTCAAAAAGTCTTTTTGGGTTGGTATTTAGTCAAATAATAGTGAGTGAATAAGCACTCACCAATGCCCTTCTCCGTGCCTTGATAATCCATGCCTTAATTACTTGAGATAACATGCTAAAAGTCAACAAAAGTTGAGTGATGTCCATAGGTTTAAGTTTAAAGTTTGAACACAAGTAGGGGTGTTAATTGTATCGATAACCAATTAATTAACAAGTTTAAAAATCGAGTTTGTTATTGCATTAAGCTCATGACACGCAACGATTAGACAGGCATCAATGTGTGATGTAAACTAATATAATAGGGGTGCCCTGAGGATAGGTCTTTGCCAGTAACCTATGAGTTGTTAAATATTGTGCGCCTAGTCGCTCATCCTAGCTAAACTAAACGGGGATTGTCAGTCCCAAATAGATCTATTCCCAAATATTCACGTTCACTCGCAAGTGATTAAGGTTCATGATCGAGGGGCTTTTGGCAATAGCTACTTAAGCAATAAAAACATCAGGCATAGCATACTAAAAAGCTTGTGTTCGGGTTTGAAGCATGTATCTCCCCACAAAAGAGTTTAAAAGTTTAAAGAGTGGGCTATGAACACACACCTGGATAGCTCAGTAGTACTAGTATCGTTATTCGAACGATGGGTGGAAACGGCTTTAATACACAACCTAAGTAAAATATATGGCAAGTTTTCAGAGTTTGATAGTTTAATTCAGTTTATCGCGAAAGTTGTTTATTATAGTGTATTGTTTTGTTAGTTGACTCGTAGTAATTTAAACGTGCGTGTTTAAATGCCTGAAGTTCAAGAACAAAAGTTATATTTAAAATATAACTCGTGAGCATGTTCTTGTTGACGTAGTGTAGAGATTTTACGAAAAGAACGAGGTCAGTGGTTGGTAAAACCAACTTCGGTTTTAAGCTTTGGTTAATCGTTTTAATTATTTTCTTATCTTAGTATTATGTTATATATATATATATATATATATATATATATATATATATATATATATATATATATATATATATATATATATATAGAAATGAGATCAAATGAGAACTTTCTTAAAGTTGTAAAAATGAGAACCAACCAAAATCTCACAAATGACACTCAACTTAAAAGAAAATAAAAACATAATTAATTACAACTAAAATTGTTAAAGATTTGATGGGTTTTCTTATGAAAATTGACGTAAACTAGGTGATACACTTTGATTCAACGTGTAATGTGTATCAAGGTTTAGTATTGTGTATCAAGTTTTTAGTGGTTGTTGTGTATTAGGTGTATCAATTTATGTATAAGAAATTAGTTTTTTAAGATTTTAATGTATATGTATCAAAATTTTAATTGTGTATCAGTAATCCGTTTATCATGTATGAGTTGATTATTAATCGATTTAATGTTAACTTGTATTAATATATAATATTTTGGTGCATCTTTGCTAAAATGGTTATGTATCAATGTTTTAATGGTATTTTAGAATAGTTCTCATTTTTACAACTTTAAGAAAGTTCTCACATTAACCTTCCCCTATATATATATATATATATATATATATATATATATATATATATATATATATATATATATATAAAACAAAAAGTGTTTGATCGAATCGGTTTTATTTAAATACTTATATATATAAAATATAAATTATAATATTTATATTTTATTAAACACCTTCAAGTTTTGAAAAATTTACACTTTAACTCCCTAACAGCATAACTTTACACTCCAAAACGTTATTTAATTTCATTTCTAATCCAAAACTATTTTATATTTACATTTTATACCCAAAACTTTCTAGATTTACAGTTTTCATCACAAGATGTCAAAATGACAGTTTTCACCATAAGTTTCCACTTTGACAGTTTTAGTCCTTCGACTACAAAACTTTTGCAAATTTAGTCCAAAACTCACCAACTTCAAAACTTAACATTTTATTTTATAAATAAGTTTAAAACAGCTTATTTAAGTTTTAAAACAACTTATTTCCCAAAAAGAACTTATTTCGAGTTTAATGGGCTTTTAACGAGCTAATCCAAGGCCCGTTAAGGTTTTTCAATCCAATGGACTAGGAAAACATTTGGGCTTAGCATTGGGCTCATTTTTTGACTCTAAAAAGTTTAGAAAATAGCTTATAAACCCAACTTATCTCATAAGCTTATTTTCGGCTTATTGGGCTTATAAGCCCAAACGTTGTTTTAAGTTTTAAGAAAACGCGACTAGCTATGGGGTTAAACGAGGGACAAAATAAGTTTGTGAGAGTGAGTTATTTATGTGTCTCGTTAGTTTATCATGTAAACTAATAGATTAAGCCTTAAAAAGACTACGTCATGTGTATAGTTTAGGAGATACGAGGTTAAAGTGTGTCGACATTAACCAATTGTAAATTAATTTTCATGTTTCAAAATATTTCTAAGTGTTTTGGGTTTATATGTATAGGTCAAGGGGACTTAGTAACGTGTTATATATTGTGCTTATAAGTGTTTATTAACTACATGTGCCTTACTAAACTTAGTTTATAACGTGTTTAACTTATGATTTAGCTAATAATAAGTATATGTTATAACTTAATATTAACGAGAAATTAGCTAAAGTAATTGTGTAGTAATAAAATAAATCATGAAGGAAAAATGAAAAAGGAGGAGTTTGCTCACCTCACCAAGATTTGGTGGAGTAGAAAACGATTCGTGGAGGTTAGAAATGAATAAAGAAAGCTTGAACTTGACTCCCACGTACACACAAGCCACCAAAGTAAGCCTTCCAAAGACTTACCAAAGTAAAACTTTCACCAAAGGAACCTAGGAGCTAGTTTTGTGAGTGGAGATGAGATTTAAAAGGGTGCATGGCTCGTACACATGCAAGCAAGCATGTATATATACATGAGAGACTTGTGAAACGTGGTAAACATGGACTTGGGGACCAAGGGAGTAGGGTATGAGGTATAGGAACTCAAATAGTGAGGTAATGATGGTGAATCGTCCTTGTGGGTATACGAGCAAAAGAGAAGGAGCCAAAAGAAGTTCATGTTTGCGTTTGGACTTGCAATACGTGGTCAACAAGGAGAATTTATGATTCTCATGAGAATAGTGGAGTTGGTGCAAGTTTTCGTCCTTGTGGAGTGTGTGCCGAGAGAAACAACAAAGAAACATGGAAGGAATTTGAGGTTAATAGTTTTAATGGAGGTCAATTCCTTTTAAACTATTCTTGACCCATGTATGAGTTCTCATGGCTGCCACATGAGTCAAAATGAGTAGTATGTGGAGAGGGTTACACGTATGGTCCTTGTGGTATAGTATACGAAGGATAAACAACAAGAAAACGTCATTGTGGCTTGTTGTGACTCGTTTGTGGATTTGTGGAAGGTCAAAACATAACAAAAACGTGTTTTAAGAGTTTTAAGAGACTTTGGCACCAAGTTTAGAAAGGTACGAGAGGTTGTGAACTCAAAATAGAATTTTGGTTCATGTGGATATCGTAAAAATGGGACTGAGCTTGGGTCGATTTTTAGTGAGCAAACGTGCACGATAGGGAAAAGGGTTTGGTTCACATGATTCTTGGTTGGGAGGTTTAACGACAGGTGCAAAAATATATAGGAGTCGTTTGTAAATATTGCGCGTACGCGATGCAAAGTAAGCGAATAGGAGTCATGTTTCGAAAACAATCAATAAGGTTTTGGGAAAGAAAAGAAATAAAATCAAAGGGTCCGTTTAGGTGAGTTTGGTGTGTAGCAGAATTGGGCCGAGGCCCAATGGGATTTGTAGGCCCAAATGGCTCGTCTCGAAAGTCGTGTCGGATAGGAGTAGTTACGGAGTGTTCGTGGGAATTTTCATGAGCTTGGGAATTTATTAGGACGTATTTGGTTAGTTATCTGAATATATACATATATAAAAATATATAAATATTACGTTACTTAATAAACGTTAATTATAAAAATTATTTCGCGATACTTAGACTATCTAGGTTCGTGTGTAAGCGAGTGTAACACCCCCAAAATTTGATACAGCGGAAGACTCAACAAGCTTTCGGGGTGCTACGGGGATTGGTATCCAACACAAGACAATATAGAACGAGATAAAGTAAACATAGTAAAAACACAACCAAATACGGGGTTTTAAGGTTTACATTTATCCCAACATCACTCAGAGTTAGGCCCAAAATAAAATAACAATAGGTCCAAATTTAATTATCAGAGTTTAGAAAATATAGATCCATAACCGTGTGCCACAGCCGAGCCTTCCAATCCAAGCATGCACCTCAACACTTAATTACCTGAGAAAACGTGCTAAAAGTCAGCTTTCGCTGGTGAGATCATAGGTTTAATTTCAACTAATAATATAGTGGACATGTACGCAAAACGCTTGCTAGCTAGACTAAGGATTTGCTAAAAGCCTGCGGATACCCTCCGCTCTCAACATAACACACGGAAACCCTTCCGTAATAGCCAAAACACACGGATACCCTTCCGTAACAACATAAGTATTCGGGTAACCCCCGCAATACCAATAATTACTCGGATAACCTCCGAAGTAATAATAACCTATAGGTGCACACTATAGCATCTAATAAGTCAACCTTGAATAGTACACACGAAACTATGTGACTAAAGCTGACAATCCAAATAAGCCAACCTTGAATAGTACACACAAAACTATGTGACTAAAGCTGACAATTCAAAATAACCAAATAAGCCAACCTTGAATAGTACACACAAAAGGTGTGACTAAAGCTGACAATAGATCCTAGTCCATACGCATAGCAAGTTTTAGAAAGAATATAAAAGCGATAATAGTCCACGTAAAATGATTTGCACGTTTCTCACCCCAATCGTTGAAAACATAGTTCAAGAGTAAAAAGTGGGGCTATGACTCACCTCAAGTCCAGAAATATAGCAAGACGAGGTAGGTAGCAATAAGATGTATGATAACTCACGAAACAGCAACTACGGACTTGGCACGACCTAACAATATTAACTCTTTCAGAAATCATTTCTTCAAATATATAATATTCCCAAACCCGGACGAGAATCCGTTTTATTACCGAAAATCCATTTCGTATTAGTTTGGTGTATTTGCGTTTGGTATCCATACGGGTGGTGGGTCGACTCAAAACAAACCAACAAGATCACACGTAGAACATATAATAAACTATAGATCTAATATTAGCCCAATATATCATTTAAATAAATCGCCAAAGTTTACCAAATCCGTCGATTTGATAATCCTCATATTTATTTACGTAATATACCGTTCCAAGATTACACCCAATCTAACGCACATATAAAGCACATAGCACATAATTACTATATAGTATATATCATAGTTTAATAAATTCCTCGTATATATCGTCAAATTGGCCAGATTTCCCAATATATACACTTGCAATCTATTACACTTTACATATACTACAACCTATGGGCGTCGTAGGATACGATGCCCACTAATATATTCGTTTCATATAACCAAACAACCCGGCTCAACCTTACGGTTGAGTGGTTATTTACTTATAGAAAACGTCTATATTAGTCGTCATATATCCGAGACAACACGAATGTCACAAATAATAACTTACCTGGACCCGAGTGACAACAATTTCGCCTAACTCAATAAATTTATCCGTTGTGTATTCAAAATGACATTTTATTAAATGTTTCATAATTGTCGGGAGTTTCCCGTTTTATAACACAATTTTTATAATTATAATACGTTTAATAATATTACGCCACTATCGTAGCCTAATATATATCTATTCGTATTATTTATAATACGACTCGTGATTATTATTATTATTAATATACGCGTTTATATAGTTATATATACGTTATTCACGTATATACTTTCGTATAAACGTTCATATTATTAATAATTATTATTACGAGTTTTATTATTCTCGTTCAAGTTTAATAGTTATTGAGTTATACGAAATGGTCATATGTCCGAGTCATGACCCTCGGCTCATTGTCCAAGTCCAACAATAAGGAAAAGTCATAAATAATAAATCTCCGTCCAATCACAATCTCAACCACGGGCTACAACAATAAGGTCCGACTACGGTACCCGACTAACCTATCTCTGTCATCTAACGACCGTCTCATAACCGGTCCTCATATCACATACCACTCGACAACAACTCCTCAATATCAAAACCATAACCAATATACAATTCGACCCAATGTATACGGCCGAGAAAATAATACCACAACAACAATTAAACAAGTTCACACTTATACAAAAATAACATTAACAAAGTTAATGTGTGGGTCGGTTTACCAAGCCGACCCGAGCCCTCGACTCACTTGAGTCTCGGCTCCGAACCGCGAGTAACTTGAACTCGAAACCCACATCACATAGCTCACATGAGCTAAACCAAATAAGTATGTAAACCATTTAACTCTATAGTCAAATCGGCAAACAAGTGGCACTCGGCTAAAAGCCGCGACTCAAAGAGTCGAACCACAAAATCATACGAGCCAAAGGCTCGAACCATACTCAATCGAGAACCCCCTTGAGGTCTCGGTATGGCCAAAGAGTACAAGAACAAGGAACCCCGAGACCACTAGGTCTCGGCTAGCTTCGGGTCGAGGTCACAACACCCTCGACAACACTACACCCATAACAATCAATCATCCACAAAGACCATAGCCACACAAGGCTCGAATCAAGAAAAAAAATAAAAATAAGCCGAGAGCTTTGCTCTCGGTTCCAAGTCGACCACGACCCAACCCACGAAACCCGGATACCAAACAATCTTTTATTCACAAAACATCATTTCCATTCGAATACCCATTCGATTCTCCAATAAATCGTACATGTAGCCACGAATGAAACCAATTCGTGGCTCCCAAAACTCATGAAAAAGCTTCTCCTCACCTTCTAAATCCTCCAAAAGCACGGATCTAGAAAAGTACTAAAAATTCGAACGTAAAACTCTAGATTTGGTGGTGTTAATGAGGGTTTTAGGGCAAGTTTCTTATACCAAAAGAAAGAGGGGAAGGAGAGGAATAAAATGGTGGTTTTAGTTTTGTGGGGTGGCCGGATATACGGCGGTGGTGGCCGGAATAGTGTCGGCGGCGGCTAGGGTTTTGGATGGGGAAGAAATAGTTGAGAGAGAGAGATAAGAATGAGTGAGTGTGAGTTTGTGTTTGTGTGTGTGTAAAACCGGGCCAAGCGCCCCTTTATTAACTTTTCTTTTTTTTTTTTCTTTTTTTTTAAAAGGTAATAATAATAATAATAATAATAATAATAATAAGAGTAATAATAATAATAGTAATAATAGAGATATTATTACGGTTGAGCGGGTAACACGGGTAGATGTAAAACACGTGGCCCGAACCCGAACTCATTTTAAAATTTCCATATTACACGAGAACCTCTCGTAATCAATTAAAATAATAACGGCTCGTTAAGACGAATCATAAAATTATGTTAGGTAATCCTAGTGCCAAAGTCAACGTAGTGCCAAGTGAGAATTCAAATATACATCGCCGATCACATAATCAAAAACGAATTATGAACATAATTCACGAATATCATAACGTCATTAAATAAAATTTCCATAAAATAGGTCTTACAAGTTCGTTGTGAAATGAAAATTTCAAATAAAAATTATAAACGAACTTATATCGAAATGCGGATTTTTAAAATGGCTCCCTAAACTGCCGGTTGTCACATCCTCCCCGTCTCAGAAGGAAACCCGTCCCGGGTTTCACTCGGAAAAATGTCCATCTACGAAGTGAAAAGCTTCGGATATCTCTTCCTGAACTCGTCCTCACGTTCCCACGTATATTCTGGTCCATGTCGGGAGTTCCAACGAACCTTGACGAGCGGAATGCGACTCCTCTTGAGTCGTTTAACTTCACGATCTAAAATCTCGATCGGCTCCTCCACGAAATTCAATTTCTCATCAATACGAATGTCCCTCATTGGAATGACGGGCATTTCATCAGAAAGACATTTCTTCAAATTACTCACGTGAAACACGTCATGAACTTTGCTCAGTTCAGACGGTAATTCCAACCTATAAGCCACGGGCCCAATTCTTTCTAAGATCAAGAATGGTCCAATGTAGCGCGGGTTGAGTTTACCACGTTTCCCGAAACGTATTACACCTTTCCAAGGCGAGACCTTCAGCATCACTTTGTCTCCAACCTGGAACTCTAAAGGTTTACGTCTCTGATCGGCGTAGCTCTTCTGCCTATCTCTGGCGGCTTGCAACCGATCACGAATCTGGGCTACTTTCTCGGTAGTTTCTAAAATAAGCTCAGGGCCTGTAAGTTGGCTATCTCCAACTTCTGCCCAACCAATAGGCGAACGACACTTTCTGCCATACAAAGCTTCGAATGGTGCAGCCTTAAGACTTGTGTGGTAGCTGTTATTATAGGAGAATTCCGAAAGGGGCAAATACTTCTCCCAGCCTTTACCAAAGTCTATGATGCATGCACGAAGCATATCCTCTAGCGTCTGAATGGTCCTCTCACTTTGACCATCGGTTTGGGGATGATATGCAGTACTCATATCAAGCCTCGTCCCCAACGCCGTTTGTAGTGATCGCCACAAAGCTGACGTAAAACGACTATCACGATCCGAAATAATAGATATCGGAACCCCATGACGCGAAATAATTTCTTTCACATATAACCTTGCAAGCTTATCCACACTATCATCTTCACTAATAGCTAAGAAATGAGCAGACTTTGTCAGACGGTCCACAATTACCCAGATAGCGTCACAACCGCTAGCCGTCCTTGGTAATTTGGTAATGAAGTCCATAGTAATCCGCTCCCATTTCCAGACTGGAAGTTCTGGTTGCGTTAGTAGTCCTGACGGTCTCTGGTGTTCAGCCTTAACCTTGGCGCATGTCAAGCACTTACTAACGTACGATGCTATTTCTGCCTTCATATTTGGCCACCAATAGAACTTCTTAAGATCTTGGTACATTTTATCGGAACCAGGGTGAATGGAGTACTTTGACTTATGCGACTCATGCATAATCAATTCTCGAATTTCTCCATGTAACGGTACCCAAATCCGATCTCCAAAACATAATAATCCATCCGAACGCTTAACAAATCCTTTCTCATTATCAGCCATCCCAAATATGTTCTCGGCAGATCTATTCTCTGCTTTCAATGCTTCTGTTTGAGCTTCGAGTATCTGAGATGGTAATGGCGATACGATAGTCATTCCCAATGACTTAACTCGTAATGGTGGTATTCTTTCCTTTCGA
Source organism: Artemisia argyi (assembly GCA_030686995.1). Taxonomy (NCBI): domain Eukaryota; kingdom Viridiplantae; phylum Streptophyta; class Magnoliopsida; order Asterales; family Asteraceae; genus Artemisia; species Artemisia argyi. Next base: position 24,462,716 of record CM060695.1, on the reverse strand, counting down.
CTAAGAGCATCAGCAACAACGTTTGCTTTGCCGGGATGGTAGCGAATTTCACAATCATAATCGCTTAGCAACTCGATCCAACGTCGTTGTCTCATGTTGAGCTCTTTTTGATTCAAGATGTGTTGTAGACTTTTATGGTCAGTAAATACAACACACTTGGTTCCGTACAAGTAATGTCTCCATATTCTTAAAGCAAAAACCACAGCACCGAGCTCCAAATCATGGGTAGTGTAGTTTTTCTCATGCTTTTTGAGCTGTCGGGAAGCATAAGCTATCACCTTCTCCCGTTGCATTAATACGGCTCCTAAACCTTTATGTGAGGCGTCACAATAGACGACGAAATCCTCGTTACCCTCTGGTAACGCTAAGATAGGAGCGCTACACAACATTTTCTTAAGCAATTGAAACGCTTCCTCTTCTTTATCTCCCCATTCATACGTAACACTCTTTTGAGTCAATTTGGTCAATGGTTTAGCTATCTTCGAAAATCCCTCGATGAATCTTCGGTAATAGCCAGCTAAACCCAAAAATTGACGAACTTCGGTTGGGGTTGTAGGTGCAGCCCAATCTTTTATTGCTTCAATTTTTGCAGGATCCACGTGGACTCCTTGTCTATCAATCACGTGACCCAAAAATTGTAAGGTCGGAATCCAAAATTCACATTTCGAAAACTTGGCATAAAGTTTCTCCTTCCTGAGCAATTCCAAAATGAGTCTTAAATGCTCCTCATGCTCTTTCTCACTCTTTGAATAAATCAGAATGTCATCGATGAATACAATCACGAATTTATCCAAGTATGACTTACACACACGATTCATGAGATCCATGAATATTGCTGGTGCGTTAGTCAACCCAAACGGCATCACCTGAAACTCGTAATGCCCGTAACGGGTTCTGAAAGCCGTTTTCGGAATATCCTCCTCACGAACTCGAAGTTGATGATATCCCGATCTCAAATCGATCTTCGAATACACTCTTGATCCTTGAAGTTGATCGAACAAATCATCGATCCTAGGTAACGGGTATCGATTCTTCACCGTTAACTTATTTAACTCTCTATAGTCAATACACATACGAAACGATCCATCCTTCTTCTTCACAAACAAGACTGGGGCTCCCCAAGGTGATGAACTTGGTCTTATGAATCCCTTTTCGGCTAACTCCGCCAATTGTTTCGACAACTCTTCCAGTTCAGTAGGTGCAAGACGATAAGGTGCTCGTGCTACAGGTGCAGCACCGGGTATCAACTCAATCTGAAACTCCACTTGTCTAGTCGGTGGGATTCCCGGCAAATCATCGGGAAACACATCAGGAAAATCACGAACTATAGGCACATCTCCAATACACCTTTCCTTTTTCTTCGTCTCTCCCTTCTCAGAAATTTGAGCTAAGAAAAGATAACATCCCTTCTCTATTAGCTTCGGTAACTTAGTGCAAGAAATCACCGCTAATCGGGATGGGCTCCTAGAATCCTTTCGGTCTCCTAATATATTTAGGACCTCCTTTCCGTATGGTACACGCACGATCTTCTCGTCGCAAAGTATGTGAGCACGATACTTCGACAGCCAATCCATACCAATGATTACATCAAAACTTCCTAACGTGACGGGTAGAAGATCTATGTTGAAAGGGTGGTTCAAGAAATTTAACGTACAACCGCGAATGATGGTATTAATCCTTTCTATATTTCCATTAGCTAACTCAATATCATATCCAATTCCTAAGGCCATCGGGGGTTTCTCTAGTAAGGGTGCAAATGTAGTGGACACAAAACTCCTATCGGCACCAGTATCAAACAGTATGGAAGCGTAACGATTATTGAGAAGGAACGTACCAGTAACGACGTTCGGATCTTCTCCTCTCTTGTTCCCGAGTGCATACACTCTTCCTTGAGCAGCTCCAGCTTCCACACGTTGGTCCCCATTGTCTTGTCATCCACGATTTCCTCCAGCTCCACGGTTTCCATAATTGTACCCATTACCACCCGAGCCTTGATTTCCACGGTTCCGCGATTCTCTACACTCATTCCTATAGTGTCCCTTCTTTCCACACCCATAACAGGTAACATCTGCCTTGTTTCTCATTTCAGGAGCAGCTTGAACCATTGCAAGAGGTCGAGCTCTACAGTCCTTAGCTGTATGTCCTTTCCTTGAGCAATTCTGGCATGTCACACTACACCATCCGGTGTGGTGCTGATGGCAACGATCACACTTTGGTGCATCACCGTTCTGATTCTTCTTATTTCCATTCCCAATAGCATAAGCCTTAGCTTGTCTCTTGCTTCGGTGATCATTACTCTTAGAGTGACGGTCTCTCTTTCTCTTTCCATTCTTCTCCTTATAAGCTTCTTCTAATTCCAACGAATCCATAAGTTGTTGAGCAATTGTGATTGCCTCATGGATGTTTGTGGGCCTAGCAGAAATTACATCATTCCTCGTAGCTACAGGCAATCCATCAGTATACCTCTCAATCTTTTGAGTCTCGGTTTTCACCATATCTGGGCACAACAAGGCTAACTCCTGGTAACGACGATTGTAAGTCGCCATATCATTACCTTTCACCTTGTGGTTCCAAAACTCAATCTCTAGCTTCTTGACCTCATTCCTTGGGCAATAAGTCTGAATCAACAAGGATTTAAATTGCTCCCAGGTCATAGCATATGCTACATCACTCCCAACTGCCTTTCGGTAGTTGTTCCACCACGTCAAAGCTTCATCCTTGAAAGTAAAAGAAGCAAACTTTACCTTCGCATTCTCCGCACAACCACTGACATTAAACACTGACTCAGTCTTCTCAATCCATCTAACTAAGTAAACCACTCCCTCATTTCCACCAAACTCAATGGGTCCACAAATCTTGAATTCCTTATAATGACATCCATTAGCACGAACAGGTGGAAAAGTTCCAGCAGAATTGTTGGAATGATTTGACTCAGCGAGTAGTTCAGCAACTCTTTGCTCCACGAGTTGGTTGATCATTGCTTGATCCACCGTAGGTGCATTAAGTGGAACATGACCATTGTCTCCCTGAACATCAACATTTTGATTCCTGTTGTTACGGTTAGTGGTGTCCAAGTTGTCAGGAGTAGGGGTTTCGACATTTCGAGTAGGTCGACGACCTCGACGAGCAGGAGTAGTCACAGCAGGACCAGTCCTGGTAGACCTAATAGGGTTTCGACGGGGTGCCATTGATCTGTAACATCACACAAGTTCATAAATCTCCATTAGAACTTATCGACATGCTCAACAAAACATCTCAACGAAATCAAGTCATAGCAAGAATGGCAACGACACGTTATGTAATAATAAGCGAATAAGGACTCAATTTCCATAACACCCAAAATCACATAATACCATATACTAACAACCATCAATCATACAATAGCGATCTAACATCGTTCCAACCAACGGATAACACCAAACATACTAATCGTTCCAAAAGAGACGAATACCAAACAAATACATCAAAATATGATAACTAGCTTTTCTAACCGAACACTCCTCGGCTAAGAAAGCAACAAGATAATATAACTCAAGCAACTAGCCACGGGGCTGACGGAGAATCCTCAACTCCTGCCTCAAGCCATCAAGATCCCTCCATAACGATCCTAACTCCACGCTATGGGTGTCTCGGTCTCTCTTGAGGTCAGCCACCTCCTTCTCTAGCTCGGCATTCCTTTGCCAAAGCTTGCGGTCGGCCTCACGAGCAGTAACGAATCCTCGCTGCAAACTATCGATATGCTCATGAACATCCATCAAAACTCTCCTCAGCTCAGTAGCCCTGCCCACAGCGACAGTCAAATCAACTCTCAAATCTGCTAAAAACTCTCCAATAACTCTCTCAAGTCGATCAGATACGTGTGCAACTCTGTCACTAAGCTCAGTAATCCGAGCCCACAACCTGCCAACCTCACCCAACTCTGCATGCTCAGCAGAAACCTCCGACGATGCATCCGACTCAACGGGACTACCAGGTGGCAACTCAAACAAGAACGGATGATCAGGTGAATCGGGCTCAATCGGGTGTACAGGTGAATCAGGCTCCTCAGCCTGAGCTGGTGGTGCTAACTCATCATCATCATCATCAGGCATCTCATCTTCCTGAGGGTCATCCTCCTCCTCAGGGTCATCATCATCACCATGCTCAGCCTCCTGAGGGTCATCCTCCCGCTCAGGGTCATCAGCCTCATCCTCACCCTCGTACTCCTCCTCCTCATCGGAAGAGTACCTCATCACTCGTCGTCTCCTGCTAGGTGAACCATGTGGAGATGTAGTAGGTGATCTAGGACGACGACGCAATGATGTGGGTGGCGCCTCAGACAGAAGAGAATGAGCATCAATCTGTAAAGGTGATGGAGTAGGGCGTACCGACATGCGTGCTGTAGCTCGGTGGGCAAAGCGTGGTGCCACACGAGCCAAAGCCTGATGAAGAGTAAGCTGCCTCGATGTACCAGGGAGCCCTAGAGAAGATGAGGGTCCCTGCGTAGATGCAGCAGGTAGTGCTGAAGTAGAAGCTGCCTGTGACACAATAGCTGGAGACATGGCCATCTGGTAGGGGTCATCAGATGCCATAGTGAACTGTGCAGGTAAAACTGGTGCAGTAAGGATGTCCTCGACGACATCAGGCACATGGGAGGCCATAGTCTGTGACAACGGCGTAGGGTAGGTGTAAGTGTTTCAAAACAACTTAAATCACAACTCATAAAATCGTACCAAATATGCACATCAAATAGTACCATATAATCTTAATAAAAGAATTTCAAACACCGCATTTCTAAAAATGTTTATAAAACATATAGACCATATAAATCCTCAAGAACGCCATCTTAATACTAAAATCCATAAACCTCAAATCATCTCAAATATCTCATAATACCTCAATTAATAGAAGATGCTTCGGCTTGGCGGGCTGGCGGGCGGTAGTCAAGGATCATTTTCTATAAAAATACGGTTATAGTTTAGGCGTTTATTTACCTAGTTCTCTATAACCTTGGCTCTGATACCAATCTGTAACACCCCCAAAATTTGATACAGCGGAAGACTCAACAAGCTTTCGGGGTGCTACGGGGATTGGTATCCAACACAAGACAATATAGAACGAGATAAAGTAAACATAGTAAAAACACAACCAAATACGGGGTTTTAAGGTTTACATTTATCCCAACATCACTCAGAGTTAGGCCCAAAATAAAATAACAATAGGTCCAAATTTAATTATCAGAGTTTAAAAAATATAGATCCATAACCGTGTGCCACAGCCGAGCCTTCCAATCCAAGCATGCACCTCAACACTTAATTACCTGAGAAAACGTGCTAAAAGTCAGCTTTCGCTGGTGAGATCATAGGTTTAATTTCAACTAATAATATAGTGGACATGTACGCAAAACGCTTGCTAGCTAGACTAAGGATTTGCTAAAAGCCTGCGGATACCCTCCGCTCTCAACATAACACACGGAAACCCTTCCGTAATAGCCAAAACACACGGATACCCTTCCGTAACAACATAAGTATTCGGGTAACCCCCGCAATACCAATAATTACTCGGATAACCTCCGAAGTAATAATAACCTATAGGTGCACACTATAGCATCTAATAAGTCAACCTTGAATAGTACACACGAAACTATGTGACTAAAGCTGACAATCCAAATAAGCCAACCTTGAATAGTACACACAAAACTATGTGACTAAAGCTGACAATTCAAAATAACCAAATAAGCCAACCTTGAATAGTACACACAAAAGGTGTGACTAAAGCTGACAATAGATCCTAGTCCATACGCATAGCAAGTTTTAGAAAGAATATAAAAGCGATAATAGTCCACGTAAAATGATTTGCACGTTTCTCACCCCAATCGTTGAAAACATAGTTCAAGAGTAAAAAGTGGGGCTATGACTCACCTCAAGTCCAGAAATATAGCAAGACGAGGTAGGTAGCAATAAGATGTATGATAACTCACGAAACAGCAACTACGGACTTGGCACGACCTAACAATATTAACTCTTTCAGAAATCATTTCTTCAAATATATAATATTCCCAAACCCGGACGAGAATCCGTTTTATTACCGAAAATCCATTTCGTATTAGTTTGGTGTATTTGCGTTTGGTATCCATATGGGTGGTGGGTCGACTCAAAACAAACCAACAAGATCACACGTAGAACATATAATAAACTATAGATCTAATATTAGCCCAATATATCATTTAAATAAATCGCCAAAGTTTACCAAATCCGTCGATTTGATAATCCTCATATTTATTTACGTAATATACCGTTCCAAGATTACACCCAATCTAACGCACATATAAAGCACATAGCACATAATTACTATATAGTATATATCATAGTTTAATAAATTCCTCGTATATATCGTCAAATTGGCCAGATTTCCCAATATATACACTTGCAATCTATTACACTTTACATATACTACAACCTATGGGCGTCGTAGGATACGATGCCCACTAATATATTCGTTTCATATAACCAAACAACCCGGCTCAACCTTACGGTTGAGTGGTTATTTACTTATAGAAAACGTCTATATTAGTCGTCATATATCCGAGACAACACGAATGTCACAAATAATAACTTACCTGGACCCGAGTGACAACAATTTCGCCTAACTCAATAAATTTATCCGTTGTGTATTCAAAATGACATTTTATTAAATGTTTCATAATTGTCGGGAGTTTCCCGTTTTATAACACAATTTTTATAATTATAATACGTTTAATAATATTACGCCACTTTCGTAGCCTAATATATATCTATTTGTATTATTTATAATACGACTCGTGATTATTATTATTATTAATATACGCGTTTATATAGTTATATATACGTTATTCACGTATATACTTTCGTATAAACGTTCATATTATTAATAATTATTATTACGAGTTTTATTATTCTCGTTCAAGTTTAATAGTTATTGAGTTATACGAAATGGTCATATGTCCGAGTCATGACCCTCGGCTCATTGTCCAAGTCCAACAATAAGGAAAAGTCATAAATAATAAATCTCCGTCCAATCACAATCTCAACCACGGGCTACAACAATAAGGTCCGACTACGGTACCCGACTAACCTATCTCCGTCATCTAACGACCGTCTCATAACCGGTCCTCATATCACATACCACTCGACAACAACTCCTCAATATCAAAACCATAACCAATATACAATTCGACCCAATGTATACGGCCGAGAAAATAATACCACAACAACAATTAAACAAGTTCACACTTATACAAAAATAACATTAACAAAGTTAATGTGTGGGTCGGTTTACCAAGCCGACCCGAGCCCTCGACTCACTTGAGTCTCGGCTCCGAACCGCGAGTAACTTGAACTCGAAACCCACATCACATAGCTCACATGAGCTAAACCAAATAAGTATGTAAACCATTTAACTCTATAGTCAAATCGGCAAACAAGTGGCACTCGGCTAAAAGCCGCGACTCAAAGAGTCGAACCACAAAATCATACGAGCCAAAGGCTCGAACCATACTCAATCGAGAACCCCCTTGAGGTCTCGGTATGGCCAAAGAGTACAAGAACAAGGAACCCCGAGACCACTAGGTCTCGGCTAGCTTCGGGTCGAGGTCACAACACCCTCGACAACACTACACCCATAACAATCAATCATCCACAAAGACCATAGCCACACAAGGCTCGAATCAAGAAAAAAAATAAAAATAAGCCGAGAGCTTTGCTCTCGGTTCCAAGTCGACCACGACCCAACCCACGAAACCCGGATACCAAACAATCTTTTATTCACAAAACATCATTTCCATTCGAATACCCATTCGATTCTCCAATAAATCGTACATGTAGCCACGAATGAAACCAATTCGTGGCTCCCAAAACTCATGAAAAAGCTTCTCCTCACCTTCTAAATCCTCCAAAAGCACGGATCTAGAAAAGTACTAAAAATTCGAACGTAAAACTCTAGATTTGGTGGTGTTAATGAGGGTTTTAGGGCAAGTTTCTTATACCAAAAGAAAGAGGGGAAGGAGAGGAATAAAATGGTGGTTTTAGTTTTGTGGGGTGGCCGGATATACGGCGGTGGTGGCCGGAATAGTGTCGGCGGCGGCTAGGGTTTTGGATGGGGAAGAAATAGTTGAGAGAGAGAGATAAGAATGAGTGAGTGTGAGTTTGTGTTTGTGTGTGTGTAAAACCGGGCCAAGCGCCCCTTTATTAACTTTTCTTTTTTTTTTTTCTTTTTTTTTTAAAAGGTAATAATAATAATAATAATAATAATAATAAGAGTAATAATAATAATAGTAATAATAGAGATATTATTACGGTTGAGCGGGTAACACGGGTAGATGTAAAACACGTGGCCCGAACCCGAACTCATTTTAAAATTTCCATATTACACGAGAACCTCTCGTAATCAATTAAAATAATAACGGCTCGTTAAGACGAATCATAAAATTATGTTAGGTAATCCTAGTGCCAAAGTCAACGTAGTGCCAAGTGAGAATTCAAATATACATCGCCGATCACATAATCAAAAACGAATTATGAACATAATTCACGAATATCATAACGTCATTAAATAAAATTTCCATAAAATAGGTCTTACAAGTTCGTTGTGAAATGAAAATTTCAAATAAAAATTATAAACGAACTTATATCGAAATGCGGATTTTTAAAATGGCTCCCTAAACTGCCGGTTGTCACAGCGAGTTCCAAGGTAAACGGTGATCACAAACGACGTTGTGATAAAAAAAATGTATCTCGACTAACAAACAAAAATTTTGTTATCGGTAAAAACGGTTTTTATTATCGTAATGATTCGTAAATCATGAGTTTGCATTTACTATTTAGGAGGTAAAATTACGGGTGGTTACAAATTTCAAATTCAAAAATTTCCTTGTATATACCTACACTCTTTTGTTTCTCATACACACAACTCATACACAAATTCTCAACAATGTTTCACAAAGACTTCTCCTAACAATTCCCAGTCACCATGACTTCTCACAACAATTCCCCAGTCACCACGACTTCTCACAACAATTCCCAAGTGAACACGACTTCTCACAGTAATTCCCTAGCTCCAACCTGATTCCACATGAACCGGTTAACACTCCACCGGAAAATGAACCGGTTAACAGTCCACCAGTTGTGGAACACCAACCCACTCCGTTTGGACTCACTGAGGATGAACTCCGACTACTTGAGCAGGATGAGGAAGTCAGGAGAGAAAAAGAAGAAAGAGAACAACGAGAGGAAGCTGCTCGTATGTAGCAGGAAGCCAGGGAAGCACAATACCGCCAAGAAAACTTGTTTGACATCTTGGAAAGAGAGTATGAAGAGGACAGGATTGCTGAGGATTTTGAAGAATATTGGGACGAGTGTGAAAACTCAGACTTTTCGTTATAATTTGTAGTTTTATATTTATTTACGTATCGTAGTTTGTTAATCTGTAATTCGTGTTTTTAATTTAATATTTAATTTGTGTAATATTTTTATTATTAATGAAGTTTGAATTTGTAGTTTAAAATATTTGAATTAAAAAGATAAAAAAATAAATAAACCTTGGTCACCGACTATGTTAACTTGGTCGTCGAAGAGAGAAAGTTGATATGGCAAGGTCGTGCTCGGTCACGATTGTGCCCAGCCTAAGTTTCAGCTCTTAAAGTGTATGCTTGATTGAAAAAGCTTTTGAATGGTTCTTAGGATTTTACATAACAATATAGGATTTTACAAAACAATATACCCGATTTTGTCAAGTATGGGGACTTCAAGAGCAACTTCAATGGTAGCTTTATCAAAGATTTTTTACTATTTTAATAAGCTATATGAATGACTTGACCCATTGTAACAAGTTTACTAAAAGCTTTTAATAAGAGGATTTGACAACAAGTGATTTTCATTAAATGATGGCTTGTTGAATTTTCATCATACCCCTCATTAGCTATAACTTAATTGGAAAAATTGAAAAAGCTTTTGAAAGACTTTTGTGTATTGGAGAAAATTTATAAATTGACTTTTTGAAGGATAGAATTTATTGAAAAATTGATTGTAATAAATGAAAAAAAAAGAAAAAAGAAAAATCTTTTGTAGGTTGAAGCATTGTAGATGCTCCAGATTTTAATAACTCTGTAAAAGCTTAAGCTCCTAGACATTAGTTAGCATCTATATTTTCACATCATAACTTCTAGCTTTTCAAGATCTTAATATACCAGATGTTTTAAGATTTGATTAATATGAAAACCTTATAATATCATTGATTAAAAATGATGACAACATTAACCATTAAATTAATATTTTAAGTATTGTTTAATACTCAAAATTTATTATTTTTCGTTTATAACCTATAAACTATTTTCTCGCAACAACTATAAATTAAACCCGTAAGAGTGGCATTAAGAGTCGCATTAGAACCATAAGTTCACAGTATAAATCTTTGTCGTTATATATCGTCGTTTTGCGAGGGTATGTGTATAGTAAAAGTGAAAGAGCTCGACATGTCTTCTCGAACGAACATATTTCATTTGTACTTTTTCGGGATTATAGCATTCAAATCAACTTTTGACATAGTTATTGAAACTTCAAACTATCAAAGTCTAGAAGTGATACTTCTTTATGTAAAGTAAGACACCATTACCATATGGTACATGTGAACTCTTGAAATAAACACTTAATAAAACAAATATAAGTTAATCATAATTGGGATTATTAGCTCACTATACACCAAAAACCATAAGAAAACGTTTGGTCAAATCCAAAATACAGAAACTTCTTTGGCCCATACACCCCACTTATTTATTCAACTAGAACATGCAACCATGTTTTCCATCATTTATAATTTAATTTTCTACTAGTAATAATTATACAACTCAGATATTTTATAGAGTATTCAATATTGTCTTAGTCTAGAATAACCATTTGTCCTTAAATGATTTGTAGCTTTAAATTGTGGAAATGAAAATATATTGTATAGATGACAAATGGACAGGGTAACAAAACTGAAGTGACATATAATAGGTACATTTTGTGGTAAATTAAAGCTTAAGTTGACTAATTAACACTTTTAAAAAACTTGAACATTATAGAAGCTTTAGGGTCTTAGTTTTTGAAGCAAGCACGACGCTAGAACAATGATACAGGTCGGTGTACGAGGACTAGTCACGAGGCCTCAGCCGTAATCACACACGAGGACGAGATGATGAAAAAGTCCTTAACATGTTGTACAATATTACTCAGTATATACGTAATTTTAGAGCTTTTTAATTCTTTAGATACGTTGTTTGGAAGAATATTGTATAACAAGTTAAGTTCTCGTGCTAGATTGTCCTTGTGCATCAACTTATTCTCGTCTTTGTTACCGAGGCCTCGTGATAGTCTTCACACGTGAGACGACGACCCGTGTGTGAAGACTAGTTAAATATCTAACACACTTGTATACGAGGGTGTGCGAAGACTAGTTAAAATATCTAACACCCTTATATCATAAGCAAAGACAGTTGTCTTTCTTAACCATATTTTACAAAGTCATTAACAAATAAAACACGGGCAGCAAGCATCGGGCAACGGGCAGCCAACCTTCTAAATTACTACTACACACGTCTTATGTTCATTGCCTATATAAACCAAACACTATAACCATTCTCCTCCCACACACTCTTAAGCTCTAGCAATTTCAATATTTACGTATCGAAAAATATTACATTGCAAGAGCTTAAATCAATGGCTTCAATGAAGATGATCAACCTTTTCGTCGTCATGATGGCAATCATGATTGCCGCAGTTTCAGCTCAGGAAGCTCCAGCTCCAGCTCCAACTTCTGATGCTGTTGTCTTTGTTCCTACAGCCGTTGCATCTCTATCCGCACTTATATTTGCTTACATGTTCTAATTAATTAAGTTATACTTTATGGTATGGTTTAATTAATATGAGCGGTATTTTGTTACTATTTACCTATCTATCTATCCGTCTATCTATCATTTTGTTTTGAGCTTTTTGTAGATTAATAAACTTTATTTTGTGATTTTGATGGTGTGACTATGTAACCATTGATTTTATACTCATACTTGTATCATTCTTGTTATATTGAATTTATTGTTATATATGTCTTTTATTTAATTCTTGTTCAAGGTCACATATTCATGTCATGTCATTCATTTTCTTATCAAATGTTTAGGCGTTGTTTTAAAAGTGATTATTTCATTATAAAAAATGATGGTCATACTTAAAATGCATGATTAAAAACATGGCTAAGAATAAAATAATCATAGATTTAAGCATGTATTTAAGATCTCTTTATCATTTTTCATTAAATCATATATCGCATCAAAATTTCTCTAATTCAAAACATTCTTTTTTCGTAGAAACAACTCGAATATTATCTCTAGGTAATTTTGTAACAGCCGATTATCTGATTTGCAACATGAAAGTTAACGTTTTCGGTTTTAGGATTAATTTTGTTAAATTGGTATCCTCAAAAAATTTATGTATTCTATTCTCTAAAAAGTAAAAAAACCAAATCTCAATGCATTTGTACCATATTCGATATATTGCTTTTCGAACTTATTGCTTAGGGAATAACATTCTTATTCCCACTTTCATGATTCTAGTTCAAATGTCACATTATTATTCGTTTGAGGAATTTTATATTCTTTAGTAGATGTCAATTTTTAATTAGGTAAAAAATAGTAATAAAACTGTCTATCACAAAAATTATTTAATCTTAAACTTCAACAAAACTTTGACATATGTCCTGTTTTTTTTCCTTTTGCTTCCAACACAGGAAATGTCATTTTCTTTGTGGCTAGGTGTAAATATCTTAAAGTTTACAACTTTCTTACAATTCTTTTAGTTAAATTGCATAAGTTAAAAGTTGAATGAATGCTCAAAAGTCATGAATCAGTTGAGAAAATTGTAAGATGTAACTATCAAATTCATTAGATTAACAAAATGAAGGACACCTAGTTTAGAAAAAAACAAAGACAACTTATTTGGTAAATAAGATGGTATAACACGTATAACGTATAAAAATACAACAATAAAAAATTATTTTGTTTATGTACATACGCGAAACACAAACATATTTAACAAGACAACTACCAACAGGGTTTTGACCTCGAGGTATGTTGAAAGTACGGTGTTAATTAACCAAGTGGTTGAGAGTGTAAGTTATGTGTGTAGATTATGTCGTTGCGCGAGTTAATTCTTGTAAATAAGGATAATTATTTAGTCATCATAGAGGGTAAAAAAACCACAAAATTTGAAATTAAAATTGTTCATTACGGTAATAATTAGGTTGATTTTTAAAGTGGAAAAGGAGTCATCTTTATTTCTGTAAAGAAAAAGGAAAAGTGAATTCTTTTTAAGGTGACTTTGATTAACATGTTTGCCATCATTATCATTTGAAGTATGATTGACTACAAACCTTAATAAATAAACCAGATCATGATACCAAACAACCCAAAAACATGGGAGAAAACTTGTCTACAAATTTTAGACTAAATCATATGAACTGTCGTCTATGTGGTTTGCTCAAAATTACATACTGTTCCATCACCGACATTAGTTACCGATACCAATCGTGATCTTAACAAAATTTCGTGGTTCAAGTAACGAACTCGATCAATGAGTCAATAACACTTAACTTAAATGATTAGGGACAGGGTTTCCTAATGAACATGTATGTAGGTATGTGACAAATGACATTTTGGCATAATGTTGGAATGCACATGGGGATGAAAGATTAGACCCAAATGGGTGTCTACAAATAATCATGGCTTCTTCACCATTAAAAAAAAAAAGGTGGTTGGTTGGACCTTTGTCTCTCACATGGGTTGAAATGCCATCCACTCCATGTTATTTTCTCTTTTATTTCACACCTCACATTCTCATAATCTCACTTACCATGGCAAAGAAGTATCTCATCCTGAACTTACTTCTAAAGGGTATTTTTTCCGGGGTACAAGGGACCTCACCCGAGCCATTTTAGATATATGGAAGGTAAATCCGAGACTTTACAGACCGCTTAGCAAGATCCATAAAGTGTCTCACCGAGCCATTTTGTTGACATGGGAGATTACTCGCAGACTTCACAAACCACCTCGCAAGACACACATAGTTCAGTAAATCACAACCCCTCCACGATTGAATTGTACGCAAAATAAAAGTTTAAGTTAGAAGTTACTCACCCTAAACACCTTATCTAATAAGCAATCCCGAAAAGACAAAGATATATATGTTCTTTTATTAGAGTTTCAACAAAAAATTTATAGGTAATATCACTTGTTTTCTTGTGAACAAGTGCACCTTAAAAGACTTTTAAGGAAAGTTTTGAAAGAGATGATTGTTCTTTTATACCAAGTGGTATCAATTATCATGTCAAGATTCTTTTATTCGATTATCTTTGACAAAACTTGCAAGTTCCAACAGCAAAATCACGAGAGAAAAAACCAAGAATCTTGCCTAAAGATCTGGGGATTCCCACACGATAACTTAAGGGTCCCGAACTCTATCCTATTTTTAGGTATTGCGTATCCTACAAAGATACCTCAACGAGAGGGCGACAAAAAAACTTTCACCCTAAATATGGTTCAAGCTTCAGTCCAAAAAACTCAGAAATTGCAAGTTTATACACTGGTATGGACCGGAAACATAAAGTGTTCATCTATAATCATCATTTGCTTCACAATCGCAATCAAACCCCAAAATGTTTTTGTACAAACGTTCAAAATCTACCACTACGCAACTTAATAATTCTATGTAACTTTCTAAATGATTTCCTAATCAGCAAAACTACAAATATGCAATTAGTTAAGTTTTACAACTATTTCTGCACATAATATCTAAAACATACCAATTTCGCTAAAGTTCTGATTTGACAGAAATCTGTGAGAGTTCTTTATCGGCAAAGTGCAAAAGCCTTCTAAGCCTTAGCACCATATCACAATGAAACGGAAGTGACGATCTTCTTTCAAGGTATCCCGGGCTCACCGTCATCCAAGACAATGCATGTAATTCAGCCGCCACACGTTCCAAAATCAAATTATTCTCTATTCCCGACTTGCCCATGTTTTTCATTTTCTCATTATTGTTATTATTACTACCATTATTGTTATTACCTCCGTAATAGTCACAAAGTCCAACCGAGAGAACCGAAGGCCATTCTTCTTTGCAATTGCTTCTAGAGTCTTTCCTCATTGAGGGTACGGCTTTTGAGACAACGAAACCAGTTGAAATGGGAATGGCGGAACCTTTGCTGTGAAGGAGGTGTGCTAATGGCGGTGATTCTGATGTTAGACAGGTTGGAAGTTGGAGCGGGTTTGGAGGGAGAAATCGCATGCTAGGTGACGGTACAAATATATAGGACGCAGATGCGGACCCCAAAGATTTTACAGGTGTGAAACCTTCAACGTAGCATGATTGACCCATTACTCCACTGCCTTGAGTTGTGCCTATTTAACAAGATGCAAAAGTAAAAGAGGGTCGTAAACAAACCGGCCATTACACAAAAAGGGTATAAAGGGAATATATCTAACCTGGAGATGAATCTGCTTGATAGACCAACTGTAGTGAATGGTCAACAGAGACTGCTACAAAAGTGATGCTTTGGACCCATTGAAGTAAACCCTTGGAATTATCCATGGCAACATGCCCGCCACCACCACCGCCACCTAAGTGCTGCTGCTTTCTACCTGACGGTTGACCTAACCCACCTTTCATATAGGCGGAACCTTTGCCGTGATTTCTGTCTTGCATTATACTCATCTCTTGTTGTTGCAAAGGACCTCCATTGCTGCTTGCGGGTATTCCATCTGGTACTGATCGTCGAAGCTGCAAAGACCATTTTTTGACCTCCGAACCGCCAATAGAATAAAGCGCTTTCTGCCATTCTGCTTACATTATCACATTAATAAATATATGTATTATCAAATGGATAAAAAAAGGGAGGGCAGGGAGGTTATATACCTTGGCACTCGAGTTCAAAGAAGGATCCAATGCGTGTGATAACGAAATCCCGAGGCCTAGCCGTACTTGTATCAGGAGAACACGCCTGAAGTATCTGACATCCTTGCTGCAAAATTTGAACGAAAAGAAATTGTAGACCCTTTGTGTCCTGTCTACTGCTGATTCCACCAAACGGAAATGTACAGCTGTCAAGCAGTTCACCTCTCGCATCCGTCCATATGCAGACAAGCCATCGCCAATCCTCGGTCCATCCATAGCAACAATGTAGGCTCGGGGGTGTTTTCTGATGGTTCGACCCAAAACCATCATCCGACCCATCCATTTGAGAGCCCATCCCAGCATCAGAACTCGTACCGTCATCTGATAAAAGCTTCATAGAATCCGGTGAAACACCACGTTCTACGGAACCTGGTTCCGCAAGAATAAAAAGTGGCTCAAACATGTATTTTAACTCATCATGAAGAGAATATTCACTACTTCGATTCGGATCACTTCCTAACCCCCCTGGCCGAGACATTTGCCACGAGTTATCCCAAGTACCCGCTCGCATACTAGCATCAAGTTCACCCTCTCTCTGGCCCATTCTAGACCCAACAGAATCTTTCCACATCCCCTGCATCGGTGAATTCATTTGCATCATACCTGAATGAGATTGAGATCTACCCGGCATCGAAACCGATGGGATGATATCAGATGAGCCTCGAGAGATCCTTCGTGCTTTGTTATAAACCGTGAAAGCAATTTCTTTAAGGATGGTGGGTTCGTTAAGGGACGGACTAGTCACCCTAAAGATTGCATCAACTGTCACAATTTGTAACACCAATTTAGGGATACTAAAACCTGAAATTGTCACGACGTTTGATATTGATGCTTCATCTACTGCTGTTGAGCAACTTAATGCCTTCCCAACTTGATTTTGCATCGCGGATCGTCTTTCTTTATCTGATGACGGAAAGACAGCTGAACCAACAGCTACACAAGATTCAACGACAGTCTTTAATACCGCAACAGGCTCGGGAAACGGGCACACCACATATATTACCTGATCATGATATCCAAAGTTATACGAAAAAAGGGAAATTTCACTTAGAATTATTGGGTTAGTAATAGATATCTTTCTCAAACTTTCACTCGTTTGAAGTTTTAACCCATACATGGCAATGTTTTAATTCTTACCTTTTTCTTATTGTGTTCATCCAATAACTTTTTTCTATTTTCAAATGTGTTTCAATATAAAACTAATAATAACGATGATTAAAAAATAAAGACAAATAAAGAAAAAATAAAAGAAAACGGTCAACTCATCAAGACATGAGTCATGACCGATCAAACCGGTTATTAGTAATACAAAGGTTCGAACAAGACGCAAGTTACGGGACAAGAAAATGCAAAAAGAAGTTAAGGATAAGAACATCGCCAAAAAACATTTGAGGGTTAAACCGCAAGTTAATGAAAGTTTGAGACTTTGAGGATTAAACCATTATCAATTCTATAATATTTATAAAACTTAGAAGTAGCCACAACTTACTGTACAAGGAGTGCTGTTTCCTTCTTTCGAGTTCGGAGCAAAGATGGAGTTTAGCTTTAGGGCTTTTAAAACCTTAGAAAGGGACTTTAAGAAGCTTGTTAAATCCCAACCATTGGATAAAGAAAGAAAATAGTCACTAATTGACCCCACTAAAGATGCACTGTTGCTTTCGATCTTCATTGATTGAGGACAATCAAGTAAAACAAAACCAGAAGACGACCATTTCCCTGAGTCTTTGCTAGTTTGGTTCCCCATATTCTGAGCTGAATGAGTCCCCAATTTGCAAGTCTCATACACTGCAAAAAAATAAAATAAGATTATTTACTAATAACTAATTAGTGCATAAAACGTATACAAATATTGTTACACACCAGTTTCGAGCTGTTGGAAGAAATCTGCAGCAGCTGTTGTCAGGGGATCGATGTCCGGGCATACAACACAATAATTCATCTGCAAGAAAAATAATTTGTAATTATGAAAAACTATGTTAACCTAGACGGGCAAGTAGTAATTTCTTACATGTTTCTGCATAGCATAAGGTTCGAAAGGAGCTTTTTCCCAGTGTTGAAGCGAGGTCGCTGAGGTCTTTAGCCAATCATCTTGGTAACTGTTATATACATAACTTTTAGAGCTAAAACATGTCATCTTATAACCGAGAGCTAAAATTTGTATGATTAATGCATACCCGACAAGAATAGCAGGAATAGGAACTACAAGAAGTGCAGGCCTGATTAGTTGATGCTCTGACTCAGTCATGTCATCTATTCCTGTTACCAAGGTGAAACTTTTTTATACTAAAGAACATACGTAACCTATAGTCCTATTACATAGTCTGACTAAAATTATATAGAAATTATGATTTATTATGGGCAACCTTTGCTAAGAGTAGATCCACCAGCAGACTGAGGTGGGCTCATTGGTTCAACCGAAGAATCATTTATGCTTGCAGAAGATTCAGCCGGAAATCCATCACCACCATTACGACCTTTGCACCAATCAGTGACTGTCAACGGACCATCAAAGGTGCCAAACGCGGATTTTAATGCTGATTTAATGTCAGATTGTAGCAATGTAATAGCATATGATGCATGCACCTGAACCCGACAATAAAGATACAGATCTTAAATAAAAACAAAAACTTTAAATGATTTGAAGTAAAAGGTACAAAAGCTTACCTCAGCGGAGAGTGGGTCCGCTAACTCGACACCAGCGATGTCAAGAGAATGACAAGAAGCCAAGACCCCACCACAACCAGCGTGAGCAAAAGATGGCCCACAAGAAAACCCGCGTCTCCATTGCTCCTGCATCGCCAGCCAGCCGTACGGTCCGTCCCCACAATCTGCATCTAATGTCACATCCACAAAAGACGCTGCTTGTTGAAAAAGTAATGACATTCCATCAAGAAGCTCCAAAAGCGGTTGCCTTTGCCCGTACGACAACATCCCTTCTTCATTAAACGAGTTATGAGGTAATGAACCAAACGGTTCCATATTTGACATTGGTTTTGAACCTTTAGTGACACCAACGGTTCGCCAAACACCAACAGGCGAGTTAAGAGACCCATCAAGCAGCCCGCTATCTAAATCACCCGCGATTCTAATGGGTATATCTTTCTTCTTTATATCGTATTTACTTGTTATATTGTTATCTTGCAAAACATTTGATTCACCATGCATTTGATACAGAACATTATTATTTCCGGATAACCGATTCAATCCAGCTGGCAACGAGCTTGCGGGAGTTAATAACGTATGTCTTATTCTACACATAAAAGCTTGAAACATCAAGCACTCGAGTTCATTAGCAATACCCGTTTTCGATGATACAAAAATACTCTCTGTTCCTGTCATCTTATTCCGGGTAGACGATCGCAGACCTATATTACCCGATAATGTTGATGGTGTAACATCTTCACGTGACGTGACAACGATGTCACGAGATGACGGTTTTTCGTCTTTTTTATCGGTTACGTTCTCGACATGAGTGTAGTATTTCTTCGATTGAAGTAAATATTTGTCTTTTGAATTTGTACCGGGTCCCGCTTTATCGTCAGTTGCATCACGACGAGGAGGTACTGCAGAGTAGACGTAACTATTTGTACTTGAATTTGCACTCTCGACTGTCCGGGATTTCGGAACATACGGGGTTTTAATAACGGAGGATATCAAGTCAGTCGCTGGGGTTTCAACGGCTCCATATTCTGGAGCAAACGTCATCATAGCTTCAGCCTTTATTAGATATTCAAACTCGGTGTTATTAGGTGGTGGATTATAAGTCATTGATCCGGAGGATACATTATCTTTTGCAACAATTTCTTGATTTTTGCTTGTTGACTCTTCAATAACGGGCAATGGCGGATTAAAGCTCTCAAAAGAAGAAAACCCCCCTGCCAAAATCATCGGGTCAGTCGTCTCCATCATCGCGGTAAATGGGCTGCTACTTACATCTCCACCGTCGGTTGCAGAAAACATGGGAGTGGGAGTCTGTGACTCTTCAGTCCCAGGCGGCTGTTGACCATATCAAAAACATCAAACATAAGTTGCAAATTAACTTTTAAGAGTATAATATATCATTATTTAATTAAGTACCTCCCCAAATGGCAGAGCGTCATTCTCAAAAAAATCACCAAAATCTCCAAACTCCGAGAGAAGTGCTTGGATATCCATGACAACACCTCTATCGTCATCGTCCCAGTCCCACTGGGACCCACCTTGCTCGTTGTTGATTTCCATTGAATTGTATGCATCGGCTCCACTGGCCTGACCGTATGACTCATTCATTCCAGCCCGAGTTCGCTTATTACCCTGTGCATAGCATATAGACTTGTTTAGATAAAAATGAAACGGGTTGAATCAAAATGCTGTTCGTAGATTTAGATAAACGATCATATATACCATTTTGGAACCATCAATATTCATTTGATCTGCATTAGTTAAGCCAGATTTTATGCATGATATAGAATCAGCATCAGCCTCGAGATCATCGCCAGTCATCCTATCACTAGATGAACTAGTGCTACTACTGCTATTACTATTTCCGCTACTGTTGTAACCATGTTGAGAGCGGATACCATTATCATGCCAAGATCCTTCCATGGTACCGAAAGCATCACTGGAGAATATCAAAAGATCAATAAAAACATAACTCGATCAACAATATAGTAATACATAAATAGAAGTGTCATGCAAATAGGCTTACCACTGTACAGAAAAAGACGAACCAGACAATGATGGCCCCATCCAATTTTGAAGCCAAAATCTGTCGACATAAAAAAAAAAAAGGAAACACTTAGTAAAAACGTATAGAATGCTTTTAATTATTCTTTGAGAAATAAAAATGGAAAGAAAGAGATGCCTTTTGAGAGACGATCTAGCGGATGACGTTTGCACGACTGGTACAAGGACTGCCTCAGATGGATATATAAATGTTTTTTCATTTTCTTTAGTGACACCAGGAGATTCAGATATATGCTGTTTTGAAATATTCTTATTTGAATTT
The DNA here is from genome assembly GCA_030686995.1 of Artemisia argyi. Taxonomy (NCBI): domain Eukaryota; kingdom Viridiplantae; phylum Streptophyta; class Magnoliopsida; order Asterales; family Asteraceae; genus Artemisia; species Artemisia argyi. The sequence continues at coordinate 24,441,740 of CM060695.1, read as the reverse complement.
GATGCCAGTGGCTTCTCACTTTCGGCATTTTCACAACCGAGGGTTACTTCTAGATAACAGTTTTGTCCCCTTAATTGACAGCCAGAACTTTGCGAAAACATGTGTGGAAGACCTACAATTCCATTTGAAGCCTTTGACTTTCCAGAACTGTAACCATGTTTACAAAAAAGAACACATATTCGGTGAGTGTTGTTATTATAAATGTATCAACGATAAAAATTATAAATGTTATTTCTTGGTAATTAAGTTGACTCCACCTGAAATATAACTGCTTCACGAGATCGCCTGGACAAAATCCAGTAAGTCTGCCACGCATTCCATGTGGAGACACAATAACTGCAGTATCAAAAACTCTATTAATAACCGCCTCAATGATTTCATCAAGCATTTAAAACAAGAAACGGACGCCAAATGACCATAAAACAACCTGGAAGCCTGTCACTGGATTGACTAGATGTGCGTTTTACTATTGTCTCCATGTCATTATTTGAAAGTGCCCGAACATGCCTGATAGCAAGAAAGAATATAAATAACAAAATATTCATAAAATCATGATGAAGAACAAAATAAGGAAAAAGTTGACAAACTTTGCAGATATTATAACATGCACGAATACAGCCTCTTCAGTTGCCGTGAAGGTAAATTCAAGAACTGGTTGGCCTCTCCTACAAATATAATCAAACATAATATGGTCAACACATATAAACATAAATTTACAAAATTACTTTTACATTACAACTGCACACACCTGAAAAGTTCTCCTTGCGAAGATGAATGGTATCTTGAGAACACATCCCCAAATCTCATATATGAGAGTCCTATCAACGCTCTGTCGAAAGTATTTTAAGAAACATATTCAATATTTTATTAAATTTTGTTTCCAAGAAATATAAGTTAAATATGGAAATCATAGAGGCCCAAACAGAACCTTTCGATACAATTTCTTAAAGCTTGAGAAAGTGCAGCAGCCACCTCTTCGGAATCTCCAGGCGCCAACCAGACACCCGATGCAAGACCTATTACAAATTATAAACATAAAATGAATTAAAACTGCAAAATAGTCAAAAGAAATGAATATATTTAAGAATTAATATTGCACCTCTCAGTTTAGATAAAGCAGCTTTAGCCTTATCAGGGACGGATGAATGGCGGCCCGGGATAAAAAGCCATAGCTTAATTTTCTCATCTGCAGATTTTGGAAAGTCAACAAAATGATTGGAAAAAGAAATACGGCTTCGATTCTTAAAACAAATGATGTAAAATGAGGCGTTTACCAGGGTTATGTAGGCCCTGAGATGGATCCCAAGGCCCGACAAAAGAATTACCCCATGTGCTTAGGAACCCATCCTTCTGCAATTGCAGATGGGCTGAAAGCACCAGCTGTGCACCAACATCTCTTTGATTTAACTTTCCACTGCTCAAAATATCGAAAGTTAGGTTGCCAATTTAAGAAAGATGGTTTTAACTTTTTTTAGCATAAAATACAAACTTAATGCACTTTTTCAGTTGTCACGTTTTTGTCATTGTACTTCTATCTAATCCAAGTCATTACAAGTTCGTTTTGCAGAAAAAAAAACCTCAAATGTCAGCTTTCATAAATATAGATTTTTATATTCAAATGTTACAATTGTGTATAAAAATGTTAAATTTATAAACAAATGTTGACTTTTAACATATATAAATGTTAACAGTACAACTTATAAAATGACTCTAACAGGACACATATAACATCTGTGACTCAGATGTACAAACAAAAATACAATGCAGGACAACTGAAAAAGAATGTAGGTATTGATCCTTAAGCAATTAGTATAAAATGCTAAACATAGGTTAACCAATACGTTCCAATTTCTTAACATAAAAATAACTAACCTTCTATCAGATAGGTTAGGATCAGATTCACTCGGGAGGTACTGGAACCATGACACTTGATGTAAACCGCCCTATAAAAAAATCCATCATTAAAACTAATTTCAAGCATTGTCTACATAACTTCATCTAGCTAATTTCAATCGTAAACTATATCTAACGAAAGAAAACATACGATTTTGAAGACATTAGTCCACATCACTAATCCAACTCCACTTTCAACACCCAAAACAGCTTCAAATCAGTTCAAAGCTTCGTACTTTATCACGAAGAACAAACATTTCGTCGTCCACCTAAACAACCGAAACAAAAAAAAAATACACCACCAACATTATTAGTACTCAAAACCAATGCATAAAAACCAAAACTTTTATCAAATAACAAGAAACCCGATACCCGAAAAAGCGTAAACTTAAGGGATCATAGCTAACAAATAACTAGCATAACTTCCAAATAACTAAACTTTACATCAATTGCACAAATACCCATAATTTCTAAACCATTAAAAGTTACTAAATAAAGCTAATTTCTTGAATTTGAACTAAAAAACATGAAATTGAGTTCTAAAAATTGCGGAAATTAAAAGAAGGGTTTTGCAATTGAGACTTACTAGTGATGAATGCGATCTTTAATTTTGGAATTTGATGAAGAAATCAAGAATCTTGATTGATTAATGTGTATGAACACAAACCCTAATTTTTGTAATTTTGGGGGAAAATGTATCAAGGGTTTTAAGTGTAACAGATCCTCTCTATTCGTTTTTCCTTTTTTTTCCTTTTTTTCTTGTTTTTGGTTTTGACTTTTTGTTTTTTGTTGTTTGTTTGGACTTTGGAGTTTGACACTTTGACTCTTTGTTAAGATTTCAGTTTGTGTGGGGTTAGAAATGAGCTAGTAAATACATTTTTATTTAATGCATTTAAACTTTTTTTTTTTAAAAAAACTCAAAATTAGATGTATTTATCAAATTAGGTGATTGATATGTATTTTTCGTCATCTACATGTCAAATCTCGTACTAGTGCTACTTTGCATCTTTTTCACTTTAAAATCACTTTCAAAACGATAGGTGATGCATCTAATTTAAATCAATGCATCTCAAATTGGTTGTTATAGTTGTTTCTCATTTTAAGTTTTGTTATCACTGAATCTCTATTCATGAAGTATGTCACATTAAGTATATTCATGGGAATTTGGATTTTGGTTTGCAGCTTTATACATCATCTACAACTTCTCTCAGTACTTACTCATATATTGATTGGGTTGGGTGTCCTAGTATAAACCGGTTCACTTAGGATTATTGTGTGTTCTTCGGTAACAATTTGTTGTCTTGGTCTTTTAAGCGCCAAGCCGCCAACACACTCATTTCCCGCTCTAGTGTTGAAGCGAAATATAATGGTGTTGTTAATGCAGTTACATAAAAAAACGTGGATTCATAATCTACTTTGTGAGTTACACACTCCACTCTGATCTGCAACCTTGGTCTATTGCGATAATGCGATTGCCATTTATTTGACTGTCAATACGGTGCAACATCAACATACGAAACATATCGAGATTGACATTTTTTTTTGACACGGTGCCTAAAGGACAAGTGCGGCTTCATGCGCTTTCTCGCAATCAATACGCGGATTCTTTCACGAAGGGGTTGCAATAAGGAGTTTCGTGCTAGTTTGAGTGCTCGATCTCCTCCCATTCTAACTGCGAGTGAATGTTAGTCGATGCTATTATTAGGCCCGTTGCTTATGTATTACGGGCTTAACCCATTTAGATTAGTTCTATATTATTTAATTGTATTATATAAACTCTTTTGGGTTATCAATAATAACTGGACAAGGTTTTCAAAAAAAATAGTTTATATAGGATTTTTGTATTGCAATACTTATATTTGTTGATCTTAATTGGGATCTCTCGATGTTGTACTCCAAACAACTTTATGGCTAATTTTGAGGTATATAAACAAATTCACCTTTGTCACTAAAAGACCTGAGACCAGGTTACTTTTCAATGATGTCAAGCCCTTTAGTTTTAAGAATTTCCACCTTAGTTGAATTGAGTGATTTTATAACGCGTGTCACAATTTGATTTCACAAACTAGTTTATATATTATTATTGTTCGAAAGAGTATTTTGTTTGAGTATTTTCATTATCAACAAATTTCATCTTTAATATTTTTTATTTAGATAAACAAAAATGACATAATTCTCCTGTAAACGTCTTATCAATATTAAAAGAAAAGTCAAGAAAATATATAATATAAAATGAAAAAAAATAAAGTAAAAAAAGTAAAAAGAAGACATTAAGAGGTTCCCTGCACATATTGGTGGGTAAAAGGTTTGACCATTTGACCGTCTTTGAACGAAAAAAAAAAAAAGTAAACATACTTAGTGATCAAAATGTTTGACCGCGCATAAGATTAAGAAGATGTTAAGAGGTATTTTAAAGAATCAAGCACCCTGATATTAATTATCTACTGTTGTTCGTTTGTAAGAATCTAACAATTGAGTGGATTGTGCAAATTGTAAAGTGTCATCAATTTAATCCTGAAACACAGGGCCGGAGTTAAGGAAGGGCGACATGGGCCACTGTCCAGGGCCCATTATTTGGAGGGGCACTAAATTTGTAAAAAACCCAACTGGTATATATGTTGGACAAAAGCCCAATAGAAGGATTATAACAGATGCATATGTTGAGTTATAGTGACACTAATATTTAGAATTTATTCTCTATATATAATGTTGGATACTCCCATCGACCCATCCCAGTATCGATTAGTATGTTGAATTATAGTGGGACTAATAGTATTTTTGAATATTTATAACTTTTTTTTAGCATCGATTAGTATATTTGGATATTTGTAACTTTATTTTTTGGCATCGATAATGGTTGTTTTACTCGCATATTTTTCTATAAGGGGGTCTTTTTTTAGTTACGGCCCAGGGCACCCAAAATCCCCAGGACGGCCTTGCTGAAACATTACTTATTCATATAAGTTACAGAACCACATTATGCTTTCTAATTCAAACCCTTAAAATTATAAAATTAATGGTGTGTATTAATTACACACCTTTTCATTACCAAATATCGACCCAAAATGACTTATTTGAGCTAACAAATGCCAAGAAAACGTGTGTTTTTTGTGTTTGTGATATGCAGGTACGGATATTACGGAAAACAAGCAAAAACCCGGAAAAACGGGCACGAGAGTATGAAAGGTTCAAAAAGCCGATGCCGGGAAGCAGTTTTCAAGTTCGGATCATTATTCAAGCTCAAAGTGTCAAATCAACCCTTGAAGAATCAAAGTTTGTCAAGTTTAGCCCTTGGATAAAGTTCACTCAATTGGCAGATTTGGTCCTCGGAGTTTAACAAGTTACACATTTGGTCCTTGTAACTTTCATTACTAAAAACAAAGCCTGGTCCAATTAATTATCCCAAAAGCCCACTCACCAAATAAATGCCAAAGGCCCATTCTCTTTACTCTTGACCCGGCCCCAAAATAATCAAAAAAATATAAAATATATTACCCGTACAACTTACCCTCCCCCCAAATCAACTCACTCCCCAGATTTTACTGTTCACACAAGAACCCTAGAAATATTACCCACCAATTCACCCACTTCCACCCAATTATTTACCCAATTAAGGGTAATATGGTCAAACCCCTGACACCCTGACACCTCCTGACACAAAGAATGCCACGTGAAAGCTGCTTATTGGACCGAACGTGTCACCACAAGGATTTGAAGGCCATGATTGGTTCGTGGGTGTCATCAGGATCTAGTGGAGTATATTCGTGAGAAGATGCTCATTCTAGAGCCTTCTGAAAGCTCCTCACCACACAGCTATAAATAAGAGGCCTACTCCAACGATTGAAGGTGTTAGACTAGGAGTAGGAGTAGTGTAATTTCTTAGAGTAGTGTTATGCTGTCCATTTTATTTTGTATCTAGTTTAATCATTGTAATTTCTATAAGAGTTTTTAATTAAATTTCTAGTTTACTTAAATAAATTTCTCAGCTTAATTTTTTATCTTATCTCAGCTTATTTTGTTTACTCTTCTTTATATTCTGCTTATTTTGTTTGCAAGTTAGCTCATTTTATTACTCTTATACAGTCTTTACCTTCATTTACATAAAAATAAAAAATAAATAAAAATCAGAAAAATAAGAAAAATAAAAAAATATATTTACATAGTTATTAGTATAAGCTCACAGTAGAGCTTATTTTCTTTTATACATCTTATTTAAGCTTAAATAGCTTATAGTGAGGTGTTTTTTAGTCTTTGTTCATTAATCAGTCAAGTAAAAGAATAAGTTGATTAGTAGTTGTGGTGGTGATAAGCTGATACAGAACCAAGAGTGAAATCAGCCTATCTAGTGATAGGCAAGCATAGTGAACACCTCTCTTTTGAGCTGAGGTGCTTTGAGGTGGTAATACCTTTTCATTTTAAATACATTGTTGCATAGTTAGTATTATCTGTCATAGTTGTAGATCTGTTCATTTTATTTCTGTTTGATTTTTATGTAGACTATAGTTATACTGCTGATTGATTAGTGATATTAGAATGATATTGGTAGAAGTTATAGTTATTTGAAGTCATTTACAGTTAATTGTAGTGTTAAGCTGTAGTTATAGGGGTGTTTGGATCAGTTGGTTTAACTGAGTTCTTGGGGTGATTTAGTTGTTTAGCCTGCACTAGTAGTTCAAGTTAGGCATAAGAAGTTTGGATATTGCAATAAAACAGTAGGTTCATTCTTAAAAAGTCAAAATAAGATTTCTATTGTCTTAACTGTTAGTGTAAGTGAAATTCAGTTAGTGCTATCTCAGAGTTTGTTGAATAATTTATTGATACATCTTAATTCACTTTAAATTCAGCTTAATACAACTAGTTAGAATAATAATCAGCATTAGAATTTGGATTTGGTCAAAATTCTTGTGCAATAAATTAGTCAACATTTTTGTTACTCAATTTTTGGTACAATTTTTGATAGCTCTTGTAGGTTTCACTAGTAGGTAGAAATAGATAAAATTAGTTGATTTGTAATCTCTAGTAGCTGGTTAATCATTATCAACAATAAAATCTAGGTTAAGGTCTTATTAGCTTATCATAATTGTTGCTTTTAGTTGACTGTGTGGGGGCTTATCTCCCCTGCACCACAGTAATGACCATTGTTTATGGCATCATTTTGGTTATTAGCTTATAGTCCTAGCCTCAGATTTTTACTCTTATTGCATCTCTGATTAGTAGTCTTTATATGTCCATCAATAGTTTCTTCTTATCAGCTTATTTGAGTAGCTTAATCTGCCTTGCTTATTGGTAGCTTAGCCTAGTTTTCTGTTTTATATCTTGGGCTGCAATTGTGGGTTTGAGCTTGATTTTAAGTTTCATGGGCTTATCTGAGATTAAGAGTGGTAGTCGTAATGTAGTGTATGGTCTCTTTAATCTGTGGCTTAATTTGTGTATGCTTTTGCTTATTCTAGCTTATCATTAGTGCTTATTAGCTTGCAATCTACACTTCTGTGTCTATTTTGAACTTTTCTTGATTTATTTGAGCTTATAGTAGTATAATACAGTAGTGGTATTAATTTGGTAAAGTTTTGTGGCAAGTGCTTATTAATAAGCACTTGCTATATGCTGTTTTGGCCTGTTTAAGCACTTCTGCTTATTATTTTTAATTCAAAATTTTTCTGCAAGCTTTTTATATTAATTTAGAATTTCTGGTAATTTTTCATAATTTTCTGAGGTCATTTGCTATTTTTCTTAATTTCTTTTAGATTATAATCACTTTTTAATCATTTTTAAATTCTAAAAATCCATAAAAAAATAGAAAAAAGCCTTGAAAAATACAAAAATAGTTTTTAAAATTCTTTTATATTATTTTAGATTTTCCAGAATAGTTTTTATAATTTTCCCATTATTTTTCATACTTTCTTTTATTTTTAATTACTTTTTAATTCATTAAATAGATAATTAATTCTAGAAAATAAATAAAAAGTCAAAAAAAAAATTTTCTTTTTCTAGAAATTCTTTTAAGTAGTTTAAGATTTTTAGAAACTCGTTTCACGTTCGTAGGATCATTTTTTGTATATAAGTCGCGTTTTATTTCGTACGTTACGTTTATTTTTACGTTTGAATTCCCGTTTTCACGTTTTTAACGTTCGTACATACCTAGATTGTAAATTCTTCATATTTTACTATTTCTTAGTATAATTTGATCTTAAAAATCATATTTTCCATTTTCCCGCTTTTCACGACACGATTTCTCGATCCGGTTATTCACGATTCCATTTCACCTTCGCTGGGAAAACGACCCGGGAAATACTTTCACCGGTATTTCTTCGGAATAATCATATACTACGATAAAACTACCTTTATCAATTAACTTAACAGAAACGGTTCAAATAGAGCAAATCCAATGGGTCGTAAGCACCCAAAAGTGTTGCTTCTAAAATTTGTAAAATCTTTTGATGGCCCGTACAAATATTCATGCATTTTTACCAATTACCCAACTTGCACGACCCACCCATTTAACCACATGTAGAACCAAGTCATGCTTAGCTTTGGATAATAGTTCAGAAAACTCTAAAAGGTTTTTATTTTCATTTTTAATAATAGATGCTATAAAACTAAACCAGTGTAAACACCAAACAGATGTGTCGGAAACCATGTTTATCATTAACTGTGTCCCTAACAAGTCTCTGCCAAAAGAGTACTCTCAAAGATATCAGTATTAAGAACCCACATATACCTAAGCGGTTGTATATTAAAGGCAAAAGTAGATAGTGCTTGCTCGCTAAAGGGACAATTTTGAATTACCAACTTTTGAAACTTTGGGCACCCCTTCGATAACTCCACAAGCCTTGCATTAGATACTTTTATATACTACGAAGATAGAGATATCGCAGGTTATGACCATACTTCCCAATATACCCTAGACCCTCATCCGTCATTTGTAGGGCTGTAAACGAACCAGACGAACACGAACGGAGCCTTGTTCATGTTCGTTTATTTAATTTTAACCGGACAAATAAACGGACACGGACGCTTAAACGGACGAATTTTCTTGTTCATGTTCGTTTATTAAGAAAATGAATTGTTCATGTTCGTTCATTAAGACACTAAACAAACATTAAACGAACACTAAACGATCAAACATAAATGAAAGAGACAAACAAACAGAAACTTTATTGAATTTTTCACAATATATTGTTTTATAAGTGTTGTTTTGTTTAAACAAATAATTTTTAAAATGATAAAATTAAAAGATATGATACATGAACATAAATAGATAAATAAACATAAACGAACTTTAACGAACGCCTAATCGGACGTTCACGAACATAAATGAACGAACAAGACTTTTGTTCATGTTCGTTCATTTAATAAACGAACGAACATAAACGAACTTTTTACCGAATGGTTCATAAAATGTTCACTAAACGTTCAGTTCGTTTATAGTCCTAGTAATTTGTTTGTAACTAAGGATTCTTAGCTATTCAAGTTTTCTGAAACCAATTAGCATAGCTTTAATCTCACTGTCTACCATTAATCTTGTTTTACTCATACTTAAAGTTCTACCGACATCACAAAGTTTCTTCAAATGAGCTCCTATACACTCCATCACTTCATTTGTATTATCTTGGAGTTGGACATGTAAACATTCCAATTCTAGACATCCTGTGACAAAGCAATTAGTCCACGATGTGTCAATAAACATGGATAAATCATTCTCATGCGCCACACGTCAAAAACCATAAGTCTTTTGTTTTTGCAGTTTCTTGCATACCTGACCAATAACTTGATATTCAGTGTCTCAAAAAATACTATTGATTTAGAGAACTTCTAAGTTTGGACACCTCTGAATCAAGTAAAGCTTGCTATCTTTATTAAATGGATGTCTAAGATATAATTCCCTAAGCTGATTCACAAAAGGGAGCACAAATGGAAGCAAAGTTATGTTAATGTTATTTTATGCCCATGAAACACATTTTCGAAAGAAATTTGAAACCCACAAACTGTTCCTCATCCTCACACTCCAATTCATTACAACCAAATTGTAGGGGAAACTATCTATATCATAATAAATAAACAATACAAGAAAAAGACATAAACTCGTAAACTAAAGTTACGAACATAAACTTTAATTAAATCACATAAAGTATATAAGTATATGAACCCGAATTCAAGAATGAGATCTAGGCACGTGTATGACAAGCTTTCCTTAAAACAGATTCACCGCCAATTTACCGTATGTTTCCCAGGGTACAACGATCAGAACAGTTGTATTGCCAGATGTGACCTTATGCCTAAAATTCTCATCAAAGTGTATGTCGCATGAAAACGAAAATGCACGTTTTTGTGTGGTTATCCTAGTGTGTCATGTTTCTTTAGTGTTGTCTCTTAGCCACGTTTAGAACTACAAGACGGTTAGCATATATAATACCAACTTGAAACATATGGTGTAATGGCACACATTAAATCAGTTTAATGACCTTAAACACTCATCAACCAAATAATTAACCAGTTAATTGTTATAATGACCCTTAACCGACTAATTGATTTGGTGTTACAAGTTTGACTCATGCAAATGATATCCATAACTTGTTGTTCTAAACACCTCAATTTGAGAATGGATATCTCATTCATATAACTTTACACCAAATTTTGCAACATAAATTCCTCTAAGTTTACAACATAGCTTAATTACATCTCGTAGATCACTTAAATAGCATGTGCTCATCTTCAAAGATACTAGAGACTCGCTATAATTTTTTGAAAGAAGTGTATTTCAACACCACATTTAGAAGTCGTGGTATTACAAATTAATGATTCAATGTGCATGTAATTCAAAGCCAAATCATGTAACCAGCTCCAATTTTTCTCTTTAAAATCTATATTACCTTATAATGGAGATTAACACTTCCTCCTATTAGATTTTTAAGATTTCCTTAAATAGATTTTAAGCATTACAAGTAAAAAAACACTATTTACAACTATTTAAAGCACAAAAAATTTATTCAACATATATAATTAATACGCTATTTAAATCACCTCTCACTAAAGAATACAATCATATTATCACATGGTACAATCTAAACAAAGATGCTAATCAATATAAAAACACTTCCTTCTATTGTCATATTATCACATTAACACTTCCTCCTATTTTTAAAATCCAATAACCTAATGACTTAAAACACCAATATAAAAACATAATTCACGCAACTTAAAGGACCATCATGTACAACTTAAGGACCAACATGGTTAAAGTTATTCAAATATAAAATTCTTACCATTTATAAAGTTGTTGTAACGAAAAATATAAAATTAAAAAACATTCATCACCACAAATTTTACTATACGGTACCCAGCTACGCATCGTGCGGATATCCTGCTAGTTATTTTCTAAACACAAAGTTGTCAAAATTATTACAATGCCTACCGATATGTATAATTTCATTTGCGTTAAACCCTTTGCACTTGTTAATCTTCAAAACCCGTAAGTCTTTACCACAGCTTTTTGCAAGTCGCTCGAGATCTGAATTACGGACATTCATACGACGAATATCTAGGGCTTTCAAGCACTTAAATGAAACATTTATTTCATATATCCATGGCCGGATGTGAATATATTGAGTTTTGTGAAACCCACTTGGCAATCCTTTTAGGGTTAAGGACTCTAGACGGTTTGGGGGAGTAAAAAACATGGACAATCACATGTTTACGTGTCATACAATCAAGCTCATACCATTTACGGCAAACCAAAGAAATAGAGTTGCGGTCATCACCATCGTGTACGTACAGAATAACCGATTTAAACACAATGTCAATTTGCTTATGTCGATGCTTCTTCATATCTTTTGTTTACCTGTTTATTTAACAAAATGAGTCGAGTTATTCTACAAACCAAACATTTCTCAGAACTCATCCCCACCATCCATCTAAAAAGGAAATCAATGGTTGAGATTAAAATCATTTTAATATTTCACCCATTTTTTATAATTTAAATATCTCTTAAACCGTTAATCGTTAAGCGAAAATAATTACACCATCGCGACGGGCATTTAATTATCTTTCTATAGACGGGCACTTTGATATACTTTCGAAAAGAAAAAAAAATTGTTTTTTTCACGTTTTTTTTTTCGTGGCCGAAAAAAAATCATATATGATATGTAATATCATATATGAATCATATATGATATTACATATCATATCATATATGATATGTAATATCATATATGATTTTTTCGGTCACAAAAAAAAACGTGAAAAAAACGATTTTTTTTTTCGAAAATATGTCAAAGTGCCTATCTATAGAAAGATAATTAAATGTCCGTCGTAACGGTATAATTTTTTTCGCTTAACGATTAACGGTTTGAAAGATATTAATATTTGAAAAAAAAAAATGAAAGTGGGTTTTTTAAATTGTTGGGATTAATCTCATCCATTAGATCAAATAAAGATGAAGGGAAGATGGAGAGTAGAGATTGGTCCCTTTGTATGTAAAATCAGTTTGGTCCTCAAATAATCTTTACTCTAACAAAATATACTCAAAGATTTGTACTTAACAATATATTAGTTGATATCAGGACATAGAAACTATGTCACTAGCAATCATATGATAAGAAACGGTATACCAAAAAACAGTATATGTACTTCACAATAAAACTAATTAACGATTCCTTACACACTAACATGACCGCATGCAAAAGTATACATAAACACATATGAATCTATGATTAAATATAACAAGTTTCCTTTTAATCAATAACACAATCACTAACCAAAGCAAATACAAGATATATAGCATATCATCAGTGGCGGCCCTGAGGATTTGAGTACCCAGTGCGAGCCAATAAAAAAATGCCCCTAACTCCTAGCAATTTTTTTTTATTTTTATTTATTTTTTTTTTTTTTTTTTTAATGATAACTAATGTTATAACAATTAATTATATCCATAACAAAATCATATTATTAAAAATACATACCATAGTAGTTAACCGATGATTCGTGAAGCTCTCCTAGCATTCTTCATAGCAAATTGGTTGATTAGCTCTTCACAGTTTATATCCTCTAAGATTCCGCTCTCGATAGCTATCATGGCCAATCCACTAAGTCTTTCTTGAGACATTGTTGATCGTAAATAAGATTTCAATAATTTCAACTTAGAAAAACTCCTTTCTGCAGATGCAACTGTAGATCAACAAAAGTCTTAGTATGGGAAGAGTCAGAGCGAGGGGAGAGCCTTTCTGGAATAGTCAACAATATTCTATACGCAATGGTTGCATTTGGAAAATAACCAAACTCTTTTAAACGCTTCAAAACATCTATAGGGCTGTTAAGTTCATCGGTTTGTAATGTGTGAAATAATTTCAACTCCATATAAAGTTCATCAGCATCAATATCCGATCTTTCTTCAAACCTGAGTGCATTTTCAAGAAGGTGACATGACAACTTAAGATCTTTATCTTCAATTCCCCTAAAGTTATGTGGAAACAAAAAGCCAAATAATTTCTCGTACTCTTTGAATTGCTCAAATCTTGTCTTAAGTGAAGAACGAGCTTGATCAACAATATATAAGAAATAATTGACTCTAAAGTTCTCTTCAGGTGTAAATGAAGTTTCTTGGCTACTTGAACTCTCACCAAACTGTTTTTTTCTTTGAATCAAACGCTTTTGTGGAAATATCGGATCAATACCCAATTCACTAGCAATTTCCTTTGCTTCTTCAATCGCTTTTGAATACCCTGTTTCTCTATAATCCTTGAAGTACTGAATCAATCTGTTTATTTCTTTAATAGCAATATCGAGATGCATATCCTTCAGTTGTAACTTTTTACTCACTATATTCACCTCCCTTAATAATTGATACTAGATGACAATTGATACCACAAACTCAAAGTCACCAAGTTCTTTTTCCGCTAGTGAATTTGTTGCACTTGCAGTTGCATCATCATTATCTTTTTCTCCGACTTCAAATAAAGCTTCTCGCACATCGACAAGTTGCAATTTGATAGCCTTAATGTAACACCCCCAAAATTTGATACAGCGGAAGACTCAACAAGCTTTCGGGGTGCTACGGGGATTGATATCCAACACAAGACATAATAGAACGAGATAAAGTAAACATAATAAAAACGCAACCAACACGGGGTTTTAAAGTTTACATTTATCCCAATATCATCCAGAGTCAGGCCCAAAAGAAATAAAAGTAGGTCCATAATTCAATATCAGAGTTTAGAAAAATAGATCCATAAACCAGGAGCCTTAGCCGAGCCTTCCAATCCATGCATCCATATCATCACTTAATTACCTGAGAAAACGTGCTAAAAGTCAGCTTTCGCTGGTGAGATCATAGGTTTAAATTCATCTAACAATATAGTGGACATATACGCAAAACGCTTGCTAGCTAGACTAAGGATTCGCTAAAAGCCTGCGGATACCCTCCGCTCCAACATAACACACGGATACCCTCCGCTCTAACATAGATATTCGGGTAACCCCCGCAATACCAATAAATACTCGGATAACCTACGAAGTATCAATAACCTATAGGTGCACACTACAGTATTTAAATAAGCCAACCTTGAATAGTACACACGAACCGTGTGACTAAAGCTGACAATCCCAAATAAGCCAACCTTGAATAGTACACACAAAATATATGTGACTAAAGCTGACAATATATCCTAGTCCATACACATAGCAAGTTTTAGAAAGAATATAGAAGCGATGATAGTCCACATAAATAATTTGCACGTTTCTCACCCCAAGTATTGAAAACATAGTTTAAGAGTAAAAGTGGGGCTATGACTCACCTCAAGTCCAGAAATCAGCAAGATGAAATCGTTAGAAGTAAGATGTATAATAACTCACAAGACGGCAACTACGGACTCGGCACGACCTAACAATATCAACTCGTTCAGAAATCATTTCCTCAAATTCAAAATATTCCCAAACCCGGACGTATTCCGTTTTATTTTCCGAAAATCCATTTCGTAATAGTTTGGCGTATTTACGTTTGGTATCCATACGGGTGGTGGGTCGACACAAACTAACCAAAGAGGTCACACAAAAGAATAATAAAAATAAACTATAGATCTAATATTAGCCCAATATATTATTTAAATAAATCGTCAAAGTTTATCAAATCCGTCGATTTGATAATCCCCATATTTATTTACGTAACATACCGTTCCAAGATTACACCAAATCCTAAAGCACATAGCACATAAATACTATATGGTATATATCATAGTTTAATAAACTTCTTATATACATCGTCAAATTGGCCAGATTTCCCGATATATATAAATAGCAATTTATTATCCTTTACATATACCACAACCTACGGGCGTCGTAGGATACGATGCCCATTAATATACTCATTTCGTATAGCCAAACAACTCGGTTCAACCTTTCGGTTAAGTAAGTTATTTAGTTACAGAAAATGTTTATATTAATCGTCATATATCTGTGACAACACAAAAATCACAAACAACAACTTACCTGGACTCGAGTGACCACGACTCCGCATAACTCGATAGGTTTACTCGTTATATATATAAAATAACATTTTATTTAATATTTAGTAATCGTCGAGAGTTTCTCGTTTTATAATACATTTTTATGATAATACTTCCAATAATATTACGCTACTCTCGTAGCCTAATATATTTAGTCGTATTATTTATAATATGACTCGTGATTTTTTATTATTATTAATATACGCATTTATACAATTATATATACGTTATTCACGTCTATATATTCATATAAACGTTTATATTACTAATAATTATTATTACGAGTTTTATTATTTATGTTTTAAATTGTAAATAGTTATCGAGTCATACGAAATGGTCACATGTCCGAGTCATGACTCTCGGCTCATGTCCAAGTCCAAAGTAATATACAAGTGTCATAAGAATCAATACATCTCCGCCCAAAACAATCCCAATCCACATGCTACAACAATAGGGTCCGACTACGGCACCCGACTAACCTATCTCCGTCATTCTAAGTGACCGTCTCACAATCGGTCCCCAATAACACTTTTCGTCAACAACTTCACAATACCAATATCCATTGTCGAGACCGAACGTGGTCTCGACCCACAAGTATTCGGCCAAAAATAACAACCAAACCAAATCCAAAACCAAGTTAACTACCAACAATAATAAGGAAAACATATAACCAAAGTCACATTCGGGATGGTTTACCAAGCCAAACCCGAGTCTACTCGACTCG
Source organism: Artemisia argyi (assembly GCA_030686995.1). Lineage (NCBI taxonomy): Eukaryota > Viridiplantae > Streptophyta > Magnoliopsida > Asterales > Asteraceae > Artemisia > Artemisia argyi. The sequence continues at coordinate 24,425,627 of CM060695.1, read as the reverse complement.
ATTGAGTCGCGGTACACACCACGAGCCACAAATGGCTCGAACCAAGCATCAAAGGTTCACATATACGGTTCCAAGGAGCACTCCAAATGCCAAATCGACCACACGGGTCTCGGCAACAATAAACCAACATACGGCATCGAGCCGTGACTCAAATGAGTCGAACCAAATAAACCAACGCGAGCAAGAACAAGAGCCATAAACAAGACTCAAAAGAAACAAGTAATCGAGCACCATGGCTCGGATTAACACCCAAGCCGTGAGTCTTAGACTCACGGTTCGAATCAACCAACAAGAACAACCAACCCGGATACCAAACCTTTTAAGAAAACGAGTTTCCATCAAAAACCCACAAGTATACCACGTTTTAATGTGAAAAACCCAATCGAATCTTATCATGTCATGACCAAGGGTCACGTTTTTATCAAAAATACGAGTAAACTCGTCTCACCTTCGAACTACAAACTCAAAACCGTGATAACCCTTCGAAAATAAGCGATTGGTGGTGAAAATGGTGGTGATTCGAGGGGTAAAAAGGAGTTATAGGGCGCGTGGAATAGTAGATCTAAGAGATTAGGTGATGGGGAATTAGAAAATGGTGGTGGTGTTGAGTGGTGGCAGGCGGTGGCAGTGGTGATGGCCGGAAATTAGGGGGCGGCTAGGGTTTGTCAAGAAGAGAGAAATGAGAGAGAGAGATATGAGTGGGAGTGAGGGTGTTGGTGTTTGTGTGAGAACCGAACCAAACAAGGACCCTATGTAGTTAACTCTTTTATTTTATTTATTTATTTTTTTTAAAAGTTTTAAATAATAATAATAATAATAATAATAATAATAATAATAATAATAATAATAATAATAATAATAATAATAATAATAATAATAATAGTAATAATAATATTACTAGTAATTTTGAGTGGGTACAAATGGGTAAATGTAAAACATACGGCCCGAGACCCGAACTCATTTCAAACTTTTAATATCCCACGAACACATCCCGTAAATAATTAAATGTAGTCGGACTCGTAAGACGAGTCATAAAATTTCCCTTTAGGTAAACCTAGTGCCGGAGTCAACGTAGTACCAAGTGAGAATTTTTAAAAATACATCATCAAGTAAATTTCCATAACGAATCAATAAATAAATCACAAATCCCATAACGACATAAAATATAATTATCCATAACATTGGTCTTACAAGTTCGTTACGAATAAAAATTCCAATTAAAATTTATAAACGAACTTTAACGTAATGCGGGTTTTCAAAATAGCTCCCTAAATTGCCGGTTGTCACATCCTCCCAGTCTCAGAAGAAACCCGTCCCGGGTTTCTCTCGGAACAATTCATCTACGAAGTGAAAAGCTTCGGATATCTTTTCCGGAACTCGTCCTCACGTTCCCACGTAAATTCTGGTCCGTGTCGGGAATTCCAACGAACCTTGACGAGCGGAATGCGACTTCGCTTGAGTCGTTTAACTTCACGATCTAAAATCTCAATTGGCTCTTTCACAAAATTCAATTTCTCATCAATACGAATATCCTTCATCGGAATAATAGGCATCTCATCAGAAAGACATTTCTTCAAATTACTAACGTGAAACACGTCGTGAACTTTACTCAGTTCATGTGGTAATTCCAACCTTTAAGCCACGGGCCCAATTCTTTCTAAGATAAGAAATGGTCCAATGTAGCGTGGGTTGAGTTTTCCACGTTTCCCGAAACGTATCACACCCTTCCAAGGCGAGACTTTCAGCATCACTTTGTCTCCAACCTGGAACTCTAAGGGTTTACGTCTCTGATCGGCGTAACTTTTCTGCCTATCTCTGGCTGCTTGTAACCGATCACGAATCTGAGTTACTTTCTCCGTAGTCTCCAAGATAAGTTAAGGGCCTGTGAGTTGGCTATCTCCAACTTCCGCCCAACCAATAGGCGAACGACATTTTCGGCCATACAAAGCTTCAAATGGTGCAGCGTTAAGACTTGTGTGGTAGCTATTATTATAGGAGAATTCCGCAAGGGGTAGGTACTTCTCCCAGCCTTTACCAAAGTCTATGATACATGCACGAAGCATATCCTCTAAAGTCTGAATAGTCCTCTCACTTTGACCATCGGTTTGGGGATGATATGCAGTACTCATATCAAGTCTCGTCCCCAAAGCCGTTTGAAGTGATCGCCACAAAGCTGACGTAAAGCGGCTATCGCGATCAGAAATAATCGATATCGGAACTCCATGACGAGAAATAATTTCCTTCACATACAACCTCACAAGTTTATCCACACTATCATCTTCACTAATTGCTAGGAAATGAACAGACTTAGTCAGACGATCCACAATTACCCAGATAGCGTCACAACCGCTAGCTGTCCTCGGTAATTTGGTAATGAAGTCCATCGTAATCCGCTCCCATTTCCAGACTGGAAGTTTTGGTTGCGTCAATAATCCTGACGGTCTTTGATGTCCGGCTTTAACCTTAGAACATGTCAAGCACTTACTAACATACAATGCTATATTTGCCTTCATGTTTGGCCACCAATATAACTTCTTAAGATCCTGGTACATCTTGTCAGACCCAGGATGAATAGAGTACCTTGACTTATGCGACTCATGCATAATTAACTCCCGAATTCCTCCATATAAAGGTACCCAAATCCGATCTCCAAAACATAGTAATCCATCAGAACGCTTAACAAATCCTTTCTCATTCTCAGTCATCCCAAATATATTCTCAGCAGATCGGTTTTCTGCTTTCAACGCTTTCGTTTGAGCTTCAAATATTTGAGACGGTAATGGCGATACGATAGTCATTCCGAATGACCTAACTCGTAACGGTGGTATTCTCTCCTTTCGACTAAGAGCATCAGCAACAACGTTTGCTTTACCAGGATGGTAGCGAATTTCGCAATCATAATCGCTTAGCAACTCAATCCAACGTCGTTGTCTCATATTGAGCTCTTTTTGATTCAGGATGTGTTGTAGACTTTTGTGGTCAGTGAACACAACACACTTTGTTCCATACAAGTAATGTCTCCATATCCTTAAGGCGAAAACCACAACACCTAACTCCAAATCATGGGTGGTGTAGTTTTTCTCAGGCTTTTTGAGCTGTCGGGAAGCATAAGCTATCACTTTCTCTCGTTGCATTAACACGGCTCCCAAACCTTTATGTGAAGCGTCACAATAGACGACGAAGTCCTCGTTACCTTCAGGTAACGCTAAGATAGGAGCACTACACAACATCTTCTCAAGTAATTGAAATGCTTCCTCTTCTTTATCTCCCCATTCATACGTAACACTCTTTTGAGTCAATTTGGTTAATGGTTTAGCTATCTTCAAAAATCCCTCGATGAATCTTCGGTAATAACCAGCTAAACCTAAAAATTGACGAACTTCTGTTGGGGTCGTAGGTGCAGCCCAATCTTTTATTGCCTCAATCTTAGCAGGATCCACATGGACTCCTTGTCTATCAATTACATGACCCAAAAATTGTACCGTCGGAATCCAAAATTCACATTTCGAAAACTTGGCATACAGTTCCTCCTTCCTGAGCAATTCTAAGATAAGTCTTAGATGCTCCTCATGCTCCTTCTCACTCTTCGAATAAATCAGAATGTCATCGATGAACACAATCACAAACTTATCTAAGTAAGGCTTACACACCCGATTCATGAGATCCATGAATATCACCGGTGCGTTAGTCAACCCAAACGGCATTACCTGAAACTCGTAATGCCCGTAATGGGTTCTGAAAGCCGTTTTCGGAATATCCTCCTCGCGAACTCGAAGTTGATGATATCCCGATCTCAAATCGATCTTCGAATACACACTCGATTCTTGAAGTTGATCGAACAAGTCGTCGATCCTCGGTAACGGGTATCTATTCTTCACCGTTAACTTGTTCAGCTCTCGGTAATCAATGCACATACGAAACGATCCATCCTTCTTCTTCACGAATAAGACTGGTGTAACACCCCGAAAATACCGCAGCGGAAGACTGTGTCAAAGGGGTGCTACTTCATAATACAAAGTACAAGTTATAGAAAACGAACTCTAAATGAGACGTTTTGAAAAGTTACCATTCGATTTATGAATTCAAAGTTACAAACATGATATTCCAAAGTATGATACATAAATGTATACAAAGTGTTTTGAATGGTAAATGATAAAAGCGTAAGTCTTCAGAATATGCAGCTTGACTCTAAGTTCCACGCACTAGCTATCGCCTTACTAACCTGAGATAAACATGCTAAAGTGTCAACACAATGGTTGGTGAGTTCATAGAGTTTGTCTTAAAATAGTTGAAAAGCCTTAAAGAATGTTCACACAGCAAAGGCATTGAGAATCCACTCAGTTGCAAGTCCCGCCATAAGAGACTTGTAACCTGTGTGTTCACAACCCACTGCTAAAAGATAGTTTATACAATGCACCAGATTATATTCACCCAAGGTCAAGAATAGACACAAGGGCGGGGGCCTCTCCCCAAATAGTACTACGACATCCAAGGTCAAGCATAGACACAAGGGTAGGGGGCATCTTCCCATGAGTACTACCAATACCTCTCTGACAGAATAGAGTATTATGTATGCATGTAAATACGAATCTTGTATTTAAATTAAGCAAGTATAGTGTAACAAGTATGTATAACGCAATCAAGTATAATGCCAATCAAGTATAACACAATCAAGTATAAAAGTTTAAGAGTATTTGTACAAGTAAGCAAGTAGTTGAGCATGTATCCCCCCCAAGAGTTAAAACAAGTATAAAAAGAGTAGGGGCTATGACTCACCTTAAGCTTATGTAATGAGAAATGATAGTGGTAGTCGAATCGCGAAAATCTCTAAGAGCAGCCTATAATAGAACGTTGCGACTTAGGTTTGGAGTAACGTCTAAGAATACGAAGAATTGCCTATATATGTCTTGCATATAGTTCATGATGTAGTACTTAGTATATAGTGTAAGTCTTTGAATATAAGTGGTCTATGAAACATGTATAGGTTGTATATCTCTTACTACCGTTCGGGCCGACATAATTCAGAAGTCATGGAGTAAACGTTCGAGGAGCCAGGACACTTTAATTCGTAAATCCACAACTCATCTCGACGGCTTACTTAATGAACTCCTCACATGAGGCTCCCTACTATTGTAGTATTTGATAACATATATATATAAGCTTTTTGATCTTTAAAAGTTATATGGTCTTTAGCCGTGGCTTTGCCGTGACCTTGGTCATTGTTACCATGGTCTTAAGACTCAACCTTGGCTTTAGCCATGGTTGTGGTCTTGGCTTTAGGTCATTAGACCTCTTGGTCTCATCTAATTATAACCATTATATAGTTACTTTGATCTAAAAATGGGCTGTTAAGAATTTGAAGAAATTATCACTCGGAAAGAGTTTTCAGGGCTCGAGCTTCTTTGTTCCTGAACGAAAACGTCGTTCCGGACAACTTTCGTGTTTTAACTTTTTGATGAATCGGACCAGAAGTGGGACTTTCAAAATCAAAATTTGATCAGAATGCTATTTAGGCAGTTTTGCCGTTTTGGTTTCGCTAACTTCAAATGGTCATAACTTTTGACTCGTGTACTCGTTTTGGGTGATTCAAATTGCTATGTTTTCCTTGTTAAGTCCTATTTAACAGTAAGTAAGTGTCAAATATCAAAGTTATACTATTGTGGTCGTGGTTCTCCATAAAAATCACTAGTTTGCTTGTTTACTTGTCATAAGTTAACATATGTATACCAATACTTGTTTTATCCATTTTTAAACATCATGAACACAATAACAAGAACATATATAGCATGAAAGGAACACAAAGAGCATGAAAATGATAATTAAGCAAGGAGTATCTTAGGGTTTGCTTACAACTTTTGGCTTTCTCTTAAGAAAGGAAGTCAAGTATGGAACTAGGACACTAAACCTAAGCTTGTAAACCCTTCACCATAACTCTTGTAACCCTTGCTAGCCTTGATCTAACCCTTGTGAAAACCATTTAACTTCAGCCCCTAATCACCTTGTGTAGCTCCTAATTCAACCATGGAATCACCAAACAAACTTAAGAACTAGGTAGAGAATATTAAGACCTTGAACTTTGTAGTGTAACTTGTAGTTTGAAGATCAAAGGATCATGGTTTTGTGATCTAGTGTGGTGTTTGGAATGAAGAGAAAAGAATGGATTAAGCTTGTATTTATAGCATGAAGAGGAGGTTAGGAAGGTGCCTAGGAAGGTGCCTTAAGGAGGTGCAAGTATTAGGATATTTTCCTAAACTTGGTGACCAAGTTTACTTGATATATATGTATCCTAAAAGTCCAAGGCTTATCTTAAGTGATCAAGACCTATCACAAGCCAACAAGGCTTGTGACTTAGCATAAAATTTCGTCCAAGGTCTATCTTGGATGACTAGATATGAGTTTTGATAATATCTTGCTTTTACGGAGTCAGTTTTGGTCTCGGTAATCACTAACGGTAAGTCGTTAAATCACGAAACGTAAAACCGGGTATCCTAAAAATATGAAACTTATAAATATGCTAGAACTTATCAATATACTCCATAATAAAATATAAAATGAGTGGTAGGATCTATCGGGTGCTAAAACCCTGCTAAAAACTGGAAACACGGGTCTAAAACGCGTAATTCGCGTAAAACGCTGAACTGAAAAACGTAAAATTCCGAAACTTTTGGAATTGTCCTAAAATGAGAGAAAATCATATTTCTATTGTTTATAATGTTTTATGGATATATCGGGATGCTGGAAGGACGTTTAAACCTAAAAGTAAATCTCGGACACGGCTTTGTGATTTTTGCAGAAATGATCCGACGAGCGTCAAACTCTCGGATTATCGTTAAAATAGTTTAACTTACGAGAATATGAAATAAAAATTTCTGAGATGAATAGTGAAAAGTGAATAGTAAAAAGTGAATAGTAAAATTTTCGGGAATAAAAGTTAACCTGAAATTGCGAATTGTTACAACTGGGGCTCCCCAAGGTGAAGAACTTGGTCTTATGAATCCTTTTTCGGCTAACTCCGCCAACTGTTTTGACAACTCTTCTAGTTAGGTAGGTGCAGGACGATAAGGCGCTCGTGCTACAGGTGCAACACCAGGTATCAACTCAATCTGAAACTCTACTTGTCTAGTAGGCGGGATTCCCGGAAAATCATCGGGAAACACATCAGGAAAATGACGAACTATAGGCACATCTCCAATGTACCTTTCCTTTTTCTCCGTCCCTCCTTTCTCAGAAATTTGAGCTAAGAAAAGGTAACATCCTTTCTCCATTAACCTTGGTAAATTAGTGCAAGAAATAACTGCTAACCGAGATGGGCTCCTCGAATCCTTTCGATCTCCTAATATATTTAGGATTTCCTTTCCGTAAGGTACACGCACGATCTTCTCGTCGCAAAGTATGTGAGCACGATACTTCGACAACCAATCCATACCAATGATGACATCGAAACTTCCTAACGTGACGGGTAGAAGATCTATGTTGAAAGGGTGATTCAAGAAATTTAACGTGCAACCGCGAATGATGGTATTAATCCTTTCTATATTCCCATTTGCTAACTCTATATCATATTCAATTCCTAAGGCCATCGGGGGTTTCTCTAGTAAGGGTGCAAACGTAGTGGACACAAAACACCTATCGGCACCAGTATCAAATAGTATGGAAGCATAACGATTATTGAGAAGGAACGTACCAGTAATGACGTTCGGATCTTCTCCTCTCTCGTTCCCGAGTGCATACACTCTTCCCTGAGCAGCTCTAGCTTCCACACGTTGGTCCCCGTTATCTTGTCGTCCACGGTTTCCTCCAGCTCCACGGTTTCCATGATTGTACCCATTACCACCCGAGCCTTGATTCCCTCGGTTCCACGATTCTCTACACTCGTTCCTATAGTGTCCCTTCTTTCCACACCCATAACAAGTAACGTCTGCCTTATTTCTCATTTCAGGAGCAGTTTGAACCATAGCAAGAGGTCGAGCTCTACAATCCTTAGCTGTGTGTCCTTTCTTTGAGCAGTTCTGGCATCTCACACTACACCATCCAGTATGATGCTGGTGGCAACGACCACACTTGGGTGCATCACCGTTCTGGTTCTTCTTATCTCCATTCCCAATAGCATAAGCCTTAGCTTGTCTCTTACTTCGGTGATCATTACCCTTAGAATGATGGTTTCTCTTTCTCTTTCCATTCTTATCCTTATCAGCTCCTTCCAATTCCAACGAATCCATAAGTTGTTGAGCAATTGTGATTGCCTCATGGATGTTTGCAGGCCTAGCAGAAATCACATCATTCCATGTAGCTACAGGCAACCCATCAGTATACCTCTCGATCTTTTGAGTCTCAGTTTTTACCATATATGGGCAAAGCAAGGCCAACTCCTGGTAACGACGATTGTAAGTCGCCATATCATTACCCTTCACTTTGTGGTTCCAAAACTCAATCTCTAGCTTCTTAACCTCATTCCTTGGGCAATAAGTCTGAATCAGCAGAGACTTAAATTGCTCCCAAGTCATGGCATAAGCTACATCACTCCCAACGGAATTTCGGTAATTGTTCCACCAAGTTAAAGCTTCATCCTTGAAAGTAAAAGAAGCAAACTTTACCTTCGCATTCTCCGCGCAACCACTAACATTGAACACTGACTCAGTCTTCTCAACCCATCTGACCAAGTAAACCACTCCTTCAGTTCCACCAAACTCAATGGGTCCACAAATCTTGAACTCCTTGTATTGACATCCATTTGCACGAACAGGTGGAAAAGTCCCAGCAGAATTGTTGGAATGATTTGACTCAGCTAGTAGTTCAGCAACTCTTTGCTCGACAAGTTGATTGATCATTGCTTGATCCACAGTAGGTGCATTAAGTGGAACATGATCATTGTCTCCCTGAACATCAACATTTTGATTCCTGTTGTTACGGTTAGTAGTGTCCAGGTTGTCAGGAGTAGGGGTTTCAACATTTCGAGTAGGTCGGCGTCCTCGGCGACCAGGGGTAGTCACTGCAGGACCAGTTCTGGTAGCTCTAACAGGGTTTCGTCGTGGGGCCATTGATCTGAAACATCATACCAGTTCATGAGTCTCCAATAGAACTTATCAATATGCTCAACAAAAGTAATTCAACGAAGCCAAATCATGGAAAAAGTATCAACAATACACCACAAAACATCAATAAAGCGAATAGGGACTCAATTTCCATAATACCCAAAAATCACATAATACCATATACTAATAGCCATCAACCATACAATAGAGATCCAACATCGTTCCAACTACTTGGAAAACACAAAACATACTAATCGTTCCAAAAGAGACGAATACTGAACAAAAATACATCAAAATATGATAACTAGCTTTTCTAACCGAACACTCCTCGGTGTAGAAAGCAACAAGACAACATAACCCAAGCATCTAGCCACGCTGCTGGCGGAGGCTCCTCAACTCCTGCCTCAAGCCATCAAGATCCCTCCATAATGATCCTAGCTCCACACTATGGGTGTCGCTGTCTCTCCTGAGGTCTGCCACCTCCTTCTCTAGCTCGGTGTTCCGCTGCCATAACTTGCGGTCGGCCTCTCGAGCTGTGACAAAACCTCGCTGTAAACACGCGATCTGCTCATGAACCTCCATCAAAACTCTCCTCATCTCAATCGACCTGCCCTCAACAACAGTCATGTCAACTCTCAAATCCGCTATAAACTCTCCAATAACTCTCTCAAGTCGATCAGATAATCGCGAGATCTTCTCGCCTTGGGCAGTAATCTGAGCCCACAACCTGCCACTCTCACCTAACTCTGCCTGCTCAGCAGAAACCTCAGATGACGCATCCGACGCCACTGGACTACCAGGTGGTGAATCAAACAGAAACGGATGGTCAGGTGAGACAGGCTCAATCGGGTGTATAGGTGAATCAGACTCCTCAGCCTGAGCTGGTGGTACTAACACATCATCATCATCAGGCATCTCATCCTCCTGAGGGTCATCCTCCTCCTCAGGGTCATCATCATCACCCTGCTCAGCCTCCTGAGGGTCATCCTCCTCCCCAGGGTCATCAGCCTCATCCTCACCCTCGTACTCCTCCTCCTCCTCATCGGAAGAGTACATCATCAATCGTCGTCTCCTAACAGGTGAACCATGTGGAGATGTGGTAGGTGATCTAGGACGACGACGGAATGATGTGGGTGGCGCCTCTAACAGAAGAAAGTGAGCATCAATCTGTAAAGGTGATGGAGTAGGGCGTACCGACATGCGTGCCGTAGCTCGGTGGGCAAAGCGTGGGGCCACACGAGCCAAAGCCTGATGAAGAGTAAGCTGCCTTGATGTACCAGGGAGCCCTAGAGAAGACGAGGGTCCCTGCGTAGATGCAGCAGGTGGTGCTGAAGTAAAAGCTGTCTGCGGCACAGAAGCTGAAAGCATGGCAATCTGGTAAGGATCATCAGATGCCATAGTGAACTGTGCTGGTAATACCGGTGCAGTAAGAATATCCTCGACAACATCGGGCATATGGGAGGCCATGGTCTGTGACAACGGTGTAGGGTAGGTGTAAGTGTTTCAAAACAACTAAATCGCAACTCAAAATACCATACCAAAAATCCTCATCAAATAATTCAATCGTATAATCTTAATAAAGAATTTCAAATACCGCATTACTAAAACATTTAGAAAACAATTAGACCATATAATTCCTCGAAACGCCATCTTATTATTAAATCAATAAACCTCAAATCATCTCAAGAAATCCCAAATCTAATAATCATCTCAAATATCTCATAATACCTCAAAATAATAGAAGATGCTTCGGCTTGGCGGGCTGGCGGGCAGTGGTCAAGGATCATTTTCTATAAAAATTTGGTTATAGTTTAGGTGTTTATTTACCTAGTTCTCTATAACCTTGGCTCTGATACCAATCTGTAACACCCCCAAAATTTGATACAACGGAAGACTCAACAAGCTTTCGGGGTGCTACGGGGATTGGTATCCAACACAAGACATAATAGAACGAGATAAAGTAAATATAATAAAAACGCAACCAACACGGGGTTTTAAAGTTTACATTTATCCCAATATCATCCAGAGTCAGGCCCAAAAGAAATAAAAGTAGGTCCATAATTCAATATCAGAGTTTATAAAAATAGATCCATAAACCAGGAGCCTTAGCCGAGCCTTCCAATCCATGCATCCATATCATCACTTAATTACCTGAGAAAACGTGCTAAAAGTCAGCTTTCGCTGGTGAGATCATAGGTTTAAATTCATCTAACAATATAGTGGACATATACGCAAAACGCTTGCTAGCTAGACTAAGGATTCGCTAAAAGCCTACGGATACCCTTCGCTCCAACATAACACACGGATACCCTCCGCTCTAACATAGATATTCGGGTAACCCCCGCAATACCAATAAATACTCGGATAACCTCCGAAGTATCAATAACCTATAGGTGCACACTACAGTATCTAAATAAGCCAACCTTGAATAGTACACACGAACCGTGTGACTAAAGCTGACAATCCCAAATAAGCCAACCTTGAATAGTACACACAAAATATATGTGACTAAAGCTGACAATATATCCTAGTGCATACGCATAGCAAGTTTTAGAAAGAATATAGAAGCGATAATAGTCCACATAAATAATTTGCACGTTTCTCACCCCAAGTATTGAAAACATAGTTTAAGAGTAAAAGTGGGGCTATGACTCAGCTCAAGTCCAGAAATCAGCAAGATGAAATCGTTAGAAGTAAGATGTATAATAACTCACAAGACGGCAACTACAGACTCGGCACGACCTAACAATATCAACTCGTTCAGAAATCATTTCCTCAAATTCAAAATATTCCCAAACTCGGACTTATTCCGTTTTATTTTCCGAAAATCCATTTCGTAATAGTTTGACGTATTTACGTTTGGTATCCATACGGGTGGTGGGTCGACACAAACTAACCAAAGAGGTTACACAAAAGAATAATAAAAATAAACTATAGATCTAATATTAGCCCAATATATCATTTAAATAAATCGTCAAAGTTTATCAAATCCGTCGATTTGATAATCCCCATATTTATTTACGTAACATACCGTTCCAAGATTACACCCAATCCTAAAGCACATAGCACATAAATACTATATGGTATATATCGTAGTTTAATAAACTTCTTATATACATCGTCAAATTGGCCAGATTTCCCGATATATATAAATAGCAATTTATTATCCTTTACACATACCACAACCTACGGGCGTCGTAGGATACGATGCCCATTAATATACTCATTTCGTATAGCCAAACAACTCGGTTCAACCTTTCGGTTAAGTAAGTTATTTAGTTATAGAAAATGTTTATATTAATCGTCATATATCCGTGACAACACAAAAATCACAAACAACAACTTACCTGGACTCGAGTGACCACGACTCCGCATAACTCGATAGGTTTACTCGTTATATATATAAAATAACATTTTAATTAATATTTAGTAATCGTCGAGAGTTTCTCGTTTAATAATACATTTTTATGATAATACTTCCAATAATATTACGCTACTCTCGTAGCCTAATATATTTAGTCGTATTATTTATAATATGACTCGTGATTTTTTATTATTATTAATATACGCATTTATACAATTATATATACGTTATTCACGTCTATATATTCATATAAACGTTTATATTACTAATAATTATTATTACGAGTTTTATTATTTATGTTTTAAATTGTAAATAGTTATCGAGTCATACGAAATGGTCACATGTCCGAGTCATGACTCTCGGCTCATGTCTAAGTCCAAAGTAATATACAAATGTCATAAGAATCAATACATCTCCGCCCAAAACAATCCCAATCCACATGCTACAACAATAGGGTCCGACTACGGCACCCGACTAACCTATCTCCGTCATTCTAAGTGACCGTCTCACAATCGGTCCCCAATAACACTTTTCGTCAACTTCACAATACCAATACCCATTGTCGAGACCGAACGTGGTCTCGACCCACAAGTATTCGGCCAAAAATAACAACCAAACCAAATCCAAAACAAAGTTAACTACCAACAATAATAAGGAAAACATATAACCAAAGTCACATTCGGGATGGTTTACCAAGCCAAACCCGAGTCTACTCGACTCGATTGAGTCGCGGTACACACCACGAGCCACAAATGGCTCGAACCAAGCATCAAAGGTTCACATACACGGCTCCAAGGAGCACTCCAAATGCCAAATCGACCACACGAGTCTCGGCAACAATAAACCAACATACGGCATCGAGCCGTGACTCAAATGAGTCGAACCAAATAAACCAACGCGAGCAAGAACAAGAGCCATAAACAAGACTCAAAAGAAACAAGTAATCGAGCACCATGGCTCGGATTAACACCCAAGCCGTGAGTCTTAGACTCACGGTTCGAATCAACCAACAAGAACAACCAACCCGGATACCAAACCTTTTAAGAAAACGAGTTTCCATCAAAAACCCACAAGTATATCACGTTTTAATGTGAAAAACCCAATCGAATCTCATCATGTCGTGACCAAGGGTCACGTTTTTATCAAAAATACGAGTAAACTCGTCTCACCTTCGAACTACAAACTCAAAACCGTGATAACCCTTCAAAAATAAGCGATTGGTGGTGAAAATGGTGGTGATTCGAGGGGTAAAAAGGAGTTGTAGGGCGCGTGGAGTAGTAGATCTAAGAGATTAGGTGATGGGGAATTAGAAAATGGTGGTGGTGTTGAGTGGTGGCCGGCGGTGGCAGTGGTGATGGCCGGAAATAAGGGGGCGGCTAGGGTTTGTCAAGAAGAGAGAAATGAGAGAGAGAGAGATATGAGTGGGAGTGAGGGTGTTGGTGTTTGTGTGAGAACCGAACCAAACAAGGACCCTATGTAGTTAACTCTTTTATTTTATTTATTTTTATTTTTAAAAGTTTTAAATAATAATAATAATAATAATAATAGTAATAATAATATTACTAGTAATTTTGAGTGGGTACAAATGGGTAAATGTAAAACATACGACCCGAGACCCGAACTCATTTCAAACTTTTAATATCTCACGAACACATCCCGTAAATAATTAAATGTAGTCGGACTCGTAAGACGAGTCATAAAATTTCCCGTTAGGTAAACCTAGTGCCGGAGTCAACGTAGTACCAAGTGAGAATTTTTAAAAATACATCATCAAGTAAATTTCCATAACGAATCAATAAATAAATCACAAATCCCATAACGACATAAAATACAATTATCCATAAAATTGGTTTTACAAGTTCGTTACGAATAAAAATTCCAATTAAAATTTATAAACGAACTTTAACGTAATGCGGGTTTTCAAAATAGCTCCCTAAATTGCCGGTTGTCACACTTAACACTCTCAACAAGACTTTCCCAACGAGTTTGGGACAATGATTTAAGACTCCAACCTTTAACATTGTTCTTCAAAATTTGCCACCGATTAATAGAATTTGCAAATATAGTATATATACGTTGGATGATTCCAAAAAAACTCTTTCCTTTAACACAAACATGAGCCATATCACATAATGTAAGGTTAGGAGAATGACAACCACAAGGAGTGTAAAATGCTCTAGGATTTAGATCTAAAAATCTCTTTTGCACTCCTTGGTGTTTCCCTTTCATGTTTGCCCCGTTGTCATAACCTTGACCACGCATATCATCAATTTCAAGACCAAGTGACTTTAACTCTTCAAGTGTAGTTTCATATAGACCTTTTCGAGTGGTATCATTAACGTTCAAAAATCCTAAAAAGGATTCCTCAACAGTAAAAGAATTAGATGAGAATTTTAAATACCTCACTATTATAGTCATCTGTTCTTGGTGACTGGAATCAGGAGTACAATCAAGTATTATTGAGTAATACTTTGCTTCCTTTATACACTTGATGATTTCTTTTCTATTTTCTTCAGCTAGCAAAAGTATTATCTCATTTTGGATTCTGTGTCCATGATAATGAACATGCATCTCATCAGTTATGATCCGCCTCACATGCTCCTGGATAACTGGATCAAACTCTTGCAACATTTCAATGAGACCCAAGAAATTTCCATTACCTGTTAAATACAACTAACAAATGAGTATTTGATCGCTAGAGATGGAACAACAAAAAAAGTAAAAAATAAAACACCTTAGTATCACCTTTTTGATACAATTTTTCTTTGTGTCCACGAAATGCTAAATTATGTTTAGCAAGAAACTTCACTAGTGCGATGATTCTAAAAATGACTTGTTTCCAATAATCTCTTTCTATCTTGAGTTGCTCGTATTGAACTTTATCAATTGTTTCGTTCAACTCCAATCTTTTACGCATATCAAACCATCTATACATGTTTGTGAGATGATCCGGGCTAACTTCATGTTCTTGTACTCGAGTGGTAACATGGCGCCAATCTTGATAACCTTCGCCATCCAATCCTCCTTTTGGAACCCCTTTTCTAAACACTTTACAACAGAAACAAAATATATTGTCTACCTCTCTTGAATATACTAGCCATTCTCTATCACACTTCTCCATATTTGATAAAGTTCTTGTATATAAAGTTGCGGAAAATCGTCTACCATTCCTTCCAAGGCACATCATATGGACCATATACAATAGTAGTATCTCTTTTAGGACCTTTCTCCACTAAAAGTTTAATTTCATCAGAATTAAGTCCCTCCCACCTTCTTGGATCAAATATATCAATAGGATTATGCTTAACATGCGCCTCATTTATATTAGCCTCAACATTCCCTTCAGTCTCTTTCGATTCTTCATGTTCTGCTTGTAAGTCATCTTGCTCTTCAACATGTTGGTGCTCTTCCATCTCTTCGGGTTCTACTTGTACATGCTCTTGCTCATCAACATGTTGTGGCTCTTCCATCTCTTCTGGTTATTCAACCGACGCTTTTTTCATAAACTTATACATAACACCTGCTTGTGACTTTCTCATATCTTCATCTCTTTTCTTCTTTTTACGTTTTTCACAGCCGAATAGTTGTTTAGGAGGCATAATTCCTGGAAATGACTCAATGTAGTAAGAATGACTAAATTGTAATCAAATCAAACTCTACATCAGATTAGGGATGAACAGATAACAAATTCTAAATCAAGATTGGCGCCATGTTACCACTCGAGTACAAGAACATGAAGTTAGCTTGGATCATCTCACAAACATGTATAGATGGTTTGATATGCGTAAAAGATTGGAGTTGAACGAAACAATTGATAAAGTTCAATACGAGCAGTCGAGCAACTCAAGATAGAAAGAGATTATTGGAAACAAGTCATTAAAAAAAAAAAAAAAAAAAAAAAAAAAAAAAAAAAAAAAAACTAGCAATTAATCAATACACAATTTTAAATATCTCAAGTAGTCAAATACGAGTTTTCAATATTTCTTAATAGTAGTCAAATACGAGTAAAAACAAATCTATTACTTTGACTCAATAATTAAAGGTCTACTCCGTCCAGTAAGTCCATGAACATTGAATTACTTAAAGATTTCTTTTGAAGCATAAACTACTTGGTTGAATAATTGAATTGACCTGATCAAAACGGAAGTGGTTGAATTGGTTTATAATCATTAATCAATACACAATTTAGTTTATAATAGATTAATAGACTAATAGTAAAAGAGATG
This sequence comes from Artemisia argyi, assembly GCA_030686995.1. Classification (NCBI taxonomy): domain Eukaryota; kingdom Viridiplantae; phylum Streptophyta; class Magnoliopsida; order Asterales; family Asteraceae; genus Artemisia; species Artemisia argyi. The sequence continues at coordinate 24,409,005 of CM060695.1, read as the reverse complement.
TTACTCAGTTAGGGTTTTGAGTTTCACTTACCAAGTTTTAAGGTAGAAGATGGAGAAACAAAGGACGAATGATTGATTCGTTTAGGGCATGAATGACTGCTTCGTTTCCCCCCCTCTAATCATCTTTGTTCAGGAAGACAGAAACTGATCGATTCTTTTTCTTAAACCTGATAGTCTGAGTCTATTCGTTTCCCATACTAAAAGGTCTACGTGATATCAGATATGTGAATTTTACAAAAGAAAAAGATTACATGTTGGGCTCAATTTTGTTGAGGGCAATTTAAGTTTTAGGCCGAGGGCATGACACATAAAAGTCCACTAAAACCTAAAATTTTGCACTATATAAAAATTTTTTGGGCCAATTTGTTGGGCATGACACTCCGCCCCCTGTATATATATAATATATATTAAAAATTTTCCAAAAAATTGTGCCCCATTCGAAAACGTGCCCTGTGCGGGAATCGGGTTTGCACCCCCTCCGGGCCTCCCCTGCATATCATAGTAATAAGAAAAGTAAACATATTAAACAATCATGCAAAGAAGGTTCAACATGTTAATAATTTAATGATCACACCCGAATGACATTAAAAATCGATATTGTTGTAAAGATTCCTTACACCCCAAGCTTCTTAATCGCCAAGCACAACTAAAGTCGAGTAGGAAAAAAGAGGTGTGCTACACCCACCTACACTTTACAAAAAATTTCCCACACGCTGACGTGGCGGAGTGTTGATTGGTTGGTTTTCTGTGGCCCACAGAAAACCAACCAATCAACACTCCGCCACGTCAGCGTGTGGGAAAATTTTTGTAAAGTGTAGGTGGATCTAGTATTTTTCAGGAAAAAATAGGCACGAATCGGAATGGAACCTTTATTTATGACATGTTTGGTAATTAGTACAAACTAGTTTCAGCCCATTAAGATAATTAAAATTGTGCCCAGCCCACATAATCTAATTAATTCCCTTATATTATTCCATTCTTTTATAATGATCCAAGACAATTTGATGTATATAATTTCTTTGGTTAAAAAGTTTGATGATCTCTAGAATCCTTCAAAGCCAAAAAAATAAGTCCATAAACAACTGAGAAACAAAGTAGAAAAAATAGGCTTTATGACAGGTTAAATAAACTCTTAAGCCAAAAAATAAGCTTAAATAGACACTCTTTAAAAAAGAAGTGACACCAAATTAGGCTTAAGAGACAGTTTTAAGCTATTTAAAGAGAGACGAGCTTTTTGACTCTAATATACCTGATCTAACAAGTATTTCGTAGTCATTTTAGAATGTTTCGTTGACTACCTAAAATGTTTACTCAACGACGTTCGACTCATCTTCTATGATCTTCAAACCGCCTTATCACTGGACATATACAACAGGGTCATTAGCACCCAAAGTGTTATTTCTAAAATCTGTAAAATTTTTTGACCCGTAAAAAATTCACGCGTTTTGACCAATTACCCAACTTGCACACACCTATAGAACCAATCCATTGTTAAATAGTGGTTCAGAAAGCCGTTGTTGTTGTTGTTGTTATTAGGGCTGTAAACGAACTGAACGTTCAGTGAACATTTCATGAACCGTTCGGTAAAAAGTTCGTTTATGTTCGTTCGTTTATTAAATGAACGAACATGAACAATATTTTACGTTCGTTTAGTTAAATGAACGAACATGAACAAAATCCTCGTTCGTTCATTTATGTTCGTGAACGTCCGATTAGGCGTTCGTTAAAGTTCGTTTATGTTTATTTGTCTATTTATGTTCATATCATATCTTTTAATTTTATAATTTTAAAAACTGGTTTGTTTAAACAAAGCAACACTTATAAAACAATGTATTGTGAAGAATTCAATAAAGTTTATTTTTGTTTGTCTATTTTCATTTATGTTCGATCGTTTATGTTCGTTTAGCGTTCGTTTAGTGTCTTAATGAACGAACATAAACGAACATGAACAATTCATTTTCTTAATAAACGAACATGAACAAGAAAATTCGTCCGTTTAAGCGTCCGTGTCCGTTTATTTGTCCGGTTAAAATTAAATGAACGAACATGAACAGGGCTCCGTTCGTGTTCGTTCGGTTCGTTTACAGCCCTAGTTGTTATTATTATTATTATTATTATTATTATAAATGGACTCTAAAAACTGAGCTAGTGTAAATGTCAAACAGGCGTCTCACACATATGTGTCACATGATAAGCTATCAAATATATCAATTAACATGTAACTTAAATAAATATATAAACAATCGACTGATTTTTAAGTGTTCCAATTAGTCTAGAAATCCTTCAATTATTGCCAAATACGATTAAAAAAAAATGCAAAAACATGCTACTAATACTTGAATTGCACATCTAATAAGCTTAGATGTTTAAATATTAACACATCTATCTTCCAAACTTCATTGACAATATTCTTTCACTTCTTGTGCTCTTTATACTTGGTATTTCTCACCGAATTAACACCAGCCATGATTTTCTAGCGTTAAATGCATCATATATCCACGACGTTTCAAAGTTAAAGACTCAGATGAGTCTTTGCCTCAGATGAGTCTTTGCCGAAAGAGCACGCTTACTGCAATCAAGAACCCACTCAGACCTCGTCTTTGCCAAAAAAGTGTGATCATCTCTATCAAGAACCCATATATACCTTAGCGATTGAATGTTAAACATCAAAGTAGAGAGTGCTTGTTTGCTAAAGGCACAATTCTTGATTTCCAACTTTCTTAATTTTGGGCACCCTTTTGATAATTCTACAAGTCCTGCTTCGAAATCTCTTATATAACCAACAGAGAGATATCTCAAATTATGACCATACTTTCCAATATACCTCAAACTCACACTCGTCAGCTGTCCGCCACAAGGGTTAATTCTTAGCCTTTTAAGTTTGCTGCAACCAATTAGCATAGCTCCAATCCCACTGTCTAGCGTACTTATTATACTATGGTGCAAAGTTATATGGAAATCATTAAGGTTCTTCAAATGAGATCCTATAAACTCTAAAGATTGATTTGAAATACGTTTTGACGACTTAATATGTAAACATTCTAATTCAAGACATCCTTGTGCCAGAGCAATCAGTCCCGTGTGTGTCACCGCCAACCCATCAGTCTTAAGTTTACGCAGTTTCTTGCATGACTGACCAATAACTTGCAATACATTGTCTCCAAACATATCACTGATACAGAGAGCTTCCAAGTTTGGACACCTTCGAATCAAGGAACACTGGTTATCTTTATTTAGATGTTTAAGATTCAATTCCCTAAGCTGATTTGAAAGAGGGAGTACAAATGGAAGCCCAATTTGGTCAACGTTATTTATACAAATACAACGCATATTTGGAGGAAAACTGAAACCAACATACTCACCCTCTTGCACAACTTTCACCAATTCACAACAAGAAAAAACTTCTAAGTTAACTGCATGGTTAAAGACGTCTCTTAGATCACTCAAATAGCATTTACTCATCTTCAAAGATACTAGAGATTGGCTACAACTTTTTGCAAGAAGTGTAAGAACTTTAACACCATATTCAGAAAGCATGGAACTAAATTTGAACGATTCAATGCGAGTGTTATTCAAAGCAAATTTATGTAACCATTTCCAAATTTTCAGATTTTTTTTATCATCTTCTAAACACAAAGTTCTCAAATCATTACAATGCCTGCCAATATGCATTAATCCGTTTCCTTTATACCCTCTGCAATTGTTAATCTTCAATACCCTTAAATATTTACCACGGCTTCTTGCAAGTAGCTCGATATCTGAATCATGAACAAGAACACGGCGTATATCTAGGGCTTTCAAACACTTAAAAGAAACAACTATTTCTTTTATCCATGGCTTAAGGTCAATATACTGTACATCTTGAAACGCACGTGGAAACCCCTTTAGGATTAAAGACTCGAGATAGGGGAATCTTTGAGCCACACGAGATGGTTCTAGGGAGTAAAACACATGGACAGTCAGATGCTTACGTGCCATACAATCAAGTTCATACCATCTACGGCAAACCAAAGAAACAGCATTCCGGTCATCACTATTGTGTATATACGGAATAACACAGTTAAACACAGAGTCAATTGACTCATGTGGATGCTTCTCCATATCTTTTGCTTACCTGTTTATTTAACATAATAAACTCAAAGATTTGTACTTAACAATATAGTAGAAGTTGATATCAGGACATAACAACTAACACTTGCACTAGAGATATAAGAAAAACAGTATATGTATTTCACAATCAAACTACATAAACACTGACATGACCTCCAAATTATACATAAACACATGCGAATCTATAATTAGATATAACAACTATCCATTCAGTCAATAACACACTCACCAAAATATCATCATCGTCTAGAGTTCATAAAAACCAAAGCAAATAAAAGAGATGTAAGGTTCAACATGTTATTAAGTTAATAAAGATCATACCTATGCTGTAAAAGTCCTTGCACCCCAAGCTTCTTGATAGCAAAGCACAATTAAAATCGAATTGTAAAAACAAAGAAACCAATGAGAATTAAACCTTATATATTTGTTTGTAGTTTTGTACGTGCTAATTTAGTTTCACAATTGACAGCCCATTAAGCTAAACAAAAGTGTGTCCAGCCCACATAATTAACACCAAATACCTCATTTTGGCTTATGCTACCACAGAATTAGATGTTAATAAATTTGCGGCCTTGTGGGTAAAGTTTGCTCTCTAGAATCCTCCAATAAGTTGTCAATATTACTTTTTATTGTTCATAACCTACAAGATACCAAATTGCATTAAAAAGTATCAATTTAATATACGAGAGATGAAATGGTTATCGCAATGTGAAACAACTCAAAAGGAGATAATCAGATGGTGATAAACTTGTATTTGTATAGATTAGGGAATATCAGTATGGCACTCGAGTGTCGTAATTTTTTAGCCGTTTATCAGTTAGATGACTTTTGTGGTGCATTACAACTATCCACGCACTTTTGTCTCACTCATATCTACCCTCACTCGATTAGGAATATTCAAGTGACTTGATCGTAAAAGCTTATCTTCAGGATGAAAAGGGATTCAAAATGACCAACATGTGAAAAGCTCTTTTCTTCATCATCACAATGTTAAAAATGGCAGTGGTCAAGAAAAGTACAAATTAAGATGCAAAAACAGTTTATGTTTGTCGGGTTCAAGTTTCATATCACATAAAAAAAAAAAAAAAAAAAAAAAAAAAAAAAGGAGAAGAAGAAGAAGAAGAAGATACAAGCGTTTCTAAGATGCACTTTTTTTTTTTTTCCATCTTTTACTTCAGGTTACATATTTAATAATAGTGGGACTAGCATTTTATCTGTAATGACCTGAATGATTTATATAACAACAGTGGTAAATAAACTGTAATCCTGAAACATTTGGATAGTGCAAAGTGGCGAAACTGTCTTTTTAATGCTTAAAGTCTTAAACCCTCGACATTCAATTTAGTTTAAGAACTGGATTTCAAGAGATTAGAGTTTGAGATAGTATTTTGTATTCACATTCAACACACAAGTTATTCATCAAATATACAAAATCTTTTGACCCGCACGAATATTTACCCATTTGACCCATTACCCAACCTATTCATTTTTCCACATCTAAGCCAAACCATCTTACAATATAATCTAGTTATATAAGTGTGTGAAGTAACCAGCACATAATAAGGGTGTATCACAACATATGTCTCACACTATCACGTCTCAAGCTTATCAATGAGCATTTGAATCTAACATATAGATAGTGGACTCTATCTAAGTGTCCAAACAAGAAGAAATTTCCTTTCGGCCAGAGCAAATACATTGATACTTCCAAGGAATACATTATTACTAATACTTCATAAAATGTAATATAATTCAGATGTGAAAGATTAATCATTGATCATTAAACCTTCATTGACAATATTTCCTCTAATTGTTCTCTTTATGCTTTAAACATAGCAAAGGATTAACAATAGCCATTATTTTCTTCCCAATGTTTTAAAGATCAAAAGTTGGACGAGTCATTGCCGCGTAAGTATAACCTTGCCCTTTGTGAACCCGCAAATACCTTAGTGAACTAATATTGAACATTAAAGTAGAAAGAGCTTGTTTGCTAAAGGGACAACTCTGTATTTCTAGCTTTCTCAGGTTTGGGCACCCCTTTGATAATTGCACAAGTCCTGCATCTGAGCCTCCTACATAACCGAGAGAGAGATATTCCAAGTTACGACCATACTTCCCAATATAATCCAAACTCACGTCTGTCAATCCTCGATTGTAGATACCGAACCATCTGAGTTTGCTGCAACCAACTAGCATTGCCCGGATCCCATCGCCTAGAGGTAAAGCTGTTTCATGAACAGTGTAACCGAAAGTCATACGGAAAATACGTAGGTTCTTCAAATGAGAACCTATACACTCCATAGCTTCGTTTGAAATAACTCTGAGTCTGATATGTAAATATTTTAAATTAAGACATCCTTTTGCTATAGCAATAAGTCCCTCTCTAGACATGAACCCAAATCCAGTAATTTTAAGTTTGCACAATTTCTTGCAAAACTGGCCGATTACTTGCAATTCCTTGTCGCCATATCCATTGTTATCGATATAGAGAACTTCCAAGTTGGGACACCTCTGAATCAAATAACACTTGTCATCTTGATCCAGACGTGCACCACGAAGATTCAGTTCCCTTAGCTGATTCGCAAGAGGGAGTAAAAACGGAAACAGACTCTTTCTTATGCAATATATACCCATACGTCCCAATTTAGGAGGAAATTTGAAACTGGCATACTCATCACCCTCTTGCTTAATTTTTTTATAACTAGCACCAGCAAAATATTCTAAATTAACAGCATAGCTAAAGACATCTACTAGATCAATTAGATCACAACCATGTATCTTCAAAGTTTTTAGAGATTTACTACAATTTCTTGCAAGCAGAATAAGATCCTCAACATCAAATTCAGAACAAGTTTTTCCAATATCTAATGATTCAATGCACGTGATATGCGATGCCAATTCATGTAACCATTTCCCATCATTCCGAATAATAGAATTATCCTTTAAGCTCAAAGTTCTCAAATCTTTACAATACTTAGCGATATGCAATAATCCATCCATGGAAAACCCTTGACACTTATTAATCTTCAAAACTCTTAGATCTTTACCACGGGTTCTGAACAAGAGCTCAAGATCCGAATCATGAACAACCGTACCACGTATACAAAGTTCTTTAAAGCACTTAAATGAAGTAGCTGTATCTTGAATCCATGGGGTTATGTCAATGCTCGCTATCTCTGGAAACCGAAGTGGATATCCTTTCAGGGTTAGGGACTCGAGAAAGGGGAACCGTTGGTGCAAACGAGATGGTGTGGGGGAGTAAAACAGGTGGACGGTCACATTCTTCCGAGTTATACCTTCGAGTTCACACCATTTACGACAAACTAAAGAAAAAGAGTTCCTGTTGTCTATGTCATCGTCGTCTATGTATGACAAGACACAGTCAAACACTGTGTGGATTGACTCTTTACGATGCTTCTTCATATGTTTGAATCAAACTGCTCACAAAATAACCATCAGCAGACGAACTTCTTTTTAAAAATTAGGGTTTTCATTTGGTTGTTTATTACGTAGTACTACTTATGAAGAAAACAAGTATAATTACGTCCCTTGGTCATGGACTCATAGTCCAGCCCAAGAAATTGAAGTATGGCCCGTAAAAGCTCAAGAAGGTATGCTGGCCACGTTGCTGCGACAATACCCAATCTTTGTTCACGTACCATTTAGAAGGCTCTGAGTCGGGTGCTTAAATAGCCAGGTTAAGCCTGGCTCGGTTACAAGGGACTTTTTCGGGTTCATGAATTTGGTATGCACGATATTAAATATGTAACCATAAGTCAGCCATTAATTGATTGTGCTTACTCTTTCGGCCAAAGTGCAAAATTTTAACAAACCATTTCACCCATCCAAAGTCAACTAAGGAAACCAGTAAAAAACTTTATGATTGTGGTTTGAATACAATCTTCTCATGAAAGAAAACAGAAGCAAAAATGAAATTGTTACTTGTGCTAATTCAGACAGATCAAATAATACTTTTCAAAAAGAAAACTTCAAAGTAACATATAGACCACCTTATAAGTTAGTAACACATAAGCTTATATGAATTGTAACGCTCTATCCCCATACACCATGTAATTTTGTTTTGCATAGCTAGCTCCTTGCTAGGCTTTTACTATAGTCTTCCGCTAAAAACCGTGATTAACATTTAACACTCTTTTAGTCTTATTTTTCATCACAAGTCTGAAATGTTAGATGCTAAAAACTGTGTTTTATAATAAAATTATACGTTATAGTGATCAGATAATCAGTTTTGTGTAAGCTACTCACAAACTCATAGTCAAATCAGAGAGTCTCATCTAAACACTCGGAACAGATAATTAGTGAAACGTAACATTCACCAGCTATGGTTTTCACTGCAAATTAATAGCAATATCTTCATCCAATTAACTCAATATTCCAATCCCCGTCCAAGCTAATAATAATCTCAGTATCCTCCAAACCAAATACATAACCCTATCAACATCACCACAAGGCGCAAACCAGTTTAATCTGATTCATTCATTGAACCACAGTATTATTATTCCAATCAATAGTAGGACATATGGAAACAGCGAAAAGTTAGCAAAAACCAAAATTCAAATCAAATATTTAAATCGTCAAATGTGCTGTAACTTTTAACTGAATACATTTAAAAAAGAACTAGTATTAAAATATAATAGAAGAAGTAGAGATATGATGATAATGTTGATGCATCCATCTTCTAGACTTCACATACATTATTCTCCTCTCCTTGTTTTCTTATGCTTGGTAGCAGTTCCAAACTTCCTCTTGGTCTCTTAACGGATTATATTAGCATTATGTTATCCCAGTGTTACAAAAAACTTACATAGAATTTGGACGAGTCATTGCCCAAGCTTTATGATCACGATCACCAAGAATCCACATATACCTTAGAGAATGTATATTGAACATAAAAGTGGTGAGTGCTTGCTCGCTAAAGGGACAACCCTCCATTTCCAGCTTTTTTAATTTGGGGTACCCTTTGTTAACTCCACAAGTCCTGCATCAGACTCTCCTACACAACCAAGAGAAAGATATCTCAAATTATGGCCATACTTCCCAATATACCCCAAACCTGCATCCGTTAATCCTCCGGGACGAAGGTGGATACTCAGCTTTTCAAGTTTTCTACAACCAATGAGCATAGTTCGGACCCCATTGTCTAGTGGTAAAATTGTTCCAGTATCTTCTTTAAGCAAAATCATTTGGAAGTCACACAGGTTCTTCAAATGAGCTCCTATGCACTCCATAGCTTCATTTGTAATATTTATTACGTTAATATCTAAACTTTCCAATTCAAGACATCCTTGTGCGAAATCAATTATTCCCTTCTGCGTTAATCTGTTTGGAGCAATCTCTTCACTACCAGTATTTAGTTTGCGCATTTTCTTGCAACATTGACCAATAAGCTTCATCCCTTTGTCGTCAAAGACATTGTTGATGCATAATCTGGCGCGGGCTGGATTTAACGACTCTCTCTGGGCCGTTCGTCGTCTTCTCGAGCCCTGAGTAGACCTGTTAACAAAGAGAACCCGTTAAGAGTGGACCCGAGGCCGTAGCCCCGGGATCCACCTCCGACGGTCAAGTTAGTCTCCATGCGATATAGCATATAAGAGTTAGGTTTAGGGTAACCTGTTGTGTTGTGTCAAGAAGAGAATCCCAGCCCTATATTTATAGGGCATGGATTAGGGTTTAGGCGTAGAGTGGGCCGCTGTCTGCCGGGCCGGGCCCATTCCAGACTATACGTCCATAAGCCCCCCAAGTCTAGTGTGACATAGTGCATGGCTATGTTATGCTAGACTTAAGTTCTGTTCATAGCCACGTAGGCCCAATCAACCATGACGGCATGGCCCATGTGTGCGCAACTCAAGTGTGCACATGGGACGGACTATACTGCGCAGCCCAAATGCGACAGTGCGCACTGGTTGTCCCAGAGGCTCAGTCCTGTTTAGCCCATTAGACTATATCCGAATCCGCGACCTTGTAGGCGCGTCCGTGGTGACCATGTTCCATCCTGAGTAACACCCGTTCTTACATGACGGGGAGGGATGCACATATGCTAGGTTTCCCGCCACAGTGTGACTGTAAAGACCCCGTAAGAAGAACACGTAGTTCTATAATTGGGGTAACACTGACATTGCAATTGTGAGAGTCTCACAATAGTGAAGGTGGATCTCGTATGCTGCATCCTGGGTAAGGGCGTACCTTTTGTACCAGTAGCGATGCAACATGGTGCGACAGAAGACGTGCTTCTGTGGCAGAGGTGCGCGCTGTGCGCGACAAGGTGCGAACATTACATCCGTCTTTACAACCGACAGAGGACGTCTCCCCTGCGGCAAGATGGTGCGAATATTTAAATCCGTCTTTGTACCAGGCTTGCAATACCTCTTACGTACGATCTGCTTCCAAATATACCTGAGTGACGCGTACGGAAATAGTGGTATTATATACCCTGGTAGCCCCCCAAGTTTGATGGTGCTATTCTTGTAGGAGCATTAAACTTAGTTATTCAAATCCTGAAAAACACTTAATGCAAATATTAAAAGTATATGCCGCGAATCGCAACATAGAAAACCTAATGAAGTAAAAGATTAGCGTGAAGCAATATATAGCACATAACATGTGAAATTAACACAAAAGAGAAGTAGTAGTGTGAATTACACGTATCGTGAGGTTTTACAAACTATATAAGAGAAGTAGCACATAGCGAATCTGCGAATGCAGTACGCTCATGGCGATTTATTGATCTTTTTCTTTTTTATTATAATAAAAACAATGGCGCGGATGGGCACACCGTGACCGCGACTAATAGTTTCAATCGCACGTACAGACGCAGATGGATGTATCGTGACCGCATAGACTCGAACGTTCGTGGATGATCGCAGATGAACATAACATGACCACGGCTTTTGCCCAGTGCGCTCATGGCGATTGGCTAGCATCGTGGTGCCTGTACGTGACAGTGCGCTCATGGCGCCAATCTGCGAAGATGTCCGGACGCATGGCCTAACGCGGGTAGATTTATCGTGACTGCGTTGTTCGCGGCTAAAAGATAAAGTAGGTCCGATCGTGCGGACTTAGTGTGGTTTATAGGTAAAATCGGGTTTACCAAGTTTAAAAGATTTACATAAAATCTTTTGAATATTTTAAAAGATAACATGTGTTATTACCAATTTAAAAAGATCAAAAAATAATGATTTAATAAAATCATGACCCAAGTCTTACGCATGGAAAATATTCGTAATATATTGGTAATATCTTCTAAATTGATATTAAAATCACATGGATATCCACGTATGATGTTGCATACATGTGTTAAATATCTTACGCATGGTAGAATGCAATGATTGAAAAGCAAAAACACAAGGGTTTTAGAGTTACCGACTTTAGAAACTGATTTCTGATTTTCGGTAATATGAGAACACGAAACATAGTTTATTCGTGGTCCCACGGATGGCGCCAACTTGTTGATGCATAATCTGGCACGGGCTGGATTTAACGACTCTCTCTGGGCCGTTCGTCGTCTTCTCGAGCCCTGAGTAGACCTGTCAACAAAGAGAACCCGTTAGGAGTGGACCCGAGGCCGTAGCCCCGGGATCCACCTTCGACGGTCAAGTTAGTCTCCATGCGATATAGCATATAAGAGTTAGGTTTAGGGTAACCTGTTGTGTTGTGTCAAGAAGAGAATCCCAGCCCTATATTTATAGGGCATGGATTAGGGTTTAGGCGTAGAGTGGGCCGCTGTCTGCCGGGCCGGGCCCATTCCAGACTATACGTCCACAGACATCATGGGTATAGAGAATTTCCAAGTTGGGACACATCCTAATCAAGAGATAATAGTTATTTCTATATAAATGAGATACATGTAGAAGATTCAATTCCGTCAGCTGATATGCAATAGGAAGTAGAAACGGAAAAAAAGTTTTGTTCGAGTCATATAAAGCAATACACTCAAAACTCAAAGGAAATTTGAAACCAACATCTTCTTCCTCATAAGTAAATTTACCACCATCAAAATCTTTCAATCTCACAGCATACCTAAACACATCTTGTAGACCAACTAGTTTGCATTTAGGCATCTTCAAACACACTAGAGATTGACTAGAATTTTTGGCAAGAAGCATAAGATCTATGATATCAAATTTCAAATACGTGTAACAAAAACTAAACGACTAAAGGCATGTGCTATTCGAAGCCAATTCATGTAACCATTTAGTATCATAGTCAGAAATCAAACTACCTCGCAAAAACAAAGTCCTCAAACCATGACAATATTTAACGATATGCATTAATCCTGTTAGAATTAAATAATCAAAGTACACGTATTGTGGAAGCTAGGATCAAGTATAACACATAAATATTAACCAAAACATAACTAGGAACGTACCGTATGCACTTCAATAAATCTTGAACATGTGTATTAATAAATCAATGATAAACCCCTTACCGTTTTGTTTATCGATCTCTTGATAATAACTATAGTGAGTTATTACCTCGTTCTTGTACACACAAATTAATAATGAATTAAATTGATTGCAAGATCAAACACAAGTATTATTTTTGTTTAATAAAAATCGACCCAAACCTAGGGTTTGTTTGGTTCGATTGGTTGGAAGAAAACAACGAGAAAAGAAAAGCTTTAGGGTTTTGTGTGTGCACAAAAGATGTGAAAGAATGAACCTAGGCCTTGTATATATACTTGTAAAAACTTGGAAGACAAGTTTGATGTGGATTGGGTTTCCCCTCCCCCCATTCGACCGGCCTAAGGAGTCCAAGGGGATTCCGGATCCTTCTTGGCTCCTATTTTCATTCTTAGTCATTTTCTTTTCCACTTAATGATAGTTAGTACTTACGGCTAACAACTAACGACCGTTTAGCCTTATACTTGTGTTATTAATAAATATACATAACAATTAATATTTATTAATCTTTAATTCTCATTTGCAATATGTGCAATTCCGAGGTCTCGGGTTCGATACTAGTCATTTACATATTAATATTTATACGTAATATTTAACAGCTCCCACTCGCATATCTATTAACAGTAAAATGAAATTGGTTGGCGTCTTGCAACACTACAATGCCCCCAGCACGACTCGAGCTAGGTTTCCTGAAAAACCTTTAATGATTCATCATTATAATTATCATTTTGATTCTAATACTACATTAATAAAGATGTGAGATTCTTTATTAACTTTCCGTTTCTCGTTTCTTTATAATTGAACAAAATTACCAAAACATCTGAACGTATTTCAGATAGACTTTGGGCGTGGCCACGCAAAATTTTTGTCAACTCTACGATGGGCCCAACAGTATTAAACTTATGAACAAATCAGAAGGAACAAATTCTTTCTTGACTACAAGAATAACCCATGAACTTTGCAACACTTCTGAAAACAACCCTTATAACTCCCTGTTACGGTGAGCGGTAGATTGCTTTACAAAAATGCACTACATCCATGACTCTTATCTGATATCTCAAGTCTGAGGATAACTTTAAATATGATTCTCACAAATATTAAATCATATAGTTGGGATAAGTCCTATATTCAATTCATTGAATATCATGTGAAATTGGTATGACTACGCATCAATATACTTTCAAGTATATTCTAATCAATACTCAAATTTGTCTTAGTTTAATGATATTCCCATATCATTAATCGACAACGGACAATTTAGAATAATAATTTATTCATGTATTTAAACATGCAAATATAGGATATATTATTAAGACAATGATAAACAAACATAAACAATATTTTATTCTATTAAAATAATAATTGTACATTACATCCTTTATCCAAATACTAATTACAAATGGGCATGCAACTTTCAGCTAAACGAAATCCTATGCCTTCAGCATGCTTATAAAGCTTAATGCCAGGTAGAGGCTTTGTTAATTGATCTGCTAAGCTTAATGGCATTCAGTGGTCAAGTAATTGAGTTTTCCGGTCGCCCTCAAGACAATTCTGAGCGATCGGTACCAATTATTGAAATTCTTTCCAGTCAGTTTTTCTCTTTCAAGATGACTCTTGAAAGCAGAAATCACAGAGCCATATCTACAGATAAAAGTTCAAACATTAGTATTTTCGATAATAAATATTTCCAAGAAAATATAATACCCAAGGCTATATTCATATAACCAACTAATTTTCTTGAAAATCTAGGATCCAACTTTACATAGATTCCACCACATCAGTTGATCTGCTAGTGGTGAAAGTATAAAAGATGGTAATCTGTCGAACAATAATTGGCAAACAAGATTTCCAATTCCTAGATCATTATGGGATTTACATCAAATTGATTCATCAATTTGCCTTGTAAGCATGTTTGATCCCATCTCATGCCTTATGTTCTAGGTCTCATGCACAACTTAATTAAGTCGTCTACCTTAGAAACTGTAGAATTACTATCTTTGGTCTCACGCATTAACAGAATTTTACCTTGTTATTAAAATTTAGCCTAGGTCTCACGTTTACTAAATTATAACTCCAAGTGTTCCTTATAGATAGATGGCATGTAACTTAAATTTGAGGGTATTTAATTTTGATGTGACAACCAAAACATGTATAAAGATGCATGCACTCATCTTTATAGCATAAGTTTTCAAAACCTTTTTACAGCCAATTTTTAAGATGAATACAAAAAGTTTTACTTGAGGTATCGGGTTCACCAATTAAAGAAGAACCTACAATTATCGCCCACAGAAGTGGAATTGAGGTAAATCACCCTTAAGATGACATTGTACGAGAATGAAGATAAAATAAATTCGTTTAAGACGTATTCATAAGTGTGATAACCAAGGCAGACTCTAAGGCTCTTTCCAAGCCTTCTTACTATCACTATGAATTTGTCTTAAAGGGGTTACTTTTAAAAACAAGTGTACAAAAACATCAATCAAGCAAAAGTTTATGAATTAAATCATAAAACATGTAATAAAGTTTGAATCTTGCTTAGTCTCGCCGGGGAGACAATTACCATGCGAAGCGAACCACTATTGGCACATAAGACACCGCAAGAATCAATCTTTATCGCTTAAAGTTTCACCATTATTAGTCCAATATATTTTCTTTATAAAAATTACCCTTTTATTGCTTACAATCATGTCCAACAAATAAACAATAAAACAAGTAACAAAGACAAATCAAACAACTAATAAACATAACAATTATAAAGGTGAAACAATTAGCCACATGCATTCTTGATTAGAAAAGATCTTAACAAAATCAATTCTATGTTTGAATATGCATATAATCAACTAAGGCCGTCTCTTCTTGAAGGAAGTGAGTCACATGCATTGACAAGTCAATTGCGTAGGCCAAAGTCAATCACATACCACATAGCACATAAATTGATTTTAATATATATATATATTGAGGTCTTCTCCAGTTTTAGATCTATCTAAACATGTGACATAACAATAAACAATTAATGATCCATGACTAACATGCATGTTTTGTCACGGATTAAAACATAACAATTACCACATAGGTCACAAAGATACGTTCAAATAACCGGTTAATGACCTAGGGTTTCTAATTAATTACAAGTTAATTAATATTAACCACAAACCCTTATTAGGGTTTCATGGAAAATCGACCCCCCCCCCCCCAAAATTAGGGTTAGGGTTTTGAATTTAAAAAAAAAATTAAAAAGAAAAACGTAGGTATCTAAAACTATTAAAGATCCGATTTTTATTATGTTTTAGTAATCAGTTACATGTTATACATGGCTCGTGATGCCACTGTTAGAATTAAATATCAAAGTACACGTATTGCGGAAGCTAGGATCAAGTATAACACATAAAGATTAACCAAAACATAACTAGGAACGTACCGTATGCACTTCAATAAATCTTGAACTTGTGTAATAATAGATCAATGATAAACCCCTTACCGTTTTGTTTATCGATCTCTTAATAATAACTATAGTGAGTTATTACCTCGTTCTTGTACACACAAATTAATAACGAATTAAATTGATTGCAAGATCAAACACAAGTATTATTTTTGTTTAATAAAAATCGACCCAAACCTAGGGTTTGTTTGGTTTGATCGGTTGGAAGAAAACAAGGAGAAAAGAAAAGCTTTAGGGTTTTGTGTGTGCACACAAGATGTGAAAGAATGAACCTAGGCCTTGTATATATACTTGTAAAAACTTGGAAGACAAGTTTGATGTGGGTTGGGTTTCCCTCCCCCCATTCGACCGGACTAAGGAGTCCAAGGGGATTCTGGATCCTTCTTGGCTCCTATTTTTATTCTTAGTCATTTTCTTTTGCACTTAACGATAGTTAGTACTTACGGTTAACGACTAACGACCGTTTAATCCTTATACTTGTGTTATTAATAAATATACATAACAATTAATATTTATTAATCTTTAATTCTCATTTGCAATGTGTGTAATCTCGAGGTCTCGGGTTCGATACTAGTCATTTACATATTAATATTTATACGTAATATTTAACAAATCCATCTGTGGAAAACCCATCACAAAAATTAATCTTCAATACCTTAAGATGTTTACCGTGGGTTCTGGTCAAAAGCTCGAGAGAATCAAGAACATCAACACGATGGAGATAAACCTCTTTAATACAACTTAACGAAAGACATATTTCTTGAATCAAGGGGTTTATGTCAATATTGCTAAAATCAAGTGGAAAATCAGGTGGAAATCCTTTTAGTGTTAGGGACTCGAGAAAAGGGAAGCGTTGAAGCAAATGAGAAAAGGTGTGGGAGAGTAAAACATGTGGATAGTCACATGCTTACGAGTTAAACCTTCGAGTTCACACCATTTACGCAAATTGAAGATATAGAGTTCCTAGTGTTAATGTCATTGTATTTTATGTGAGGTAAGACAGTTAAATACTGTGTCAATTGACTCTTTTTCATCTTTTTTCACAACTTTGAATAAAACTGCTCAAAAGACTGAATTTCTTTGACGGAAAAGTTTGGTTTTTTTACTATGAGGGCTTCAACGGTTTTTTTTTTGAGGGTTTTAAGGGAAGAATATTTAGATTTTTCAAATCTTTTTTCGACATATAAATCGGGTTAGTTTGTTAATTATCTAATTAAGGTAACTATTTTATTACCAAACTAGTTAATTAGAAAAAATATGTTCTTGGGCCAAGAGTGGTTTACATGATCACTCTTCTATAAAAGCAAAACGGGTCCTTGCTACAGAATTGCTAAATTAAAGAAGGATTTTTGTGAGCTTGGAATTGATCTCCCTTCCAATTTCAAGAAGAAAACTGGTAACGGGGAAGAAACGCGATTTTGGTTGGATACTTGGGTAGGAAATTCAACACTTAGTGCCTCATAGGCTCATACCCACGCTTGTTTTATCTTGAATCATCACATGATTGTCTCGTGAGTTAAGGTTTAACTCACTGGTCATGGTCTCGTGAGTTAACATCTAGTGCTGGAAATTTGGAACTTATGGAACTCCAGAACCTTGTATCTTTCAAGCTACCGAGACACATATTGGAATGTACTACAGAACTGTCAAGAGGTTTCACAATAAAAGGTATGCATAATTACATTACCAACTCCTTTTTCGTCAAAGCATTCATTGCCACAAGTTGGAATAAATTAGCGCCTATAAAGGTCAATATTACCTCTTTCTGTGAATTGAAAGATTAAGAATTCCAACTAGGTTAAACCTAACTAGGTGCGGTGTGTGATGAAGCTCTCAAAGAAGATCAACTCTTTCGACCTCACAAACCGTTCAAAGCTTCAAGCTACTGCACATCACGATCCCTACTCCTTCTCTAGACACTTATGGCGTTAATTTTCGTAGCGGCTCCACGTTTAATTCACAACGCCCAAAGAAAAGCCTCATTCTCAATGACATCAAATAATTGTGCCAACTCTATTTCCCAACTGTTCTCTTGGCCTAGCTCCTTGCTAGTTCCTTCTTAATAACAATGCATTCGACGAAAAAAAACAAGAACTTATTAGTTCGTCATTACTACTTGGATGATTTGATTGTTAGGTCACATTGGAATAATCATCAATTACAATGGACATGATCACTTCACACATATCTTATAATTCTAAGTAACTCATCAAAATCCAAAACGCATAGTTAGTGTATTCTAAACAAGAACACTGAAACCAGCACAATAACTACATAAGCAGAATTCATATCTGAATTGAGTTCTTTATCAAGTAAATTTATCAAAAAGAAAGCTAATATAGTAGCAATTAAGTTGATACAGGAGGTATGCCCAAAGCATATGCGCCATAACTTTTCCAAATACATAAAAATTCCAACAAAAGCATAATAATACTTGAACTCAAAAGCCAAAAAAAAATAAAATTTTGCGCGTACATTAATGGATCTATCTTCCAATCTCCATTAGCAAAATTTTGCTTTTCTTCTTCTCTTGCGAGTAACTCTAAGCTTCCTCTTACCATTTCTAACAATGGCCTTGATTCTGATGTTTCTATTGCATCACCAACAATCCAACATAACGTCCCTGCGTTTTAAAGTTCAAAATTTCTGCGAGTCATTCTGAAAATATTGCGAAAATTGTCGTCCAATGCCCAGATATACCTTAATGACCTTATATTAATCATTAACGTAGAAAGTGCTTCCATGCTAAATGGACGGTTTTGTATTTCCAGCTTTCGCAATTTTGGGCACCCTTTTGATAACTTTACAAGTCCCGCATCAGACCCTCCTATATAACCAAGAGAGAGGTATCTCAGATTCAGTCCATACTTACCGATATACCCCAAACCCGCATCTGTTAATCCTCCAGACTGAAGGCGGATACAGAGCCTTTCAAGTTTGCTGCAACCAATTAGTAGAGCTCGGAACCCACTGTCTAATGGTAACTTGGTTAAAGTGTCTTCTTTACACAAAAATAATTGAAAATCACTAAGACTTTTCAGATGAACTCCTATACACTTCAATGTTTCATTAGAGATATCTGTGAATTGAATATGTAAACATTCCAAGAAAGAACATCCTCGTGCCAAAGCAACCATTCCCCTGTGAGTAACAAGGCCAAAAGTCTCAAGTTTACGCAGTTTTTTGCAAGACTCACCAATAAGTTGCAATCCTCGATCTCCAAAGATATCAATAGTATAAAGAGCTTCCAAGTTGGGACACTTCTTGATCAAGTAAAACAGACAGCTTTCATCCACATCATCATAAGTTAGATTCAATTCCGTTAGGCGATGTGCATGGGGGAGTACAAACTGGCACTGAGTTTGTGTCATGTGAACAAATTCCACACTGTGTAAGTTCGAAGAAAATTTGAAACCAACATCTTTTTCCTCACCCGTAAATTTACCGCCAGCAAACACTTCTAACATAACAGCAGCTCTAAAAAAATCTTTAAGATCACTTAGACCACACCTAGTTAGTTTCAAAGATACTAAAGATCGACAGTTTTTCGCAAGAAGTGTTAGATCTTTAACATCAACCTTAGATATAGCAGTGTCATAAAAACTCAATATTTCAATACACTTATTATTCACAGCCAATTCATGTAACCATTTCCCATCTTTCTCATTCAACGTATTATAATCTAAACACAAAGTTCTCAAATCATTACAATACTTACCGATATGCATTAATCCATCCGTAGAAAACCCTTGACACTTAATAATCTTCAAAACCCTTAAATCTTTTCCACGAGTTCTCATCAAAAGCTTGAGATCTGAATCAAGAACACTTATACAGCGAACATGAAGTACTTTCAAGTACTTAAACGAAACAGCTATTTCTTTAAACCATGGTGTAATACCAATACACGAATAATTCTCTGTAAAATAAAGTGGCAATCCCTTAAGAGTCAGCGACTCGATAAAAGGGAAACGTTTGAGCAAACGAGACGGTGTGGGCAAGTATACCACATGGACAGTCACATGCTTCCGTGTCATACAATCAAGCTCATACCATTTACGACAGACCAAAGAAACAGCGTTTCGGTCTGCCCCGTTGTGTATGTAGGGAATAACACAGTTAAACACCGTGTCGGTGGACTCGCTTCGATGCTCTTCCATATCTGATTCGCGAAAACTACAATTGGTTTTTGTTAATGAGAAATGAAAGGTTTTATTTTGTGAGTTTTTAGGATACTTGATGCATGGATTTATAGTATTGGAAATGAGGTTGTAACAAACTTTAGCATTAAAAGTGGGAGGTGAATAGGTGTGGCAGTTAATGGGTTTTAAAACTTTGTTGGGATATGTGTAAAGACGTGAAGTGAATATGCGAATCATGTATGAGCGTGTTAAACTAGTTCATTAAAAAAAAAAAAAAAAAAAAAATGTTTATTAACTAAAAATGTGAAATTGAATCAATTGTTTCAACTTTATAAAGAAAAATGTGAGGGTGAAGCCACAAATATGACAAATATGGTAGAGGGTAAACCAAAAATGTAAGATCATTGTTATATCCTCTTACATCTTTTGCCTACTTACCCTTCTACCCATATAAAAATTTGACATGTGTATTTCACTCATTTTCTCCCTTCATTTAAACCGTAAGTTTTTTCCACTTGTCTGTTAAATATATGGATAAATATTAATATGTAAATGTCTAGTATCGAACCCGAGACCTCGGGATTGCACACTTTACAAACAAGAATAATGAATAATAAATATATATATGTTAAACGTATCGTATATATGTATTTATAAACACTTAATGGACTAAATGGTCGTTAGTTATTAACCGTATGGACTAACTATCATTAGTAACGAAAGATATGGACTAGAATGTAACTTGGGAGTCAAGAAGGTTCTGGAACACCCCTTAGGGGTCCATGGCCGGTCGATCATGGGGAGGGGAAGCCCAACCCATGTTTGTCTTGTGCTCCAAGATATCTTCTAGTATATATACAAGGCCAAGGATTAGGGTTTCACATCTTTTGTGCACACACACTAACCCTAATTCTTTTCTTCTTGTGTTTCTTTTCTTGGCCGATCGGTTCACCCCCCTCCAAGGGATCTTGGATCGATTTTGGTTATGCAAAATATAAGTGTTTTGTTTACTTGCATCAAACCTTTATTCGTTGGTAGTTTGTGTGTACAAGAACGAGGTAATTACTTACTTTAGTAATTATCAAGGGATCGATTAACAAAACGGTAAGGGGTTAATCATTGATCCATATAAACCCTAATTAGGGTTCTTCATATTGTTAAAGACAATTGCTTTTGATTCTTGTTCGGGCTAGAATCACCACGGTACGTTCCTATTTAATTTATGTTAATCTCTTATGTGTTATAGATGTTCCTACGCTTCCGCATATGTGTTTACCTATTTTATGATTGTCATGATTCTAATATTCTAACAGTGGTATCACGAGCTTGCTATAACATGTAATTGATTACATAAAACACATAAAAAACGAATTTTGATTGTGTTAGATACATGTTTTGGATCTAGGGTTTTGTTTTTTTTTACCCTAACCCTAATTTTTTTTGGGGGGGGGGGGGGTCGATTTATTCCATTAACCTTAATTAGGGTTTGTGGTTTTAATTATTTAATTGGATTAGAAACCCTAGGTTGCCTACATGTTTATGTGTTATTTGGGCGTATCCTTGACCTAATTGATAATTGTTATGCTTTGATCCGTGACGAAACATGCATGTTAGTCATGGGTTATTAATTGTTTAATTAATTGTTAAGCTTTTCACATGTTTAGATAGATCTAAGATTGGGGAAGACCCCATAATTATTAAAATCAATTATGTGCTATGTGGTATGTGATTAGCTTTGGCCTACGCAATTGACTTGTCAATGTATGTGGCTCACTTCCATTAAGAGGTGAAGGCCCTAGTTAATTATATGCATATAAAAACCTAGAATTGATTTTGTTAGGATCTTTTCTAAAAAGATTGCATGTGGCTAATTGTTTCACCTTTATAATCGTTATGTTATTAGTTGTTTTATTGGTCTTTGTTACTTGTTTTATTGTTTGATTGTTAGACACGTTTGTAAGCAATAAAAGGGTAATTTTTCCATAAAGAAAATAATACGGACTAATAATGGTGAAACCCTAATGTGATAAAGTAAGAATCTTGCAAGGTCTTAAGTGCCGCTAGTGGTCCGATTCGCACGGTAATCAGCTCCCAGGCGAGACTAGCAAAATTCACACTTTATTACATAATTTTGAGATTGAATCCATAAACTTTTGCTTGATTGATGTTTTATACAAGTATGCTTTTAAAATTAAGTCTTTTAAGATGATATTCATAACCGTGATTTGAAGGCTTAGAAAAGAGCCTTAGAGTCTGCCTTGGTTATCACAATCTTGAATATGTCTTAAACGAATTACTTTTAAAATCATGATTGTAGAAAGTCATCTCAGGGTTTTGGCATAAACCTCAAGTAAAACTTTGTGTATTAATTTCACGAATTGGATATAAAAAGGTTTTATGAAAACTTATGTTATAAAGATGAGTGCATGCATCTTTGTACATATTTTGATTGACATATCAAAATTAATACCCTTAATAATTTAAGTTACATGCCATCTAACTATAAGAAACACTTGAAGTTTTTAATTAGTAAACGTGAGACGCAGGCTAAATTTTAATGACAAGGTAAATTTCCGAGTGTGCGTGAGACCACACATGGAGAATTTGCAGTTTCTAAGTTAGACAACTTAATTAAGTTGATGCGTGAGACCTAGAGCTTAAGGCATGAGATGGGATGAAACATGCTTACATGACAAATTGATGAATCAATTTGATGTAAATCCCATAATGATCTAGGAATTGGAAAAGTGTTTGCCAATTATTGTTCGACAGATTACCATCTTTTATACTTTCACCACTAGCAGATCAACTGATGTGGTGGAATTTATGTAAAGTTGGATCCTAGATTTTCAAGAAAATATGTTGGTTATATGAATATATCCTTGGGTATTATATTTTCTTGGAAATATAAATTATCGAAAATACTAAAAATTGAATTTTGAAAATTCTTTAAATGTATTAATGCAACTCAAAACCGTAAACGTAAGTTATTCTTTTAATTGATCTACACCCGTTTGGGTTTTTGGTTAGAGTCAATATTTACAAAAGGAATAAATAAAGTCTTCTTTCCATTAGGAGAAGTGTGAGACTTAAATCCTATTCCTTTTCATGAATGAGAAAGGTACAATAGGATGATTAGAATGGTCTAAATTCTAAATACATAACTCATAGCAAACTTTAATAGTAAGAGTATATACACCTTATGAGTTATTAAATTAGAAGCTAGACTGATTACTGCATAATGGTAAAAGACGAATTAGATTATTTTATCAAGTTGTTTTGGTTTGACCATTTACAGATACTACATACAATTGTTGGAATGGTAAATCTATAAAGGAAGAAATTGCATGCCCAGTTTTTTCAAGTTAATAGTTTGGAATGTGATGAATCACATTTATGTAGTAGATTACATCCTTTTATAACCTATATATAATTGTTTGAATGGGTTTTCTTAAAAGATGTAGGAAAGTAAACAAGTACACTATTTCCTTTCACTGATTAATGAAACATTTACAATGTTGTCAAATTCAGTGGGAGTATTGTGTTCTTATGGCTGAATAAGGGATTATTATGTTCTCTAATTCAGTGGGAGTTACAAGACTTATTGTCTTGATTATAACTTAGATTATCTTTTGAATATCTCAAGGTAATTACTTTCCAAATATAGACACTAATATTTTCAAGGATAGTCATGTACGTTTCCTTGATTGATTGAGAAAACTCTATATCTACTAAGTTATGTTAATGACACAAATCATATTGTTCAAATTAACAAACGCGTGCGTGTTGTTTATATGATACATGGTGTTGTACCATGCACAAGTGGGAGAAATCTTCATTATGTGCAAAGTACAACACATGAGCATATGATTTAAAGGACTCTCTTAACTGCAAAGTAAGAGATTATAATTCTAATTAGATTAATACATCTAATCTTAGAAACACTTGGTGTTGAAATTTAGTAAACGTGAGACGCAGGCTAAATATTAACAACAAGGTGAATTTCCATGTATGCGTGAGACCAACATGGATAATTTACAGTTTCTAAATTAGACATCTATTAGAACAATTATGTCAAATAACAATACTACTTCAGCTTTAATATTTATGTATTATTGGAATGACATAAATGCATGAAGTAATATAAAACTACTTCAATAATTATGTATTCTTAGAATGACATAAATAAATAAAGTAGCGTGTTAACTTGAAAATCTTATTGAAACCAAATGATGGTGTTCATGATTACTTTAATTATACATGTTTATACTTTATAAGTTATAAACATGAAGTCTTTTAAGCATTACAAGACTTATAATAAAGTAAGACGTTAGCTTGTTATGGTCTTTTAATTAAGACATTTACAAGAAATCATTGAGTTGATCAATGATTAATATAGTATGGTGGGATTATAACAAGTTTATGTTTTTATAAGACATAAACATGAAGTGACTTGGTCAAAAGTACTTGTGTTATAAAGCATGCAATTGGTTTGGAAATACTATTATACCATTAAGTTGACTTAGTTGGTAAATAAGTATGCCAACAGGAATATGGTTATCTTATATATATTGTTAAGATCTTCTTACAATATTAATTCTAATTGAAGTACCACTTATGGATAGTATGTTCAGTTAGGGAATCAAACTCTTGTTAGATTGTTTGATTAAAGATAACTATGACTTCTTTTCTTCCAAAAGTTATCAAGGTTAAAAATTGAGTATGAATTGAATATACTCAATTAGACTCCTAGAAGATTAATAAGACGTTATGAAATGTGATGAATCACATTATGTCTTAAAAATTGAAGTTCTGAATTTGTTAAGCTACTTATGTGAAGGTTATTAACAAAGAACTATCAATATGTATTTGTAATGTCCTAAAAGAGAACGCTGAATTGTTGCTCTAATTGCTAAGTAGTTATAGATAGTCTCTATATTGCTAAAGGCAAGTGGGAGAATTTTATCTTGATAAGATAGAATTACAAGATACATAATCTTCTAAAACCACACTAGTTAAAATCATGATGAGGCTTAACATGTAAATGATAAACCTCAAGATGATGGAATTATCATTCATAGATCCACTTGGATATCTCAGATATTTAATGAATATACTGACGATTATATGATGTAGTATTACCAAAATAATGAATTGGGTAAATTACTCATAATATGAATGTTATAGATGCTGTTCATAAAGATATTCAAATTTAAAATTTGGTTTATCTTAATTCTTAATGGTTAGAGAATGGAGATGAGTTTATTCAAAGATTATGTAACCCTAGTGGTTTAAATCTTTGTGAAATAATCATATGGACAAAATTGTACACATATCTTAATAAATATCTTATGACAAGATTATTAATCATACTTAAGCAATTAACTATGATTGAATACTCTTTCTTAAGTA
This sequence comes from Artemisia argyi, assembly GCA_030686995.1. Classification (NCBI taxonomy): domain Eukaryota; kingdom Viridiplantae; phylum Streptophyta; class Magnoliopsida; order Asterales; family Asteraceae; genus Artemisia; species Artemisia argyi. Next base: position 24,383,482 of record CM060695.1, on the reverse strand, counting down.
CATTAAAGATATAAAGATTGTAATTGTCATATTTACATGAATGTGAAATTTGACAATGGAATATCAAAAACTCTTTCTTGAATAATTACTTGAGCGAGGACGATAAGTAATCAAAAAGAGTTTATGAATTCAAGAAAATCTTTGGAAGTGTACAAAGTGCAATAATCCATGAATGGATAAATGCATGCATCTAGGAGATTATTCTTATGATAAATTATTAAATCTATGTTTAGGTTTATAATTAAAATAAGGTAATTTCTAAGAATTCCTGAAAGCTAGTGGGAGTATTATGTTTGATTTACTAAATCATATATGTTGTATAACATATAAGAGTAACATTCCATATAAGTAAAAGGTTAGACTTAATTTGGAATGAAACGTTACTTGAAAGATTTAGGAAATATAACATACAACCTTGAAACAAAAGTTTATTATTAAATAAACAAGTGCGGTAAATAAATTCTAAATAGAATATGATATATTATTTAGGATGACTAAATGGATATACATATTTGTAAAAGATCAAACATGAATAAAATCTAAGTTTGACTGAAGGATTTTCATGTGCATTATATTATTGTTGTATCATGCTTAAGTGCTTAAATGATTTGACAATATTTGATATCCAATTAAAAGTTATTATATAACTTGTGTAATAGATATTCTAATGGAAAATGTTTGAAATTAGAATAATGATCCTCAACCTGGAATAGCTCCTAAATATTATACAATGGATATTAAGTTTACGGAAAATTTTAAAGAGCATATTGTGATTATATACAATGATGCTGGTTTAATTGAGATGACACTCAATAACTAGTCATGGTAGGATTTTATCCTTGTTAATGACCATGTAAACTAGTTGTGCTCAACTAAGAGCATAGTTGCATTGTACATTAAAGAATTAGAATACTTGAAACTTTAAAATGTTTGAAAGTTTGATTATCATAAATTGGTGATTGGGGATATCACACTATTTATGAAAAAATTATGTAAATATATCAAGATAGTTGGATATACACATACAAGAATTTTAATTATTGAATTCTTGAAAGAAGTATTCTCAAAATTCAGATAGATCAAAGTTAGATGAAATTATGCCATGTCAACAAGTATGATTACTTGAGGCATAATTGTCTTCTAGTTATTACTTGAGACAAGATTCATTAACTAGAATCATCATGCATTGATCTATTTTGGTATTTGGATAAGGGACATTAAACAATTATTATTTATAATGAATTAAAGTACTTAGTACGTTTGTTTTCATTAATAATAAAGTGTGTCCTATATTTGCATGTTTAAATCCGTGAATAACTTATGTTATTCTAAATTGTCCATTGTCGATTAATGATATGGGAATATCATTAAACTAAGACAAATCTGAGTATTGGTTAAGAATATACTTGAAAGTATATTGATGCGTTGACATACCAATTTCACATGATATTCGATGAATTGAATATTGGACTTATCCCAATAATATGATTTAAAATTTAATGTGAGAATCATATTTAAAGTTATCCTCAGACTTGAGATACCAGATAAGTGTCATGGATGTAGTGCATTTTTGTGAAGCAATCTACCGCTCACCGTAACAGGGAGTCATAAGGGTTGTTTTTAGAAGTGTTGCAAAGTTCATGGGTTATTCTTGTAGTCAAGAGAGAATTTGTTCCTTCTGATTTGTTCAGAAGTGTAATACTGCTGGGCCCCTCGTAGGGTTGACAAAATGTTTGCGTGGCCACGCCCAAAGTCTATCTGGAATACGTTCAGATGTTTTGGTAATTTTGTTAAATCATAAAGAGACGAGAAACAGAAATTTAATAAAGAACCTCACATCTTTATTAATGTGGTATTAGTAATGAAAGGATAATTATAATGATGAATCATTAAAGGTTTTTCAGGAAACCTAGCTCGGATTGAACTAGGGGCATTGGAGTGTTGCAAGACGCTAACCAATGTCATTTTACTATTAATAGATATCCAAGTGGGAGCTGTTAAATATATGGATAAATATTAATATGTAAATGTCTAGTATCGAACCCGAGACCTCGGGATTGCACACTTTACAAACAAGAATAATGAATAATAAATATATATATGTTAAACGTATCGTATATATGTATTTATAAACACTTAATGGACTAAATGGTCGTTAGTTATTAACCGTATGGACTAACTATCATTAGTAACGAAAGATATGGACTAGAATGTAACTTGAGAGTCAAGAAGGTTCTGGAACACCCCTTAGGGGTCCATGGCCGGTCGATCATGGGGCCCAACCCATGTTTGTCTTGTGCTCCAAGATATCTTCTAGTATATATACAAGGCCAAGGATTAGGGTTTCACATCTTTTGTGCACACACACTAACCCTAATTCTTTTCTTCTTGTGTTTCTTTTCTTGGCCGATCGGTTCACCCCCCTCCAAGGGATCTTGGATCGATTTTGGTTATGCAAAATATAAGTGTTTTGTTTACTTGCATCAAACCTTTATTCGTTGGTAGTTTGTGTGTACAAGAACGAGGTAATTACTTACTTAAGTAATTATCAAGGGATCGATTAACAAAACGGTAAGGGGTTAATCATTGATCCATATAAACCCTAATTAGGGTTCTTCATATTGTTAAAGACAATTGCTTTTGATTCTTGTTCGTGCTAGAATCACCACGGTACGTTCCTATTTAATTTATGTTAATCTCTTATGTGTTATAGATGTTCCTACGCTTCCGCATATGTGTTTACCTATTTTATGATTGTCATGATTCTAATATTCTAACATTGTCAAGATCCCGTAAGTAGAAGGATTTGTAGGAATATGAAGTAGGAATAAATATCATTTCTCAAAGGATAATAAAGTGTTGATATAAATAATGTTTGTGAATGTTATTAATATTTCTCAATAAACCTATGTTTTGATAATCACAAAACTTAAATCAAATTAAGTCAAGAATAAGACATAAACAAGTATTTGGTGACAAATATTTACCTCTACATCTTATATCAATCAAGGTATGCATAAACTTAGTAACTTATGCATTAAATGATCAAAGGAAATTTTATATTAATACATAACATTATATAAAATGATTTTAACATTTTATATATATTTGTAAATCATTTTTGGTAAAGCTTTATTAAACCACAAAAATATGATTTCAAATTTCCAACCAAAAAGGGCAAATTTTATCCAGAAAAACTTTTGGAACGTTCAGGAGGGCGGCCCCCTTAATTTTACTAGGCGGCCCCCTTAATCATTAAGGGGACCGGCCTACAATTAAGGGGACCGACACGCTCCCGAACAGTATTTTCTGGCCCTATAAATATTGGATCATTTCACATATTTTTCTCACCTTTTTGCACTATAAACTTTCTGATCCAATCTTCTTCTCTAGATCTAAAATCCTTTGATCATATATTTCACAAGTCTTTGTTTCCAAGTGATCCAAAGCTTCATCCATTCAAGTGCAAGAAGAAGGACACTTCTCTACATCCATCTTATTGTAGTGGTGTTGTGTATAGCTAGTTTCATATAGTACTAGTGATAGTTATTTGTTAAGGTGTTGTGTATATTTGTTGATTGTAGAATCTTGGTGTGTTGTAAACTAGTTTAGTAGTTGTGACTTAGTTGTGCATAGAAGAAGGTGTGAAGATTGACAAGGTGTGAAGACGGTGTGAAGTCTTGAAGAAGGTGTGAAGGTGTGATTAAGGTGTGAAGATCACGTGGTGTGATATTTGGTGTGAGATTGGTTCTAGCTACGATTAGAACTCGACATTTAGCTTAGTGTCGTTAACTTGTGTAAGCCAAGGTGTGTAAGGTTTCTCCACCATAAGGAGTTTGTTGACATAGTGAAGAAAACTCTCGAGTGTGGTACTCGGGGAGTGGAGTAGGGCAAGGAAGGTGTCCTTGTAGCCGAACCACTATAAATTCACGTGTTGTGGTTTGATCTTTCTAACTCTATCTTTTCTTCATTATATTTCAATACTTTCAATATTAGTTTAGACTTGCTTATATTGGTTGTTGCTTGAACTCACTTAAGATCGAATTGAAAGTTTTTATAACCAACAAAATATTTTGGAAATAAATTTAAAAGGACATAAAACTATTCAACCCCCCCTTCTAGTTTTCCACAATTGGTATCAGGAGCCACGTCTAGCAAGATCTTTAAAATATATTGTATTTTAAAACTTGTAACGATCTATGGAATCTGAAAAATATTTAGAAGGGCAATCTATGCAAAGACCACCACTATTTGAAAGTGATGGATTTTTATATTGGAAAAATCGATTCGAAACTTATGTGAAGTCAAAAAATCTAGATCTTTGGCATGTTATTACTAATGGTGATTTTTTACCTATTCAAAATAACCCGGAAACTAAGAAAGATGAAATCGTACCTTTTGAAAAACAAAATGATGATTTAAAAAGAAAACTTGCTAAAAATAATGAAGCAAAAATGGTTATTTATAATGCGCTACCACGTAAAGAGTACGAAAGGATCTTTATGTGTGAAACCGCAAAAGAAATTTGGAACTCTTTACTAATAACTCACCAAGGTAATAGTCAAGTCAAAGATAATAAGATAGATCTACTTGTTCAACAATACGAGCAATTCACGATTCCGGAAGAGGAATCAATTGACAATGCTTTTTCTAGATTTAACACTATCATCACAAGTTTAAAAGCACTTGATGAGAATTTTTCTAGTAAGAATTTTGTTAGGAAGTTTCTTAGGGCTCTTCATCCAAAATGGCGAGCTAAAGTGACGGCTATTGAAGAATCGAAGAATTTGTCAACTTTGCAACTTGACGAATTAATTGGAAATCTAAAAGTCTACGAAGTCATCATTAAGAAGGACTCCGAAATGGTCAAGGAAAAACGAGAGCAAAGCAAGTCAATCGCCTTGAAAGCTAGAAAGGAATCTAGTATCGAAGATAGCTCATCTTCCGAAAGTGATGACGAAGAATACGCCATGGCCGTAAGAGATTTCAAGAAATTCTTCAAAAGGCGAGGAAGATTCGTAAGACAACCGTATGATGAAAAGAAAACATTTCAAAAGAGTAAAGATGACAAGAACAACAAGATTGAAAGAAAGTGTTTCAAGTGTGGAGATCCAAATCACCTTATTGGAAAATGTCCAATGATGACAAGAGATCAAAATCAAAGAGCATTTGTTGGAGGTGCTTGGAGTGATAGTGATGATGATGAGAATGAAACGACAAAGGAAGAAAAATGTCTCATGGCGAATACACCAAATGAGGTACGTTCCGAAACCGAATATTTTAGTGATGAAAGTATATCATTAGATGAAAAAGATCTAGATAATGAATATATTAAACTATGCAAATTAGGACAACTAGTAATGGCCAAAAACAAATCACTAAAATACATTAACAATCAATTAGAAAGTGAAGTACTTGAACTAAAAATTAAAATACATCAACTAGAAAAAGGTAAAGAAATTTTTGAAGAATGTAAATCATGTCAAGAGCTTAAAGGTGAAAACGAAATACTTAGGGAAGAAATTCGCAAACTTGAAAAATTTGAAAATAGTAGTCAATCACTTAGTAAAATAATAAGTATTCAAAGAACATCCGGAGACAAAACCGGCTTAGGATTTAATTTAAATGAGGCTTCAACAAGCGAGATTAAAAATGTAAAATTTGAAAGTGAACTCAACAAACAAAAACCTTTAAAATCTAATCCTAAGTATATACTTATTAATGATAAGAAAATACCTCTTGCCAACGATGAAGAAGATAAAGATTTTTATAAACCGTCTTTAAAGACCGAAGTAGGATCTTCTAAACCCAAAATAAGATCTAAAACTCCACCACCTAGAAAACCAAATAATTCTCATCCTAGGTCTAAAACACCTCAACCAAGAAGAAATTAAAATAGACAAAACTATAATAACAATAGTAATCAAATGTGGAACTACCAACAAAGCTACAATCCTTGGGGCATTCTACCACCTTTCATGCACCCGAGTCAAATGTTAAACATGTTTGGACCAAACAACTTTGGACCAAAAGAACAATGGAGATCAAATGGCTAGACGAACATTCCTTGAGGCAATCTTGGTTTTTCTCTCAACATAGACTTTTTCAAAGTCTATATTTCATCTTGATGATGTTGAAGATTTCTTTTGAAGACCACCGGGTACGCCATTCTTTTACAACTCATTGCCATGCTTAGATGAATATGCATTGTTTGATTTCGTCAATTATTTAGATATAATTTGTTATTGTCTTCTATTTGTTAGAATCACATATATACTTATATATACATATATATACTATTATACGTAATATATTAAATATATATATGTATTCACTTGTACATAACCTAGATACGTCATTTGTTGACTTTCTAGAACTCCAAGAAATCGTTCTTTATCGAACCCTTTCTTTCCCCCCTCACGTTATTCTAGTAAGTCCTCTTTTAGGAGACTCATGATGATGAAGGGATATGAGTCAAGTGGACTTTTATAATACAAGAACGCCTTCGCACGTGAACACTATGGATGAAACAAACTCCTCTCGCCAACTATATCCTATCTCCGCTACTATCCTTCAAATCTCACTCATCAACCCATCTTTCAATCACATTTATACTTATATATAAACAATATATATATATATATATATATATATATATATATATATATATATATATATATATATATATATATATATATATATATATATATATATATATATATATATATATATATATATATATATATACACACTTATTCACATATTCCCGAACACACCTCAAACCCTTCATCAACTTAACACTTTGATCATTTTATCCAAAAATTGTCAAAGGTATATTTTAATTATCGAAACGGTAATTAAAAATTGTTAAGAATTTTATCATCGTGCCAATAGACGTTTACGTATTTTTGATATATTATAAATCTAATTATATACGTATAAATATTTTTGTTCCAGAAACGAATTCCGCGAAATTTGGAAAGTTTCAAAGGCGGCCCCCTTAATGATTAAGGGGACCGGCTTGTTATCGAGGGCGGTCCCCTTAATGTTTAAGGGGGCCGGCCATCTGACACTTCCAAAATCGTTTTCCTCCTTAATTCCATTTCCAAACACTCCATTTACTCACTCACCTCTTCCCCTATACTGTTGTGAACGAAACTAAACCTCCAAAACCACCAAAATCCTTCACCAAATCACCAATCCGAGGTTATTTCGCAAGGGGCAAACATCAACCAAACATATAACAACATCTTTTGTAAGTTTTCCAACATGTATTTCATCACATTTCATTCGATTTGGTGTCTTATCAATAATTATGCATTTTATTAAAATTCATTTCAATTCGATTTTAAGTGTAATTGAAGCTAGAAATTGAACTACCAAATGCTCCCCATAGGATTAGGATGATGTTTTGCAACTCAAAATTAGTATAACATATCATCTTGTCAAAATCATTAATCGCCCATAAACCCTAGTCGAATTTTATTTTTCAAAAGGCACATTGTTGATATAACTCTTAAAAACCATTTAAAACTTACTACATTACATTGTTTTAACGCTCTAAACAATCAAAGCATACTTTTCAAGTTGTTGTTAAATGGTTCATGAAGACAACATGGGCGTTTGGTTCATGAACAAACCATAACTATATGAAGTTATTTGAAACCTAAAACTAGCTTATAAGTTTTGTTAATAATACTAGAATCAATAGAGGTCATCAAGATATATAATCAATATATATATATATTGATATTTTTAGGATATTGTTATCTAGTTAAGGGAGCGTTTGGTTTATCTTTAAAATGATATTTTTGAAAACTAAAATTCGCATTTCAATCTTTTAAACAAGCTTATGTTGTGTCAAACTCTTATGGAATGGAAGATATATAATCTAATATATATCTAGCCTTATTTCGAAATGAATTATGATATCATACTCTTCGATATTATATATTCTAAACGAGTTTAAAATCAAAATAAAAGGAACATCATGAAACTACTTCATTGAATATTTTTTTTGTGTCGAAGTAGAATTTCGTTCCACATATAGTGCATATAATTATATAAATATATAACATATGCATGATAGTTGTTTTTATATTAATTTTATTTTTGTTGTTATATTGTTTAGGTGAAAATGCCTAAGACCACGGTTGGTGATGTCTCCAAAACCAAACAATACATTCCAAATGTCTCTTCTACTCCCGGCATGTCTCCTTCAGTTGCATGTTTCTATCGTCCTATTGAAAATAGAAACATTCACGAAGGACGAATTGTCGATCCATCTTTCTATGAAAATGATCAAACCGAACGAATGTTCACCAATATTCATTTTGAATGTCTTTTCCAAATCAACGAACCTATCATTCCTCGTTTTATCCTCGACTTCTATAGCCAAGTGACGGTGCAAACCGATCCCTATGGTCATCTCCTCATTTCCTTCATGATTCAAAATCAATTCATCACTCTTACTCTTGCTCAATTTGGGCAAATTCTTAGAATCCCATTCAACGGCCAAGCCGTTTTCTCAAATGAATGGGATCTTTCCACTCTTGAAAGAAATCGTCCTCAGGATGGCCCCGACTATTCTGAGATTCCTAGTCTTGAAGACATTCGTCGAATGCTTGAACTAGAACGTCGTACGACTAGTCGAGTAATCAAGTCGAAGAATGTCGATATTCATGCCAATCAAATCCTCCTCAAAGAGCTAAGCCAAGATATGAAGAAGTGGGAAGAACTCATTCGAGAGAATGCGTTTGGTACTGGTGGTCACCGTGATCATGTCACGGCGAGCATTGCCCACATGCTTTATTGTGTTATTGCTGAAGAGCAATACAATTTGGCTTATCTTTTTGTTCATCGAATCATGTCCGCCAAAAACACCCCAAATGCCAATCTTCCTTACGGTATGTTTCTCACACGACTTTATCGTTATGTGATGGAACATTACCCACATCTTCAAAGAGACTACTATGTTCATATCCTTCCTACTTTGAACCAACTTACTCGTGTTCATACTCGCCGTCCTCGTAGTGACAAAGGAAAATCTCGTGTTCCTTTGTATTCTAGGCCTCGTGGTTCTACATCTCATCGTGATGACGATGATGATGAGGAGGAAGACACCTTACGTGTTAGTACTCCATCCCCCACTACCTTTGTTGAAGATCTTTCCGATCTTGATGATACAGAATATCAAATTCCTCTTCCTCATGAACGTACCGATGAGCTTCTCTTCACTCGTCAAACGTCTATCATCAATCGTCAACAACAAATGCATGAAGAACTTCGAGGGGGATTCAAATCCGTTGGGAAGATGTTTAGGAAGATGCTTGGAAAGAAGAAGTAGAAGATATTGACGTGTTGCTACTTGTTTCTTTTAGACATTTGTATGGTTTGCTATTTGTCCGATTTATTCGGAAATACTTGTGTTAATTTCTTGTGTTATTCGGAATGATGTTTAGACTTTAATTATTATCATGCTTCTATATTAACGTTATGCCATACTTCTTTTCAATATGGATTATAATATGTTTATTTGCATGCAAAATTTGATTATATATATATATGTTTATATATCATCATTCCTAAAGTATGTACTCCTAATAGAGCTTGCTGGAAAAACACACTTGAAAAATCACAAAATTTTGCAAATTTTGGGTTTCTGGTCTTCTGGGAAAACACCAGATGGGTGGCCCCCTTCCCTAGGCGGTCCCCTTAATTATTAAGGGGGCCGGCATACAATTAAGGGGACCGGCCATCTGGAACTGGGTTTACTGTATTCTTTTGCATCTTGTGAATCCTTTCTCTATTTTCAGCTGCCATTTCCCATTTTGACCCAACTGATTTTAGAATCTCTTTCAACCATTTCAAACATTTACCTAAATCACCCATTTCCATACTATAAATTCCCTCCATTATCACCATTCTTCATCTCATCATTCATCATATCATCATGACTCCTCCAAGCACCTCAAACTCCAAAACCTCCAAGAAACAAAAACTTGTGGTCATTCCTCTAAAACAACTCTTCATTGACTTAACAAATGAAGACAACATAACCCCATCACCTCCACCAAAATGCTCCTCTCCAAGTGCACCTAATGCACCATCCAAAACACCTTCCACTCATGGAACTTCCTCATCTTCCTTACCCTCAACCTCATCAATCAATGACTACATCAATTCACACTTGTCACCACAAGTATCATCACCACTTCCCACACAAGAACCTATATCCACCCATCTTACAATCTCACTTTCACCAATAACACCACTTGATACTCAACTCTCATCTCCACAAATTACACCACCATACTTTGCCAATCCCGTACCTTGGAGGATGCTTGAATCACATGGTGATACTTGCCTTTGTTGTATCCACAACCGAACCATCATCTTTGGCCTTAAAGATGAAATTCAATATATGTTTTCATATATTGAACATTTGCTTATGTATTTGCTATTATGTTGTTAGCTTATGTACTCGTATTGTTGTGTCTTAACACAACCATTGCTCTAATATGAATGTTTCTTTCTTTTCTCATCACCCTATATTTGTGTACATGTATATACTTGTGCTTCTAATATTTTTGTTTTGCAAGCATTCCATAGCTCGTTCTCTTGGTGCCCCCAAACGAGGGGGAGTACACATCAAGGGGGAGTTTCTACCCGTCAAAATTTTCACGAATGAAAACTTGTCGGCATAACCTTTTTGATGTTACAAAAAGGGGGAGAAGTACATATAAACTCACTAAAATACTTGTTTAAAAACTAATTTTTGAGTTAATGAGTTTAAGTTTTGTAATCATAAAAAAGGGGGAGATTGTTGATATAAATAATGTTTGTGAATGTTATTAATATTTCTCAATAAACCTATGTTTTGATAATCACAAAACTTAAATCAAATTAAGTCAAGAATAAGACATAAACAAGTATTTGGTGACAAATATTTACCTCTACATCTTATATCACTCAAGGTATGCATAAACTTAGTAACTTATGCATTACATGATCAAAGGAAATTTTATATTAATACATAACATTATATAAAATGATTTTAACATTTTATATATATTTGTAAATCATTTTTGGTAAAGCTTTATTAAACCACAAAAATATGATTTCAAATTTCCAACCAAAAAGGGCAAATTTTATCCAGAAAAACTTTTGGAACGTTCAGGAGGGCGGCCCCCTTAATTTTACTAGGCGGCCCCCTTAATCATTAAGGGGACCGGCCTACAATTAAGGGGACCGGCACGCTCCCGAACAGTATTTTCTGGCCCTATAAATATTGGATCATTCCACATATTTTTCTCACCTTTTTGCACTATAAACTTTCTGATCCAATCTTCTTCTCTAGATCTAAAATCCTTTGATCATATATTTCATAAGTCTTTGTTTCCAAGTGATCCAAAGCTTCATCCATTCAAGTGCAAGAAGAAGAACACTTCTCTACATCCATCTTATTGTAGTGGTGTTGTGTATAGCTAGTTTCATATAGTACTAGTGATAGTTATTTGTTAAGGTGTTGTGTATATTTGTTGATTGTAGAATCTTGGTGTGTTGTAAACTAGTTTAGTAGTTGTGACTTAGTTGTGCATAGAAGAAGGTGTGAAGATTGACAAGGTGTGAAGACGGTGTGAAGTCTTGAAGAAGGTGTGAAGGTGTGATTAAGGTGTGAAGATCACGTGGTGTGATATTTGGTGTGAGATTGGTTCTAGCTACGATTAGAACTCGACATTTAGCTTAGTGTCGTTAACTTGTGTAAGCCAAGGTGTGTAAGGTTTCTCCACCATAAGGAGTTTGTTGACATAGTGAAGAAAACTCTCGAGTGTGGTACTCGGGGAGTGGAGTAGGGCAAGGAAGGTGTCCTTGTAGCCGAACCACTATAAATTCACGTGTTGTGGTTTGATCTTTCTAACTCTATCTTTTCTTCATTATATTTCAATACTTTCAATATTAGTTTAGACTTGCTTATATTGGTTGTTGCTTGAACTCACTTAAGATCGAATTGAAAGTTTTTATAACCAACAAAATATTTTGGAAATAAATTTAAAAGGACATAAAACTATTCACCCCCCCCTCTAGTTTTCCACATAAAGGGCTCGGATTTGGGCTAGGCATCCTGGGCCGACGCACAATGTTTCACAAATTTGAGGGGCATAGTTGTTCTAAATCCCAAGTATATATGTGTATAAGGCTTGTTGTAAAGCCCGATAGGAGAATTATATGCACCTCCAATAACTGTGTTAGTCAGGTCTCTCGTGTGTTGGGTTCGTGTCAATTCGTGTTGAGGATGAAAAACTACCGGAACATGACCCTACTAAGATCTTGGGTTAGTTGGGTTCAGATCTATTCGGGTCGGTTTTATATAGATAATTTATAAAAAATTCATCGAAAAAATATTATTAACCCTTATTCGAGTCAACTTCAAGTTTGGATCGGGTTCGCTTATTTGACATTCCTAACCTCAAATTAGTTATTCACTTTCCTATTTCAAAAGCATATTTTGACAGTTAATATAATAATACATTCCACGAAATTGTGCACCACAAATAAGAGCTAATAAAAAGACCCGCGATCCAATAGAAAAACATCATAGTTCCTTGTGAAAAAAAAAATGATTTTCTGAGACGGAAATAAAGATATCTAATTTCCACCAAGATAAAAAAATGTGCAATTGAATCAATTGTTTTAATTTTATAAAGAAAAATGTGAGGGTGAAGCCACAAATATGGCATATAGGGTAAACCAAAAGTATAATAAAGGGCTCGGATTTGGGCAAGGCGTCAAGGGCCGGCGCTCAAAGTCTCACGAATTTGAGGGGCGCAGTTGTTCTAAATGCCAAGTATATATGTGTATAAGAGCTTAAGGTGTGGTGATTGCCCAAAACTCCTCATTTGGGCCCCCAGGTGCCACATCACTTTAACAAACCTCCCTTTACAACCCCCCCTTATCACAACTAACTTTAACTTACTTATTTGAGGCCTACCACTTATAATATATACACTTTACAAGTTTAGAAAAAAAGGAAAAAACTGACAAAAGGACAACATTTGTAACACCCCCAAAATTCGGGTCCAGCGGAAGCATACATGTCATTGGGGTGCTACTACAATGACATCAAAACATAAGTACAAAGAACGGTTTTTATTTCATTCATTGAGAATAAAATGCATTAACAAAAACGTTAAGTTTACATTTTATAAAAGAAGTGTGGAAATAGGCTCATAAAATAGTTGAAGTGGTCCCAAATGCTTTATCAGAGTCGCCTATGACCAATTGCCCTTGCCAAGCGCCTTTAAATAGTGAGCTATCGCCTTATACCTGAGAATACATGCTAAAGGTCAGCTTACGCTGGTGAGTTCATAGTTTCAAGTTATAAAGCAGTTGTGGACCTGAAGAGTTTAGTACTACGTGTGACTAGGGGCAGGCATAGATTTCGCATTCCAACATCATAACAATTCACAAACGATTGATTTCTTATAAAAAATAGACATAAAATTCATGTGGCCATTGGATGATCAATAGTCATACAAAATACACATTTCTTCACTTTAAACAGCATATGGTCACACTTATTAACACTTTTGGCCACTTTGTGTTAAATTGTATGTGACTAACTCCAAAAAAATAACACCCATTATGTGACTAAATCATCACAAACGTCACATTTATTATATATTCATGTGGCCACAGGACGGGAAATAGTTACACAAAATACACATTTACTTGAATATATCTTCTCAAATGTCACATATATTATATATTTGTGTGGACAAAGGACGAACAATAGTTACTCTAAAAAAACATTCGTGTGACTATAAAGTGTTTACGGTCATTGATAATGAATAATCCAACAAAACTTGTGCCTAATTTGTCACACATATTCGGGGTTTTGTCACTCTTTTTCGATGGAAAAGGCCACGAACTAAACAATGTGACCATATACCACCTACGGTGGTGGGACCTATGGTGACATACAACATAAAAAACGTGTGTGACTATATGCATATCGTCACACATTTTTGGTGTGACCAATACAACTTTTTGTACCAGTGAATCTAGCTGATCCATTCACAAAGGCATTGGCTAAGTCCAAACACGATGAACATGCATGGAGCATAAGATTGAAAGATAAAATAAAGTTTTAGTTATTAGTTTGAGTTTGAAACATTATAAACAATGATTGAAATCGTAATAGATTTGGTGATTAAATAATGGAGATTTGTTTATTTGCAAGTGTGCTACCATTTACTATTGTTTATCATTGTGTTTCATTTTGCATGTTTAGAATCCACTTCCTAAGTACTTAGTTTACTCAAATCTCCTCAGTCATTCAAACTACAGGAAGTAAGTATTGATTTAAGATTGTCATTGTAACACCCCCTAAATTTCAACAATGACAGCGGAAGACTTTATGGGGTATTACTTAGAGGATCGAAGTCAATATCATAGAAAACAACTTAAAAAAGACGTTTTTATAGCTATATTTATCATTCAACAAAACCAAATATCCAAGTACAAAAGTTGTTTCATAGTTTAACATATCATAGAAGATATGAATTATTAAAAGCAAATGATAAAACATTTATTTAACACCCATGACGGGGTTTAGTGCCCACTCCGTGCCTTGAGCTCCTTCTTATTAGTTACCTGAGATAAACATGCTAAAAATCAACAAAAGTTGAGTGGTATTCATAGGTTTAAGTTTAGTAGTTGAACACAAGCTATAAGTGATAATTGCATCAAATTACAATTAATAAGTTAAAAACAGTTGATATTGCATTAAGCTCATGACACTCAACGATTAACAGGTCACATCAAATATGATGGAAGGTAACAATGGCCCTCTTGATAGGTTTTTGCCATTCACCTATTAAGTTTAAATAAAGTGCGTTTGGCGGCCCATCCTGGCATACGCAAACGGGGATTGTCAATCCCTAATAGATCTATTCACAACTATTTACGTTCACCATTCAAGTGATTAAGGTTCATGATGTGAGGGTCTTTTGGCAATAAGGTACTTAAGCAATAACAATATCAGGCATAGCATACTGATGAAAATACTTGTGTTCAGTTTTGTAGCATGTATCTCCCCACGAAAATAGTTAAATAAAAGTGGGCTATGAACTCACCTTAGTGGTACAGTGGTAAAGGTATCGAAACTCAATTGCAATAAGGGAACGGATCCAACACAAGACCTAGATGATATGGTAAGTTTTAATGTTTGATAGTCTGTAGCAACCGGCATTTTTAGGGCAATACTTGTTCATGAAACTCGAAATAATTTATTTTTGAAGTTTACACATTTACTTTTGCGTAACACTTTTAACTACTGAGTGATGTCACCACACGCGTACCGGCACAACTCCTAGTAACGGCATAAATCCAATAACTATTAATCGGAGTCGACATATTTTTTTTATATCACTTTTATAAAAACGTACCCCAAAAATACATTTCATGTGTTTTTGCCAAACCAAAGTACCATAATTACACTATAGCACAACGAAACATGGGGTACACTTAAATAACTGTATTGTAATAACTGTAAGGTATGAATCTATGAAACACATGAAATATTTCACAATGAGTATTTTGTAAACTTATGTTGTAATAACTGTAAGGTATGAATCTATGATGTTATGCAGTGTGCCTTTCTCAGTTACATCCCGTTTTTCCGCCTTTGACGGGGTGTGACATAGTCTGAAATGGTTTAATCGCGAGTAGTTTTTACAATACAACGATTATTGGTTTAACGATAGCAAAACTTGTGGTTTCATAAAATATCGTTAATTAAAATAAGTTATATATATATATATATATATATATATATATATATATATATATATATATATATATATATATAGGGAAGGGATCGGGTGCATTTTTCCTTTTTAGTGCGGATGGTACGGATGAATGTGGACCACACGATCATCCGTCCATCTCAGATTCTGATAAAAAAAACGCGGTGGCAATATCGTAAATATCCCGTCTTTTTTCAAAAACGTTACTATCGTATTAGCTTTTTTTCTGAAAAAAATTCAAAAAAATATGAAAAAATTAAAAAAAATAAAGAGGAGAACAAATAATTAAGAATCGCTGAAAAAAATTTAAAAAAAAAAATCGTTTTCATCGTTAAAGGTATTGTGATATTAGCGTATGATTTTGACTTTTTTACAAAAGTCAAGATTGACAAAGTCAATATCAGATCTTGACTTTTGTAAAAAAGTCAAAATCAGATTCTGAAACTTTTTTTTTAATAAAAATTTTAATATCACAATAACTTTTTTAATATCATAAAAACTTTTTCTTAATAAAAATTGTTAATATCCACGTAACTATCATTCTTTCTTAATATCACTCTAATATTCATACATTCTTTTTCAGTTTTTTTAATATCACCGTAAGTTTTTTTAATATCGTAATAAAAAAACAATTATATTAAGCTTTTCACTAATATCACGCTTCATTTTTACATGTAAAAAAGTTTAATATCACGTTGGTTTTACAATATCACCGTAACTATCATGGGTTTTTAATATCACGGCTCATAATATTGTTAATATCACGGTAGAACTCATAATATAGTTAATATCACGGTAGCACTCATAATAAAAAAAACAAAAAGTTCTCAGAAAAATCTGAAAAAATAAAAAAATGAAAGAAGATAACAATATTAAGGATCGCTCAAAAGGAAAAAAATTAAAAAAATCGTTTGAATGGTGATTTGGTACTGTGATAGTTGCGTAGATCTTGACTTTTTACAAAAAGTCAAGATCAGATCTGGATTGGACGGCCTAGATCTATCCGCACGTCCGCACTAAAACAAAACATCCGCACGTGATCCTCATTTTTCTCTCTTTCTCTCTCTCTATCTATATATATATATATATATATATATATATATATATATATATATATATATATATATATATATATATATATATATATATATATATATATATATGGGGAAATCTTACCTACATCCAAGTGTAGGCAATTAGCTACACATCCCTTTGTAAAATCTTTTAAAAATGTACAGTTCAGCCCTTGCTACTTACTGCAGGGGCTGAACTGTACATTTTTAATTTTTTTTACAAAAGGGATGTGTAGCTAATTGCCTACATCAAGGTGTAGCTAACATATCCCCTATATGTGTATATATATATATATATATATATATATATATATATATATATATATATATATATATATATATAACGTAAAGTTATAAATAAGAAATTGAAATAACAAAAATGCAAATGTCGTGAAGTGAAGTCGTAAAATGAAAAATAAATAAGAATGTCAAATATAGTATGTGGTCCTTGTCCTTTTTCCAGTTTTTACACTTTTTACCCTAACGGCGTTAGCGTTACACAGTTAGTCCAAAGTTAAATATATTTATGTTTTAAGTCCAAAAACTTCCAACTATTACACTTTTCACCCAATAGTTCATAAAATCAGTTTTTCATCCTAAAGTTTGTAAAATGGCAGTTTTCACCCTAACTTTATAAACTTTTCATTTTTAACCCAGAAGTTATAAACTTTGCAAAATTAGTCCAAAATTCACCAATTTCAAAACTTAGCATTTTTATTTCTTAATTAAGCTAAAAACAGCTTAATTTACTTTTCAAACTGCTTATATCCAGAAAAGTGCTTATTTAGAGCTTATTGGGCTTTTAACGAGTAAAATCCAAGGCCCATTAGGAGTTTTTGATCCATTGGGTTTACGAAAGTTTTGGGCATGGTTCCGGGCTTATTTTAGTATGTTAAAAACGTTTCGAAATTGCGTATAAGAACTGCTTATTTGGTTTGCTTATTTTCGACTGATTGGGCCTTAAGGCCCAATCGATAGTTTTCTTTGTTTTTCAAAAGCGGTTTATAGTCGATATACTTTGTATCATTTAGGGGGTCAAGACGCGAGTATTTTTACATGTGGTCTATACGAAATTGATAGTTTGTTAGGTGGTCTAATAGGTTGTGAAATAATATTGTATGCTTATTAAGTTAGATTTTAAAATATACGTTCGTTCTTAGACTGCATGGAACACGTTTTAGTAAATGACTTAGAATAATTTCTAAGTGTTTTGAGACTAGTCTCGACGTGACTTAGGAACATATATAAAAATCTGTTTATACGTGAGTTTTATATTTAAAACTTTATGTACCTTGATAAATAGCGTAGTAAATATATAGATGGGTGAAAAATACGTATGCGTTGTTTATATAGATTGCGAGTAATAAGGTCCAAGTGATTGTGATATTACACGATAAAATCAATTTATACGAGTTAAGTAAAAATGAAAAAGGAGTACGAGACTTACTACACCAAGGATGGTGGGGTAAAACGAATTGTATGGTCGAGGTAAGAATAGTACGAGAGTATAGCTTGATAGTCGACTCATCCAAGGTTCACAAACAAGGATTTGTTCTTCCTAAACACAATTTGAAAGACTAGTTTTCTTGTCAAAGCTATTCGACGCAGAAACTAGAGAATAAGACTTAGAAACATATTTGGTAAGTTGATTTTTGGATTGTGTCAGGTGCATGCATGCAAAGGTGGTTTATATATGAAACTTGGAGTGTATCAGGGATTATAATTTATGAGATGGGATGGAACTGTGTAGTAGAATGCATAGAAAGTCTTCGTAGGGTGTAAGAAGGTGTGGTAAAATGTTTCCTAAATCGGATGCATTGAATTATTCATAAATCGGATGGGTTGTTTTTGGGACCAAATACTTTGCCTCGTAAAAACATAGTAAAACTTGACATGTGTATCTGAAATTCAACATACTTGAAGTTGGCTAGGTGAGAAACGAGGTAGTGTAAAAATGTACAGGAGTCGTGTGAAAAAATCGAGCGTATGAGGTGCGTTTCTTAGCTTGGTCCTAGTCGAATTATATGAAATAATTATAAAGGAAATTGGGCTTGAGATTTGTGGGTTGTTGAATAGTAACATGCCACGAAAATATTTGGGCTGAGAAATTTAAGGGCCCGTTTGGTATTAATATTAGTGTTTAAATATGATTAGGAAAATTTAATTAGGATTAGTGAAATGTTTACGTGAGCCCGGGAGTTGTCGAATGCGTTTTGCCAAAATATGTTACATAAATTTGTAAATGGTAAAAGTTTAATATATTCGCGATTTCAAACTATAATGGTACATGTGTGAGCATCGTTCCGAGGCAATAGGGGATCACAAACCACGTCGTGATTTTGAGTAAAATAGCATATTTAACAAACAAGATTTTTGTTATTGGTAAAAACGTTATTAATTAACGTAATGATATATTAGACATTGATTAGCATTTATAGAGAAAATTATGGGAGTTTACAGTCATGGAGTGTTAGTAGATTGTCTATATAGATTAGACATAGCATAGAGAATGCTGCAACACTCATGAGTACTTAATGGGAATTAAGTATAGGACAAACCCGTACTTAGAGAGATTACTTCATGGATTGAGATCACGAGTAATTCTAAGATGATAATATCCTCTATTCTTAAAATGGAGATACATCAAGTATCTAGTTTTCAAGTCTGTTAAACTTTAGTTTATTCAAACGCTGTGCGTAAATGCCAGTTATCAAGGGTATGCTAGGTATGACATGATAAGTTGACTAGTTCTATGTATTCAAAGTTTATTTGTTCCTTTCGCCTAAAAGGGAAAGCGATATTAATGGGCCCCTTGATGATTAAATGTTGACTTAAGTGTACTCGACTGAGTTCTTCAAGCAGCTCTAGTTTGTATGCCATTGGTCCAATCCTTTCTAGGATATTAAATGGTCCAATGTATCGAGGGTTCAATTTCCCACCCTTTCCAAAGCGTACTATTCCTTTCCAGGGAGATACTTTCAACATGACTCTATCTCCAACCTGGAATTCCATAGGTTTTCGCCTCACGTCGGTGTAGCTCTTCTGTCTGTCTCTTGTAGTTTGCAATCGTTGCTTGATCTTGACTATCTTCTCCGTTGTCTCATGAATGAGATCGGGTCCAGTGAGTTGTATATCACCAACTTCGGCCCAACAAACGGGTGATCTGCACTTCCTGCCGTAAAGTGCTTCGAATGGTGCAGCCTTGATACTAGCATGATAACTGTTGTTGTAGGAGAATTCTACCAACGGCAAGTGTTTGTCCCAACCTTTTCTGAAGTCGATCACACATGCTCGGAGCATGTCTTCTAAGGTTTGGATGGTTCTTTCACTTTGCCCATCGGTTTGAGGATGATACGCGGTGCTCATGTCCAATTGAGTACCCAAAGCTTTCTACAATGATTTCCAAAAGTGAGACGTGAATCGACTATCTCGATCCGAGATGATGGAGATAGGCACTCCATGTCGGGTAACTATCTCTTTTAAATACAACTGCGCGAGCGTATTCATTTCGTTGGTTTCCTTGATAGGTAGAAAGTGTGCGGACTTGGCGAGACGATCAACGATGACCTAGATGGTATCATATCCCGTTGACGTTTTGGGTAGTTTGGTGATGAAGTCCATTGTAATCCGTTCCCATTTCCATATAGGAAGTTCTAGTTGTACTAGCAATCCTGATGGTTTCTGATATTCTGCTTTTACCCTTGCACAAGTTAAACATTTTTTGACATACTCGGCTATGTCGGCTTTCATGTTTGGCCACCAATAGAGTTTCTTAAGATCTTGGTACATCTTGTCGGAACCTGGGTGGATGGAGTATTTTGATTTGTGGGACTCATGCATTATGAGGTCACGTATACCTCCATAGAGAGGAACCCAACTCCTTTCCTTAAAACATAGCATTCCGTCCGATCTTTTCACAAAACCATTTGTATTCTCCGGCATGCCGTAGATTCTTTCATTTGGTCTGTTCTCTTCTCGAAGAGCTTCGGATTGTGCTTGAAGTATTTGCGATGGAAGAGGCGAACAAATCATCATTCCCAAGGATCGGACCCTGAGAGGTTTAATTCGTTCTTTCCTGCTTAAGGCATCTGCCACAACGTTTGCCTTTCCTAGATGGTAGCGAATTTCGCAATCGTAATCACTAAGCAATTCTAACCATCGGCGTTGTCTCATATTCAACTCCTTCTGATCTGGGATATGTTGAAGACTTTTGTGATCTGTGTATACCGTGCACTTGGTGCCGTATAGGTAATGTCTCCATATCTTGAGAGCAAATACTATTGCTCCTAATTCCAAATCATGAGTTGTATAATTCGCTTCATGCGTCTTGAGTTGTCGTGAAGCATAAGCTATCACTTTGTCTCTTTGCATCAGTACCACACCTAAACCATGACAGTACACTACGAGGTCTTCACTTCCTTCGAGTAGTGCTAAAATCGGTGCTTCACAAAGTTTTTGCTTCAACAATTGAAAAGCCGATTCCTGATTCTCTTCCCAACTGTACTTCTTGTTCTTTTGTGTTAACTCGGTCAAAGGCTTGGCAATTTTTGAAAAACCTTCACTGAATCTTCTGTAGTTACCAGCAAGACGTAAGAATTGGCGTATTTCTGTGGGGTTGGTAGGAGATTTCCAATCTTTAACGGCCTCGATTTTTGCCGGATCTACATGGATGCCTTGACTATCGATAACATGACCCAGAAATTATACAGTTCTAATCCAGAAATCACACTTAGAAAACTTGGCATACAACTCTTCCTTCTTGAGTAATTCTAAAATAATTCTCAAGTGTTCCGCATGTTCTTTCTCGTTGCGCGAATAGATTAGGATGTCATCTATGAATACTATCACAAATTTATCCAAGTATGGTTTGCACACTCGGTTCATCAAATCAATAAACACTGCAGGTGCATTGGTTAAACCAAACGACATTACTTGAAATTCAAAGTGTCCGTATCGAGTTCTAAAAGCTGTTTTGGAAACATCTTCCTATTTAACTCTTAGTTGATGGTATCCTGACCTTAAGTCGATCTTCGAGTAGACACTCGATCCTTGTAATTTATCAAACAAATCATCGATCCTCGGTAGTGGATATCGATTCTTCACGGTTAATTTGTTTAATTCCCGGTAGTCAATACACATTCGGAAAGTTCCGTCTTTCTTCTTAACAAATAGGACTGAAGCTCCCCAAGGTGACGAACTTGGTCGGATGAAACCCTTATCTGACAATTCTTCCAATTGTTCAGCCAATTTCTTCATCTCAGACGGAGCTAACCTATAAGGTGCTATTGCCACCGGTCCCGCTCCAGGCACTAGATCGATCTAGAATTCTACTTGACGGGTAGGTGGGAGACCGGGTAAATCGTCAGGAAAAACTTCTGGAAACTCCTTGACGACATGAACGTCTTTGAGTCGTTTCTCCTTTGATTTATCTTCCGTTACTCGAACCATGAATACTTGGAAACCTTGATTCATGTACTTCACCATTCTGATGTACGAGATGATACCGTGTCGAGTTTTACTCTTATCGCCTTGGATAACGAGAGTTTCGCCGTTGAATGGAACATGGACTCCCTTTTCATCACAGATGATTCTAGCATGGTGTTTTGATAACCAATCCATTCCAACAACTATGTCAAAACTACCAAGCTGGGTAGGCATGAGGTCGATGGGAAAAGGTTCGTTTTGTAAGGTTATGGTACAATTCCGAATTACGGTGTCAATGCCAATTAAATTTCCATTGGCCATTTCGATATCATAGGTAGCATTTAACTTAGATGGGGCAATGTTAAGTAATGGGGTAAAGGAAGTAGATACAAAACTCTTATCGGCTCCGGAGTCAAATAATACTTTAGCATTATGATGATTGAGTAAAAACGTACCCGTGACCACGTCAGGGTTCTGTTGTGCATTTCCTTCTCCTAGTACATATGCTCTTCCACGAGCGTTGCTCTGCTGACCATTTCCCTTGGTGCATTGATTCTTGAAGTGGCCAACTTCTCCACAGGAGTAGCATGTTGGTGTCACAGTTTGCAAATTGCTCCCGGTAGCGGGGATCCTGCAATCCTTGGTTTGATGACCCACTTTTTGACACTTCGTACACTTAATGGTGCACTGCCCGTGGTGGTGTAACCTGCACCTGTTGCACTGAGGTTTCTGACCCGCATATTCCCTGCCTCCAGTGGCAGCATATGCTTTGGCGGGTTCTTGCCTATGGTTCTATTGATTGTTGCGGTTGTTATGGTTGTGGTGGTTTTGATTGTTGTTCCTGTGGTTATTGTTGGAGTTGTTGTTGTTGTGGTGATAGTTGTTGTTGTAGTGGTTGCTACTGTTGGTGTGAGTGGTCCTTTTGTCGTCAAGCTTTCGCTTGAGTTCGTTGTTACATTTGACCTCTCGGTCCAACAATTTCTGAGCGAGGGTCATTGCCACTTCTAGAGTTGGTGGGTTTGATGAGGTAACATCTCCCTCGATGCTCCGAGGGAGTCCTTCGACATACTTTTCCAATGTCTTTTCAAAATCTGGCACCATAGTGCCGATAGTTCTTGGAATCTTCTATTGTATGTCTTAAGATCAATCCCTTTCACTACTAGTTCATGAAATTCATCTTCCAACTTTCTCAGTTCAGCACGGGGGTAGTACTTCTTTAGTATCTTTGCTTTGAACTCGGCCCAAGTGAGTTGAAATGCTTCAGTCATCCCCATAGTTTGGGTGATAGAATTCCACCATGATAAGGCATCTTGCAAGAGTGTTTTGGTAGCAAAGGTAACCTTGCAATCTTCAGTACAACCACTCCTTTGAAAGACTGTTTTGGTTCGCTCGAACCATTGAGCAAGTTCAGTTACTCCTTCTATACCCTTGTAGAAAGTTTGTTGACAACCCATAAAATCCTTATAGGTACACTTGCGGGGTACAGAGGTTCCACTTCCTCCTGGTGGTATGCTAGTGCCGCTATTGCGTGCATTCACTTCGGCTTGCCTTTCCAAAACTGCGGTGACACCGTCAGCAATTGCTTTCTCGATATCAGCCGGAGTCATAGTTGGCGCAGGTGTTAGAGTTACAGGTGTTGCAGTTTCAGGTGTTGCAGTTGCAGTCTTTTTCCTTGTTTTAGCCATGATTCTATCAATATCACATACAACCATGTTATGTTGGGGTAACTTAATTAGCAAGGAAATCGAGTATAATTTATAACAGTATAAATAATTTTCACGACATGCTTGAATAAATCACAACACACAATGGAAGTATAAATGATTGGCTTGGTTTGTACGGACCGATATTCCCTGTGACAATATATATGAGAGCACAACAAAGCAGATGAATATGAGGAAACAACCATGGAAACATAAATCAACATCAATATAATACATCGTAACTGACAACATAATATTAATAACTTGTTCAGTTGTTTTACAAAAACATAACGATACAAGATTCTTTTATTAATGCCACATTGGCAGGCTAAGATAGCTCTTAGCTATACTGACATATCACTGATCTATGAACTCCCTGGTGCACCATCTAGTCGGCGCTGAAGGTCTCTAATCATAGTCATCATGGTCTCTACCGTTCGGCTCTAGCCCTCTCCCTAGCATGGGAGTCCCTAACCATACTCATCAGAGTAGTGGCCTGGATGCGGATCCTACCGATCTCATCATCCTGTGACTCGATGATCTCTCCCTGCATCATAATAGCAATACCTCTTAAGGTATCAATAGTCTCAATAGCCTCCTGTAGCCGTGTGCCCATTAGTTCAAAACTCTCCTCCATAGCTAACTGACCAATCACGAGGTTTCCTACATCATCTCCAATAGCCTCCACATGCTCGAGTGGGAAATCATCAATAATACTCATAATGTCATCAAGACGATCCTCATGTCGGGCTAATCTACCTTCCAGTAAAGGTATGGTGTGGTGGATAGGCTCTCCGATAACCGAAAGAATCCTAGAAGTAGCTGACAATTGTGGAAAACTAGAAGGGGGGGGGGGGGGGCTTGAATAGTTTTACGTCTTTTTAGTTTGTTATAAAATATTGTTTGAAAGTTTTCTTTGTTTTCAAAAATATAGATTCGATGCTATATGAAATCAAGTCATGCACAATATGAACAACACTAAATATGTACGATAAAGCAATAATAATGTAAGTAAAGAAATAGATGAGAGTTGGAAAGATCGAACCGCGAGACAAGAGATTTATAGTGGTTCGGCTACAAGGTCACCTTCCTTGCCCTACTCCACTCCCCGAGCACCTAAATCGAGAGTTTTCTTCACTATGTCAACAAGCTCCCTTATGGCAGAGAAAACCTTACACACCAATTTACACACCACAACTACGTCACAACTTATTCGCACCTTCTACACAACTATTTCACACATATTCACTACTTAATCACACCACTTCTTCACACCTATCTCCTACACACCAATCTTCTTCACACCTTCTACACACCAATCTTCTTCACAACTATCTTCTACACACCAATCTTCTTCACAACTATCTTCTACACACCAATCTTCTTCCTAACTTTTCTTCTTCACAACTAACTACTAACCACTCACACTATATATATATATATATATATATATATATATATATATATATATATATATATATATATATATATATATATATATTATATAGGTGGGATCATGAGAAAAGTTGATCTCGATAGAAAAGTGAGAAAATAACTGTGATGCACCGGGTTTTTTAATTGTGATGCAGCAGAATAAAAAGTGTGGTGCATCACAGTTTTAAAAAACCCGGTGCATCACAGTTATTATTCTAGTGCATCACAGTTATTTTCTCACTTTTCTACCGAAATGCACTTTTCTCTAGAACCTTACCCTATATATATATATATATATATATATATATATATATATATATATATATATATATATATATATATATATATATATATATATATATATATATATAACTAAACTATCTTCTAACAAATATTCACAACTAATCACACAATGAGATAAATACAATGATGATGCTCTAACAACTTAGATGTGGAGATCACAACAAGTTGTAATACTTCTTGTCTTGAGGGATAGAAGTATTCTTCTCTTGCACTTGATAGGATGATTTTTGGATCACTTTGAAACAAAGATTTAAGAATGTATGATCAAAGGATTTAGAGATTGGAAATGGAGATCTAGAACAGAAAGTTTAGGAGTGCAAAAGGTAAGAAAAATTCCAGATTTAAAGTGGTATTTATAGGCAACAAATTCTGACAGAGGAGCGTGGCCGGTCCCCTTAAATCAAGGCCGACCCCCTTAAAATTAAGGGGACCGCCCCTTATAATTAAGGGGGCCGCCCAGCTGTAACGGCCAAATTTTTTGTTTTTTAGTGGGGAAAGTTTATTTGGTGAAAAACTAACTGATTTTGGATAAAAATTTGAATTCATATATTTAGTATGAATAAAACATTTTTCTTTATTACCAAAATTGTTTTTCAAAAATATATAATATGTTTATATAATTAAATAAACTTTGTAATACTTAATTAAATTTTCCTTTGATCATAAATTGCACTAAACACTTTGTTTATTCATACCTTAAGTGATTTGGATGTAAAGAGAATGTTAATCACTAAATACTTGTTTATGTTATAAGTTTTAGTTCTATGAGTTTATATTTTGTAATAATCAAAACATAGAGATATTGATAATATTTTAATAATGTTTTTAGGCATTATTTATGTCAACAACAATGAATTCTCTCCTAATTCCCTAGCACTCGGAGCACCCTCCTGGGATCTCCAGTAATGAAGGAGTGGAAGCAAGAAAGACCATCTGCGAGCATCGACCCTCCTGCGGGTCTTAGGGCGAGAAGTAGCCTCGGTCACGGTCTGCTCATAAGGGTCAGATAGATATAAAACCACAATGCAAGGCCTTCTACGAGGTGGAGCTGATAGTGAGGTAATGGTTGGTGAACTAGGTGCTGGTAAAGGTACAGTGGTGTTCTGTCGATAAAAGACAGTGGGTGGTGGAACTGGGGATAGCCGTATTGTCCTAGGATGCTCAAGAGATGAGAACGGCGATGGCCTAATTCTGGTCATAGGTGATGTAGGAGATATCACTGGTGTTGGTGGCATAAGTGGAGCAGGTATGGGTGGAGATGGTGGTGGTACAAGTGGAGTAGGTGTCGTATGTACCCGTTTCCGGGGAGTGTACTTACAGACAGGACCTCCTCCGTAACGTCGGAAAGGTTGACCAAAGGGTTCTGGCTCGTAAATCTGAAGCTGACGCACATGCCTATGCCTGCGAACCTGTGTAGGTGGTGGAGGTGGTGGTACTGGAAGAGAAGTCTCTGAGTCCTAGTCAGACGAAAAGGTGATAGGATGGGAAGCTGACGACATGGTACTGTATTAATCCCGAATAGTAAGTGCAAGTCATTAACATAATCATAAAATATGTTAACATTATAAAGA
Source organism: Artemisia argyi (assembly GCA_030686995.1). NCBI lineage: Eukaryota > Viridiplantae > Streptophyta > Magnoliopsida > Asterales > Asteraceae > Artemisia > Artemisia argyi. The sequence goes on along the minus strand of CM060695.1, from coordinate 24,356,165 downwards.
GCTCATATGGCAAGCAATATTTGCTAACCGTTGTTGGAGATATGAAGGCACAGAGGGCGTAAAGTGATATTGTGTAAAATGGTCCATTTTAAAAGCGTAGTTATAGTCCAGTGTTTTAAAATGCACTTGGTTCTCTATAACCTTGGCTCTGATGTCAATCTGTAACATCCCCTAAATTTCAAGAATGATAGCGGAAAACTTTATGGGGTATTACTTAAAGGATCGAAGTCAATATCATAGAAAACAACTTAAAAGAGACGTTTTTATAGTTATATTTATCATTCATCAAAACCAAATATCCAACCACAAAAGTTGTTTCATAGTTTAACATATCATAGAAGATATGAATTATTAAAAGCGAAAGATAAAACATTTATTTAACACCCATGACGGGGTTTAGTGCCCACTCCGTGCCTTGAGCTCCTTCTTATTAGTTAAATGAGATAAACATGCTAAAAATCAACAAAAGTTGAGTGATATTCATAGGTTTAAGTTTAGTAGTTGAACACAAGCTATAAGTGATAATTGCATCGAATTACAATTAATAAGTTAAAAACAGTTGATTTTGCATTAAGCTCATGACACTCAACGATTAATAGGTCACATCAAATATGATGGAAGGTAACAATGGCCCTCCGGATAGGTTTTTGCCATTCACCTATTAAGTTTAAATAAAGTGCGTTTGGTGGCCCATCCTGGCAGACGCAAACGGGGATTGTCAATCCCTAATAGATCTATTCACAACTATTTACGTTCACCCTTCAAGTGATTAAGGTTCATGATGTGAGGGTCTTTTGGCAATAAGGTACTTAAGCAATAACAATATCAGGCATAGCATACTGATAAAAATACTTGTGTACAGTTTTGTAGCATGTATCTCCCCACGAAAATAGTTATATAAAAGTGGGCTATGAACTCGCCTTAGTGGTAGAGTGGTAAAGGTATCGAAACTCAATTGCAATAAGGGAACGGCTCCAACACACGACCTAGATGATATGGTAAGTTTTAGTGTTTGATAGTCTGAAATGGTTTAATCGCGAGTAGTTTTTACAATACAACGATTATTGGTTTAACGATAGCAAAACTTGTGATTTCATAAAATATCGTAAATTCAAATAAGTTATATATATATATATATATATATATATATATATATATATATATATATATATATATATATATATATATATATATATATAAAGTAAAGTTATAAATAAGAAATTGAAATAACAAAAATGCAAATGTCGTGAAGTGAAATCGTAAAATAAAAAATAAATAAGAATGTCAAATATAGTATGTGGTCCTTGTCCTTTTTCCAGTTTTTACTCTTTTTACCCTAACGGCGTTAGCGTTACACCGTTAGTCAAAGTTAAATATATTTATGTTTTAAGTCAAAAAACTTCCAACTATTACACTTTTCACCCAATAGTTCATAAAATCAGTTTTTCATCCTAAAGTTTGTAAAATGGCAGTTTTTCACCCTAACTTTATAAACTTTACATTTTTAACCCAGAAGTTATAAACTTTGCAAAATTAGTCCAAAATTCACCAATTTCAAAACTTAGCATTTTTATTTCTTAATTAAGCTAAAAATAGCTTAATTTACTTTTCAAACTGTTTATATCCAGAAAAGTGCTTATTTAGAGTTTATTGGGCTTTTAACGAGTAAAATCCAAGGCCCGTTAGGAGTTTTTCATCCATTGGGTTTACAAAAGTTTTGGGCTTGGTTCCGGGCTTATTTTAGTATGTTAAAAACGTTTCGAAACTGCTTATAAAAACTGCTTATTTGGTTTGCTTATTTTCGACTGATTGGGCCTTAAGGCCCAATCGATAGTTTTCTTTGTTTTTCAAAAGCGGTTTATAGTCGATATACTTTGTATCATTTAGGGGGTCAAGACGCGGGTATTTTTACATGTGGTCTATACGAAATTGATAGTTTGTTAGGTGGTCTAATAGGTTGTGAAATAATATTGAATGCTCGTTAAGTTAGATTTTAAAATATATGTTCGTTCTTAGACTGCATGGAACATGTTTTAGTAAATGACTTAGAATAATTTGTAAGTGTTTTGAGACTAGTCTCGACGTGACTTAGGAACATATATAAAAATCTGTTTATACATGAGTTTTATATTTAAAACTTTATGTACGTTGATAAATAGCGTAGTAAATATATAGATGGGTGAAAAATACGTATGCGTTGTTTATATTGATTGCGAGTAATAAGGTCCAAGTGATTGTGATATTACACGATAAAATCAATTTATACGAGTTAAGTAAAAATGAAAAAGGAGTACGAGACTTACTACACCAAGGATGGTGGGGTAAAACGAATTGTATGGTCGAGGTAAGGATAGTACGAGAGTATAGCTTGATAGTCAACTCAACCAAGGTTCACAAACAAGGATTTGTTCTTCCTAAACACAATTTGAAAGACTAGTTTTCTTGTCAAAGCTATTCGACACAGAAACTAGAGAATAAGACTTAGAAACATATTTGGTAAGTTGATTTTTGGATTGTGTCGAGTGCATGCATGCAAAGGTGGCTTATATATGAAACTTGGAGTGTTTCAGGGATTATAATTTATGAGATGGGATGGAAGTGTGTAGTAGAATGCATAGAAAGTCTTGGTAGGGTGTAAGAAGGTGTGGTAGAATGTTTCCTTTTTGTTTCTAGCTTGTCGACACAAGCCCTATCAAACGAAAATGTTAGTTTAGGTTGTATATACGTTCTTTGGTTGTACGTATGGGTTTCCTTTTAAAATGCAACTAGTACTTGCCTAGGAACTATATAATAAGTTTGTGAGAGCTTGAAATGAGGATGTATGTCCTTGTGTCTTAAAAACATATGTCGACCACCATTTTATTGTATACATGATTTGGAAAATCGTGTAGGACTTAGTTATAGTTGATCAAATTTAACATCTAAACATGAAATCATGCTAGAAATATTTTTAGAAACTCATAGAAATAAACGGGAGTTAAAACGGTTATGCTTTGAATTATTCATAAATCGGATGGGTTTTTTTTGGGACCAAATACTTTGCCTCGTAAAAACATAGTAAAACTTGACCTGTGGATCTGAAATTCGACATACTTGAAGTTGGCTAGGTGAGAAACGAGGTAGTGTAAAAATGTATAGGAGTCTCGTGTAAAAATCGAGCGTATGAGGTGCGTTTCTTAGCTTGGTCCTAGTCGAATTATATGAAATAATTATAAAGGAAATTGGGCTTGAGATTTGTGGGCTGTTGAATAGTAACAGGCCACGAAAATATTTGGGCTGAGAAATTTAAGGGCCCGTTTGGTATTAATATTAGTGTTTAAATATGATTAGGAAAATTTAATTAGGATTAGTGAAATGTTTACGTGAGCCCGGGAGTTGTCAAATGCGTTTTGCCAAAATATGTTAATAAATTTATAAATGGTAAAAGTTTAATATATTCGCGATTTCCAACTATAATGATACATGTGTGAGCATCGTTCCGACGCAATAGGGGATCACAAACCACGTCGTGATTTTGAGTAACATAACATATTTAACAAACAAGATTTTTGTTATTGGTAAAAATGTTATTAATTAACGTAATGATATATTAGACATTGATTAGCATTTACTATTCTTAGGGACAATTACGGGAGTTTACAGTCATGGAGTGTTAGTAGATTGTCTATATAGATTAGACATAGCATAGAGAATGCTGCAACACTCATGAGTACTTAATGGGAATTAAGTATAGGACAAACCCGTACTTAGAGAGATTACTTCATGGATTGAGATCACGAGTAATTCTAAGATGGTAATATCCTCTATTCTTAAAATGGAGATACATCAAGTATCTAGTTTTCAAGTCTGTTATACTTTAGTTTATTCAAACGCTGTGCGTAAATGCCGGTTATAAAGGGTATGCTAGGTATGACATGATAAGTTGACTAGTTCTATGTATTCAAAGTTTATTTGTTCCTTTCGCCTAAAAGGGAAAGAGATATCAATGGGCCCCTCGATGATTAAATGTTGACTTAAATGTACTAGGCCTAGCCGAGACTAAATTGATGTGTTCAATTCAGTAGTCTCATATAGTCAAATAATCAGAAATCGAGAAACATAAGTTGAACCTGGAGATTGATTAAAATCCATGTCTCAGATTCATATGATATCACTAGAACAAAGGAATAGTTGATCGCTTATCTAAGGGCTGACTCTAAGATGTGACTTAGAGTTCGGCAGTTGCATTGGATGACACTCTCTGCTTAGTTGATCAGAATAGGCTTAGACCAATTATAGTTGATGAATTGTCCAAGTGGGAGACTGTTGGAATTAATGTCCAAGTTCATAACTAATTGGTAAGACTATCGTCGAAAGTAGAGTCCTTTTTGGGTCGCCCTCAGTGAACCGTTATGAGAAATAATAAATGAGAGATAATATTAATTAGAATTAATATTACATGTATAACTAATTGGTTTGTTAATTATCAAAGTTGGTAAATTAATTGGAAGCTAATTATAAAGAAGGCTTGGGACATTTTTTGGAAAAGTCCCACATCGCTCCAAAGTGTAAACCAAGCCCCTTCCTTTCCTTATAAATAGATGGAGCATGCCAAGGCTTTCTTTGCTCATTCCAACTATCTCATTCTTACTCCTTGTAAGAGTCTTTCGTATTGACGGGACCCTAGGAGTTCGAAGAATAGTTTCTCTTTGGTTCGTGGGTGTAAGCTATTAGAGGTACTCTTGTTTGGGTACTCGTAGCCAAGTTCGACCAAGGTGGTCCACGTGTGAGAAATTCGATTTTCACAAAGGTTAGTAATTTTCTTCTTTCTTATTTAATTATTTATTTCTTTTAAGTTGCTTTTAGTTAATTAGGTTTAGATCCTTTAGGGTTTCGTTCCCTTCTTGCTCTAGATTATTGTTATTTCCGCTGCATATTAATCTAGTTAGGGAATAGAAAACCCATCAGTTACAAGTGTTGTGAACACTTTGATCTAGATACAATAAATATCTGATGCAAAAGATTGATGTCTTCACAAAAGCCCCAAGTCAATGAATCAATCACCCATTCAGAGTCGCCTAATGAAACCAATGAAAGTCAAACTGTATGAGCATGGTTTTTATATTCTGTTAAAAGGATTTGAAACCAAACACTAACGCACAACAACATATTTCACTTGGTACCTCAGATTGCTCAACTCAAAAACCTTATAACAAATCAAGATCTCTTTTGAAAACTTGTTCCGTTTGACCTTTAATTGTATGTCATGGTTTGTAGTGCGAAGTAGTAGAGCAAGATTTATTCTATCATGTCATCAGTTAGAGCTTTAATGCCTTTAAATTACCATTTGTTGTTACATATATCATTCGGGTCATTACACATGAAGTACTAGTCTGTTCTTATTCAATTTAACAAATTTGTGAATACCATATTATATAGGGACGTTTTATCATTCTTTGTTGGCAGATCCAACAATCAAAGGAAAGTAAAGTAAATCAACTCTCAATACTGTCTTCCACGGGTTATGATTACCAATACCATCTTCTACGAGTTATGAGGAGGATGAGATGTAAACAGTCTTACCACACCTAAGGTAGAGAGGCTGTTTCCGGTTCTATCAATGGTAGAAAAGGACCTTCGGCCTTGCAAGGGGTGAGGATCGAACCCTTGACCTCTGTCTCCAGAGACAAAGGTGTTAACCACTTGATCCAAACCCTTGATCTTATCCAACAATCAAAGGAGAGCCTCCTTTATCAAACATAAAACATTACCCCTTAAGAGTGATAGGGTATGGTAACACTAGGGTTGCGCCAAATCTAGGTGGACACCATTTGACTTGAGCCAAACTCGTACACCCCCCCAATTGCAACTTCATTTATTTATTTATTTATTTTAATTGGGTTCTTTCTTTAGTTTGTCTTTTGATCGGGTATAGTTGGTCCCAAAAGGGGTGTTTTGGCTTGAGTGATGAGTGAGGGATATTTTGGTGTTTGAGTGATAGGGAGTGCGATAACGGGGAATGTTGAGGTAGCGGTGAGGAGACACCTTTGGCTTGAGCGATGATACCTAATGCTCTAAGGGCATCACCCAACAAAAGCATGGAATCGGATGAAAAACTGACCACGACCTATACACTAAAATGACACCCGACAAAATTTCACATCAAACAATTTCGGCCACACAAACTAATTGGGTGGTGACATGGTGATATGTAGGAACATCAAATTGAGAAATACCTATTTTTGCAAGACCATTGTTGAGCTTGACATTGACTTTTTTCTAACTTCGCCTATCCTTAACCCTTGTTGAAAAACAACCCTAAACCACCATACTATCGATCTAACCCTTGAGACCTTCAAAACCTTGAACTAACCGCCTGATCTAAACCACGATGCCTTTGCCTACTCTTGACCCATGTTGAAAATATGCCGATCTGGTCATAAACCATGAGAAAAGGGACGAGATGCTTTATTTACACTGTGTTCTTGAGTATCAATTAAGAAAGAAAAGGAAAAAAAAGTGAAAAGAAGCAATAGAATTTGTGTCCATGAGTAGTACTTACGAAGAAAAAGAAAAGGAAAATGAGTGAAAAATAGTGTGATTTGGTTGATTTTTAAAGTAAAATGTTTCCTCTCAAAGTGGTTAAAAATGTTTATTTTCTATTACTTTACTTTTCTATACTAAAAAAACTCAAGACACATTGTATTTTTTTAGTTATATTATATTATATTTTATTTATTTTTTATTTTTATTATTTTTGTAATAATAAAAGTTGATGTTTCACTTTATACCTTTAAGATAAAGTAAAAGGGTTATGTAAATGTTGATAACATTTTAATCATTTAATTTTATAAAATTTATAATATTTATTTTTAATAATAAACAATTAGTTGCTTTGAAAAAATAGAAATATATATATATATATACTCCCTCCGTCCCAATTTATTTGTCCACTTTTAATTTTCAAAGTCTTTCATTGTCAACTTTGACCTTAAATATGTATGTTTGTGTTATTTAATATTTGATGCAAAATATATGAATAGATAGAGTTTTAAGTGTATTTTTAATTTGTATAATTTTTATCAAATATTATATAACACAAATAAGAATATTTACAGTCAAAGTTGACAAAGAAAGACTCAAAAAGTCAAAACTGGACAAATAAATTGGGACGGAGGTAGTATATATATATATATATATATATATATATATATATATATATATATATATATATATATATATATATATATATATATATATATATATATATATAGGGGACAACATAGCTACAATACAATGTAGCCAATTGGCTACATTTCCTTTGAAAAAAATGGTGGGGACAGGGGGAAAATATGTGTCAGGGAATTACTGCAGGGACTAAACTGTACATTATTAAAACTTTTTTCAAAGGAAATGTAGCCAATTGGCTACATTTGTAATGTAACTATGTTTTTCCTATATATATATATATATATATATATATATATATATATATATATATATATATATATATATATAGTTAGTATCAAATAAGAAGAATAATTAAAATAGAAATGATAAAAAGTAATCACAACCACACATTTCAGATGCACCTACAAAAGTGGATGCATCTTCTTTCAAATTTTCCCTCCTAATTTGAAATATGTGGCTAGAATTACTTCTTACCCTTTTTATTTTAATTATTCTTCTTACTTGATCATTTCCATATATATATATATATATATGGAAGTGATCCAGTAAGAAGAAAAACTAAAATAGGAAGAATAAGAAGAATTTATAGCCACACATTTCAAATAAGAGGGAGAATTTTAAGAGGAGATACATCTATTTTTGTAAGTGCATCTGAAATGAGTGGTTGTGATTCTTCTTATCATTTTTATTTTAATTTTTCTTCTTATTACGGATTGACAATTGAGCCACCCGACCTAATGCTATAAGAGGTGTTTCATGGATTTATATTGTAAAAATCTAGTGCACCATTTGGTTCACGAAGGGGGTAAAGTGTCATATTCTGAACTATAAGGTTCAAGATTGTCACTCATCCCGACAAACTAACAAAACATTTGTACTTTCCAATTTCCCCCAAAATCAGACATTTACTTTTTTTTTTTTTTTTTTTTTTTTTTTTTTTTTTTTTGGTGTGTGTTTCAATTCGAACCCAAAAGAATGATTTGATGCAGCAATTATTAGCTTATTCACACTGTAAGTTAAAAATGTTTATCAAATAGTATATGGTTATGTTTGCAAATTATATACATTTTTTTGTTGCTGCTATTTGTATGATTATCATTAATTTTGGGGTTATCTGTTTATTTTCTTGATTATCAGCTTATTTTGCATAAGACCCACTTTTTGGCTTAGGGGGTAAAGCTTATTTTAGGTCCTTAATAGTAGGTTATTGCATCTTGGAAAAACTAGTAAGCACTAGGTGTTTGCTTTTAAGCATAAGCTTATCCAAACACCCACTTATTTACTAGCTTGTGAGTTTATTTTTCCGTTTAAAAGTCGTAAGTCTTAAACTGAAAACAAATTTATATGTCTGAAAATAAGCTAAAGCAAACACCCTCCTAAGACTAGCTAAGCATTGGTTATTAGTTATGATACCACACATATATATCATATATAGGATTATATACTAAGCTGTTAATGTCTTTTTTTATTCAGTTTATAGTCCAAAATAAAAAAGACTAATCAGCTGTACATTGGCTTTTGAGCAGCGTAAGTCATCAAAAGATATGGAGAATCATCCACATGAGTCAATCGACATTGTGTTTAGTTGTGTTATTCCCTACATACACAGTGGTGATGACCGCAACTCTGTTTCTTTGGTTTGTCGTAAATGGTATGAGGTTGATTGTATGACACGTAAGCACGTAACTGTCCACCTGTTTTTAGGGCTGGCATAACAGGTCACACGAACCTGTTAAGACACGAACCTGTTAAGACACGAACCTGTTAAGGTCAAACACGAACACGACCTGTTAACTAATCGTGTCATTTTTCTCAAACACGAACACGACACGAAAATTAACAGGTCACCTGTTAACAAACCTGTTAACATGTTTTTTTTTTTTTTTTTTTTTTTTTTTTTTTTTTTTTTTTTTTACGAACTTGTTAACAAACCTGTTAAGTGTTAACATGCATAACAGGTCACCCAAAAAACAAAATAAATTTATATTGAATTATTGATATGGATCAAGAACAAGCAACAATAACAAATTAACAACAACGAAAACATCAGAACAACAAAAACATCAAGAACAAGTGAACAACAACAAATCCACCATCCATCCATTTACACCAAATCGAACCATCCATTTACATCAAGAACAACAACAAATCCACCATCCATCCATTTACAACAACAAATCCACCATCCATCCATTTACATCAAGAACAACAACAAATCCACCATCCATCCATCCATTAAGAACCACAGATTCATCAAAACAAATCGAACATAATTAATCCTCATATAATCAAAGAAAAAAAAAAGATGAAGAACAACAAATCGAACAAATCCATCAAAACATCAAAACATCCACCGATTCACAGCAACAACAAATCCATCAAAACATCAAGAACAACAACAAATCGAACAAAAGAAAAAGAAAAAAAAAATCCAATCGATTACAATATTTTTTTTCCAGTCATCTACTCATTGATTTATTGAACAAAAGAACACCCCTTTGTCTTGATTTCTTGAACCTTAGATTTCTTGAACAAAAGAACACCCCATTGATTTTTTTAACGTGGTGATGATGGTGTTTGAGTGATTCGGTTTAAATGTTTGGTGATGATAAGATGAATCTTAGATATTCTTGTGGGAGAGAAAGAGAAAAAGATAAGATGATAAAAAAAAAAAAAAAAAGAGAGAATGAGAGAATAGAGATAAGATGGGGGCGGAAAATATGTGGACAAATATTTAGGGTTAGGAAAATATGTGAACTTATATATACAACATATTAACAGGTCACTAATAGTCTTAACAGGTCTGACCTGTTAAGACACGAAAATTAACAGGTCTTAACAGGTCTGACCTGTTAAGACACGAAACCTGTTAAGGTTAAGACACGAACCTGTTAAGAACAGGTCGTGTCGTGTCGTGTTAACAGGTTTCGTGTCAAAATTGCCAGCCCTACCTGTTTTACTCTCCCATGCCGTCTCGTTTGCACCAACGGTTCCCATTTCTCGAGTCCCTAACCTTAAAGGGATTGCCAAGTGGGTATAAGCATTTACGTGGTATTGGCATTACCACATGGATTGAAGAGATATCTATTTCGTTTAAGTGCTTGAAATCCCTATGTATCCGTGGTGTAAATATTGATGATTCAGATCTCGAGCTCCTTGCAAGATCCCGAGGTAAAGATTTAAGGGTTTTGAAGATTATTAAATGCAAACGGTTTTCAGAAGATGGATTATTGTATATCAGTAAGTTTTGTAATGGTTTGAGAACTTTGTGTTTAAATAATCAAAACAGTGTTTCTATGAAAACTGGGAAATGGTTACATGAATTGGCTTTGCAAAACACGAGCATTGAATCATTGGATTTTAGGCACATTGGTAGCAGATATGATGTTAAAGACCTTATACTTCTTGCAAAAAATTGTAGTCAGTCTCTAGTATCTTTGAAGTTTACTGGATGTGATCTGATTAATCTAGTAGATGTTTTTAGCAATGCTGTTAGGTTAGAAGATTTTGTTGGCGGTAAATGGGTTGAGTACCATGTGTATGCTGGTTTAAAGCTTCCTACAAGTATACGTTGTATGGGTATATATAAACTAACCGAAAGTTCCTTTCCGTTTGTTCTCCCCTTTGCGCATCAGTTAAGGGAATTGCATCTTACCAATGTATTTTTGGATGCTAATAGCCAGTGTTTATTGATTCAGAGTTGTCCCAACTTGGAAGTTCTCTATACCGATACTGTCTTTGGAGACATGGGATTGCAAGTTATTGGTCAGTTTTGCAAGAAATTGCGCAAATTTGAGACCTATGATTTTGTGACTCAAATGGGACTAATTGCTATGGCTCAAGGATGTCTTGAGTTGGAATCTTTACGAATTCAACTCACAGATATTTCAAATGAAACCATGGAGTGTATAGGAACTCATTTGAAGAACCTTCGTGATTTCCATATGACTTTGAGAGATAAACATAGTAAAACATCTTTCCCACTAGACAATGGGATCCGAGCTATGCTAATTGGTTGTGGGAAACTTGAAAGGCTAGGTATCCACCTTCGGCGTGGAGGATTAACGGATGTTGGTTTGGGATATATTGGGAAGTATGGTCATAATTTGAGGTATCTCTCTCTTGGTTATCTAGGAGAATCTGCCGCAGGACTTGTGTGTTTATCGAAGGGATGCCCCAAATTGCGCAAGCTGGAAATACGAAGTTATCCCTTTAGCAAGCAAACACTTGTACCTGTTGTGTATGATCTGCATTCGCTAAGGTATATGTCGGTTCACGATAAAGATGGTCGTTTTATTTTGGCAATGACTCATCCAATTTTTCAACCTTGAAACACCGGAAGATGTTAGTGATGCAATTAAAGCGAGAAAGTCATGGCTATTGTAGAAAGATAATTCTGTGGTTAAATTATCCAGCTGGTTCTCATTTACCCAAACTGACCCATTCATGTAATTTTCACTCCTTTTACTCATTTAAGCATATCAAAACTGTAAGAAGTATCAACTCCTTGATGCATCATGATATTAAACTTGTTCTGTTACCTGAAACCATATGTATCATGATCTGTGTTGTGTATTGGTGGAGCGAGATTTATTTTCTTACTGGTTTTAGCTTACCCATTTGCTGTTACACAAATGATGTTGCAAGTGTTGTGATCACTTTGATCTAGATACGATAAATATTTGATGCAAAAGATTGATGTCTTCATATCATCACCTCCTTTACAAAAAACCCAATTCAAAGAAACAAGCACCCAGAGTTAACTAATGAAATCATTAAAAGTCAAAGATTGTATAAGCATGCTTCTTATGAACTATAAGCACCTTTGCACAAAATTGTTGTCAATCTTCTTCTTTTTTTTTTTTTTTTTTTTTTTTTTTATTATTATTATTTTTTTTTTGTGTCAGAAAGGAAAAAATATCTAGTATCTTCGAAGATTGATGCAAGCAATCTAATTCACCATGTCTTTAGCTATGCTGTTAGGTTAGAAGAATTTGTCGGTGGGGTGTATATATATAGTATTCTGCCATATAAAAAATCATCATATCAAAACTTCAAAATATATGCATTTTATAAATGAAAGTAAATATTTGAAATCTTGACAACTCAAAAGGAAATCAAAATTAGTGTAACCGGATCGTGAATTAAATAAAATTGGAACGTGAATCGGTTTTAAATGTAACGCGAATCGAAAATAACTGAAATGCGAATTGCTTTATCCCAATTAAAATATCAATTAAATTCAGGAACGCTATCGTCACTGATCTGATTCGCGATCCCGTCGATCCGAATCGATCTCATACCATGAGTAACCTTCATAGTTCATAATAAAAAATAGTACAACTTTTTGAATTTTGTACAAAAAGTTACATTCGTTTTACATGTTTAAATATTCAAATATTTAACTTATAGTTAAATCACATGTGATTTTTTTATGCAAATTTCAAAAAGCAAAAAAATAAGAAAAAAGACAAAAAGAACGTGAAAAAAGTGAGAGAAAACAAATTTATTGAAAATATATCAAAGTATCTTTCAATGGAAACATAATTAAATGGTTTATGATATGTTAATTTTTGAAAAAAATATGATGAAAATTGGGTTTATTATATAGAAGATATAGCTAGGATTGATACTTTATAGCAAGTTTATAATATATATAATCTAAATAGTCAAACACCTCCGAAACCCTAAAACCCTATTCGTAATTTCGTACGTAATCAAAACTTATGGAGAATCGTCCGCATGAGTCAATTGACATTGTGTTTAGTTGTGTTATTCCCTACATAAACAACGGTGATGACCGCAACTCTGTTTCTCTAGTTTGTCGTAGATGGTACGAGATCGATTGTATCACACGTAAGCATGTGACTGTCCACTTGTTTTACTCTCCCAAACCGTCTCGTTTACATCAACGGTTCCCGTTTCTTGAGTCCCTAACTCTAAAGGGATTGCCATGGTTTAGTATCGACATCGATATCACCCCATGGATTCATGAAATATCTGTTTCGTTTAAGTGCTTGAAATCCCTATATATCCGTCGTATGGTTGTTGACGATTCGGATCTCGAGCTCCTTGCTAGAACCCGAGGTAAAGATTTAAGGGTTTTAAAGATGATTTATTGCGAAGGTCTTTCCATGGATGGATTACTGCATATCGGTATGTGTTGTAATGATTTGAGAACTTTTTGTTTGAAAGGTTATTCGTTGCTTGATGAGAAAGATGGGAAATGGTTACACGAATTGGCTTTGCAAAACACGGGAATTGAATCATTGGATTTTAGTAATGTTAAGGAATATGATGTTAAAGATCTTACACTTATTGCAAAAAATTGTAGTCAATCTCTAGTATCTTTGAAATTACGTACTGGTAGTTGTGCTCTAATTGATTTAGTAGATGTCTTTAGCTATGCTGTTAGGTTAGAAGATTTTGTTGGCGGTGAATGGGATAATAATGAGGGGTATGGTGGTTTTAAGTTTCCTCCAACTATGCGTTGTATGGGCGTATCAGCTGACAAAATTTTGTTGCCACTTGTAGTCCCTCTTGCGCATCAGCTAAGGGAATTATGTCTTGAACATGCAGTTTTGGATGCTGATAGCTGTTATTTCTTGATTTCGAGGTGTCCCAACTTGGAAATTCTCTACATCGAGGGCGAGTTTGGGGACATGGGATTGACACTTCTTGGTCAGTTTTGCAAGAAATTGCGTAGTTATAAAACTTATGATTACGCGTCACACATTGGACTCATCGCTCTTGCACAAGGATGTCTTGCTTTGGAATGTTTACATGTCAACCTCACACATATCACGTCTGAAGCTATGAAATGTATTGGAACTCATTTGAAGAACCTCCGTGATTTCCACATGGATAGTATTGAAACGTCTATACCACTAGACAATGGGATCCGAGCTATGCTAATTGGTTGTGGGAATCTTGAAAGACTATTTATCCGCTTTCATCACCCTGGAGGATTAACGGATGTTGGTTTGGGGTATATTGGGAAGTATGGTCAAAATCTGAGATATCTCTCTCTTAATAATGCAGGAGAGTCTGATGCAGGACTCGTGGGGTTATCAAAAGGGTGCCCAAAATTGAGAAAGCTAGAAATAGATAATTGTCCCTTTAGTAGGCAAGCAATTGACACTTATGTGTTTAATATGCATTCATTAAGGTATATGTGGTTTATTGGGATATCTGGTATAAATTTTGTAATGACTCGTCCAAATTATGAATAAGTTATTTTGTAAAGTCTCGAAGACAGGTTGGTGAATTAATGGTGATGCATAGTTTATGGCTATGGTTAAGCAAATCAAGTGTATATCTTCCTTTTGCAACTGTTTAAATATATTTTTTATATAAATTTATAGTTAGTACTTGAAGAAGGTCTATGGAGTAATTGAAGAATGAACATGCCAGTACAAATGTATATGGTTAACAATTTATCTGTGAGTCACTTGATTTTCTCACAAAAAGCCAAATGTTCAAATGTTACTTGATACACATTAAAAGGTGTTCAGAGAGAGAAGGGTCAAAAAACGATCACGACGATACCCCGATTAAGCCATGCACATTTTATTCAAAGGCCTCATCGGAAAACCAAGCAGAGAAAATCCTATTTGTTTATTGATTTCTGGTAATATGTTTATGTGTTTTAGCTTTTAATTTGATTATGGGTAAGTTTGGCTAAAGTAATTATTGTTGGAACCGGAGATTTAGTTGTAGAGGGATATGTAGTTGTAGATGGAGATGGAGCAAAAGACTGAAAATTGAGAGTATTTTTCCAAGTTAAATAAAGTAACATTTGATTTTAAAAAATTATGAAATATTATTTTTCTTAAATCTCTAATAAGATATGTATGCTAAACAAGACTTATAGTACTTTAAGTGGTTTTTTTATTATTTTTTTTATTATTTTTTTTATTTTTTATTTTTTTTTTTTTAATAATCATCTTGTGTGTCAATCATGGCATACTGATTAATGTGACAAGTATTGTAATAAAAATGATAGTGTTTAATCTTTAGTGTCAAACATGAAAAGATATTGGTATTTTCGCTTTTGTTTTCTGGATTATAATTCTATGTCAAATTAATTTATCTGAATTTCTTTTCTCTGACCATTTCATTAAATGAATTATTATATTATAACTATAGAGTAGGGATTCAGTGAGAAGAAAACTTAAAATGAGAAGAACGAGAAATAACTATAACCTCACATTTTAGATGCGCCGACTTGAATTAGATGCATCTTTATTCATTTAGCTGCATCCTAATTAGTTTTGAAAGTGATCTTGCAGTTAAAACGACGCAAAGTAGTACTAGCAACAAATTTGATCCGCATGGGACGAAAAATACATAGGTTCCGTCTAACTTGATGAAATGCATCTAATATACGTATTTGCATATAATTTTTTGCTAGAAAATATATTATGGTGCATCTAAAAGATTAGAGATGCATCTAATTTAAGTCGATGCATCTATAATTTGTGGTTTTTGTTATTTCTCATCCTTCTTATTTTAAGTTTTCTTCTCATTTGATCTTAAATCTATAACTATATACTAAAACCTAAAATTTGGGCCCGTTATAAGTACAATATTACAACCGTAATTACGTTATTATTAAGCAACTAAAATGTGGCTCATATTGCATAGTACAAAACTGGTACTACATCCTGTGTATGTTTTGATTTTTCATTGGTCTAAGTACAAACAGTTACTGTTCACCCGTCTCGTTATTCTACTGTTTGAAACACTGTTCATTTATTTGATCCTCCATTTTGGCAACTGTTTGCCCCCGTTACATGTAATGTTTTGTCCCAACCGACTTACTCCTTTAGTCTTAGCTACACATGTCCACATAGGTGTAAAATCACTTTGTACTGTGCTGTGGGAAATCTGCATATGAAGCTTCTTGAAGGTACTTTATCAAACCAAAACTCATATTCGAGATTCATCCATAACAGTTATTTCTAGGGTTTTTATTTGTGAGTTTTCAATTCAGCAACTTTCTGATGATGAGGTACTCTCTCACATCTTCAATAATATTTGGCCATAACAATGGAGAATCAATTTCAATTCAAGATCCTTTTTTTTGACACCCAAACAAACAAACCAAATTCCAGTTATTTTTTTTTGTAAAAAGTTTTATTTTTATTTATGGGTTATGTTTAATGGCAGGTTCAGTTATTTTGAGTGGGACTCATGGATTACAAAAAAAGGATGAAGTGCAGATGTCATTATCTCTTTGATCCGTGAGTCTTTACTTCACCTTTTTCAATATATTCAATTTTGCAAAATTTATTGGTATGAGAGATAGTAAGAGTAACAACTCTTTTTTGGTGAAGGAGTTTGGGAATGGGACTCAAAGTATTTAGTAAAGAGCCTAACAATCTTTACAACCTTAACTCCTACAAATACTCTGGTACTTTTTTTCTTTCTTTCTATTAGTTGCTACTTCTTTCATTTTTGTTTTTTTGTTAATCATGTTGGTGTTCTGTTTGTTAGTCAAGTAGTAAGATCTATTGTTTAAAGAGTTTATCAAATGAATATACTTTATGTGGTCCTTGAGGGTAGTGTTTTATTTGTGCTCAAGGGGTGTTTGGGATAAGCTTATTTTACAATTTGTTGCTTATTGTATTCTCTAAAAAACTATTAGTTAGGTGGTGTTTATTTAAGCTTATATGTAGGCTTATGAGCATTTTTTGATTTTGGCTTATATTTCATAAGCTCCAATTTTTAGAGACTTTTGGACTTATATAAGTTTATTATATAATAATAAACTTATATAAGCCGAAAAGTTTCAAAATAAGCCGGAAAATTGGGGCTTATGAAATATAATCCGAAATCAAATAAGCTCATAAGCCCAGATATAAAGTTCTTATATTTGTTCTACAACAGCCAACACGAGCATCATGTTAAAGAAAAGAAAGAAGAACTCCAATAGGCGTGAATGCTTTTCAGCTGATTTCAATGTTTAAGGGCCTCAACCTCGGGAATCTTTCGAGATTGAACAGGTTCATACTCGCTCCTTCTGTAGTCTCTCTTTATTGGATGATGTTTATTTGATGCCAAATAATGAATAGCCTTTTAATGACTGATAGTCAGTATTAAATCTTTTACTTTAAGTACTGTGATACAAATGTTTCTGCATAAGGATTATGAAATTTAGTGATAATTTCGGTTAATTCTTCTCTTAGATTCGTGAAATACATAAGTATGTTTCAGCTGTATGTTTCCGTTGGTTAGTTAAAGGGTCTTTAGGATTACTTATTTTGATTAGCTTAAGCAATTACTTTGATGGGTCTTTAGCATTCAAAATAACCGCTCCCAAACAACCCCTTAATTGGTTTTGAAATTAAAAATGGAATAGCTTATTAGTAATAAGCCCTTTAAAGAAGGTAAATACTGTATTGTGATTAATTATTAGTCACATAAAACTAAAGTGTTAAGTAAAATGGTTATTTGTTAGTGCAAACTAATAGTATTTATTAATTTGATGGTCGATGTTGAAAGATGGTAACTGTGTATATTATGTGGTAAAGTTAAGTTGGTATTGTTGTTAAGTCGTGTTTGTTATTTACCGGTAGCATAAGCTTTTTTAATGATTGTGGTATTCAGTATTTATTAGTAATATTTGGTTTCAGAGTATAAAGATGATGGCAGGATCATCTCAAGCGAAAACAATGGCCATTCCAAGTTCAATATGGCCGGCCTGAATTGTTGAGACTATGAGGTTAGTGCATAAATGTTTCATTAGTCTATTCTTTATGTCTCTCATGACCTATAATATATTTTGGCTACATTCTAATCAGCTGCTAAACAGTAAACACATTTTTCTTTCTTTGCTCTTGAATAACCAAGTAGGCACATGATTGAGTACCTCAAATAAGATTATCCAAACACCCCTTATGTTTATGGTAACTTTAAGAGAATTAAGGATTGCCTAGAAATATAAAAATCAATGTTGAATTACGTATTAATTTTTTTTTTGGTGCAATGGTGAATGAATTATATTAATCTCCCTCAAATGTACATCACATAAGAATAGAAATAAGCATTGGACAATCCCCAAGCTTAATACAGAAAAGAGAAACAATTCTACATGCTATACTCTATTATCTGATATCTGACAACTAACATATATCAGACAACTTTAACACTATTACTGCCTGCACACTTCCCATACAGAACAGATCATATCATTTCAAACCATCTCCTTAACTGTTGTAACAGCTGATGAGGCGAAAAGTGTACCGCTTTTAAGGGATCATTTAAGCCCGAATTCGATATTATTTGATCAATTATTGCCCTAAATCGTTCCTTTTGTCATTTTAGGTACTTTTGGAGAGAAATCTGGAAAAGGAAGCATTTTGGACGTTTTTGGAGCATAAAAGTGAAGAAAACGGCAAAGTCTCAAATTTCCTTGCTGGAACAGTACCTGACGGCGTCAAGGATCTACACGTGACGGCGTCAAGAGTTACAAAAGAGGTGGATACGGACTTATAACGTGACGGCCCAGAGAAGTTTCAAGTTTATGGCCTGACGGCATCACCAAGGTCGTCAGGGTCCAAATGCTAGTGACGGCCCAGAGCTCATTTACACATGATGACGTCACAAATGGATCTAGGCAATACGATTTTATCATGGCGGCGAGTTGACGGCGTCACGAGTTAATACATGACGCCGTCAAGATGTAATATCTATATATAGTTTTCCAAATTTCATTCATTTGTGTGCAACTTTGAGGAAAAAAACCCTAGTCCGAATTTTATCAGCTTTTCAAGGGTTTCAACCCCTTGATTCTTCCATGTTCAATTGAAGATAAGTACTTATCCAAATCATTCAATATGTCTATGTGTTGTTTGATTATATCTTACACTTGTCTTCTCTTTAACATGCTAGGCTAGATTTTTCTTATGTTTGCTAAGATGTAGTGAAATCTAGATGTTGATTATGGGTTGATTGTTTGTTTATAATTGTTACGGATGATTGTATTCGATGTTAGGCTTAAGAAAACTGGCAGACTTCCATTGGTAACTTGCTTGAACGTCTTAAAAAACATGATCGGAGGTGTACTACGATTTTTGGATGTATTTAATGCGTAAGAGAATTCTAATGATCCCATGTTAGGAGCTTCTAACGGCTCGACATAGGAGTGAAGTAGGATCTTATAGAGTTAGGGAATATTGTACACAGCCCTACGACTAGTATTAAGGAATATGACCCGTCATCCATGCAATTGTAACAAGCTAATCAACCTGTAAAAGATATCTAGGGAGTAATGAAATCTAAGTAAACACAACTTTCCTCATTATTGTTTCCACCACATTAGTATAATCGTCTTATTTTCATTTCTTTTATTTTATTTTTATTGCATTAGTAGTTAATTGGGTTAGTTGGCTAGCAACTAATTCCGCCCACTCTTCCAATACCCGAGATTTTACTTGCTTTCATAAAATATAAAAAAATACAAAAAGAATCATCCCTCACCTCTAGACCTAGTTTAGTAGGCTTTCTAATCCTAGCGACACTATTCCTGAGTTGAATGATCAATCCCCCGGTACTTGTCACTATACTATACTACAACGATCAGGTACAGCCTGGTGGGGCTTGTAAGCTTCTCGAGATCCCTTGAGAGGTAAAACCTGTTGCGAGGGCGCAAATCCCCCGTATCAAGTTTTTGGCGCCGCAGCCCGGGGAATAGTTATTGTCTAGGTTAGAATTTCTTTTTATTAGGTCTACTTGCTAGATTCCTTTCTAGTAAGATTTTTAATTTTATTTTTATAGGTCTTTTAGTCTATCTTTTCTTTGTGTCTTTGTTTGTAAAAACCTTTCCATTGACTATTTACGTTCACCATTTATGGAGAACGCGAATCCACCATGCTACCGACCACAAAATTCACCCACTCTAAATGACATCTTGATGTTTAAACAACATGAAGATGAACCTATCTATGATGCATGGGCTCGTTTTAAATATTTACTCCGAAAAGTCCCTCATCATAATTTCGATCTGTGGTCCGAAATTGAAATATTTTACCATCGTGTCAACCACTATACCAAAATGGACATTGACCATACCGCATATGGGGACCTTTGGTGATTAAGTGCTGATGAAGCATGGGAAGCCATAGAGAATTGTGCCATACTCGCTAAGAAGTTGGACAACCCAACAAACGTTGTTACGGATCAATTGATAGCAAGTTTAAGGGAACAAGCAAGACGTTTGTTTGGGGATAATAAGCCTATAGATGAGATACCTAGGTGCACGGAGTGGTTTGATTTCACCATAATACAAGATGAACACATAGGTAATCTAGATACAATGGAGGATGAGGTGAATAACATAAGTCCACTCAGTGCTCCACAAGTCCTACCATCATTTGATGCGTACACACCTCCCTTGACTTACCCGGAAGAAGTAGAAGAGACTATAGGAACCCCAATAGAGGTAGAACCCTTGGATCAAGCACAACTAGAGAATATAGGTTTTAACACTTGTAGTGATGACCTTTCTTTTAGTTCTAAGGAAGTTCCTAGTTTTGATGAACCGGAGTCTCAACCAAAGCCGTTACCTAATCTTCCATCTTTAGATGTGAATTTAGGAATTGAAAAAGGTCCCAATCCATCCATCAAACCATATAGTCCGGGTTGTCTTGGGATAAAGGTAGTAGACTTTAAGCTATGTAGAGAGGAAGCCAATATAGGAGTGGAAAATGACCTTACATGCTTACATCACCCATTTATGATTGATCACAAGAAATATTATGGGTTTAAACCTGGTTTATTAGGTCAAGATGGATCCCCAACTAGTAGTCTCTTGAAGTTGATAGAAAATGATCCCTTTCTAGGAGAAAATCTTAATCCACCCATTAACCCGATTGAATTAGGTAAGCTTATGATGATAGGAGCACACCCCTTTGAGCATATAATTCATCCACCACTCTTTCCTCACATGGCATATTTCCACCCTAAGGGTGTGTATCGCTACTTTCACCCACACTTAACCTTAAGTGTAGGGAAAACCTCCCCTATTTCCATTAAATAAGGGTAGAGTCAGGCTCGTGACTCAAACAAAAACAAACGCTTCTTGGGAGGCAACCCAAGCCCCTTTTTATTTTATTTTATTTTTGTTTTATTTATTTATTTTTTTGATGTTATTTGTTTCCGTATGCATGTCTTATTTTTGTTGTTGGTAGATCATGTTTCAAATTAAATTGTGAAAATGCTTTATTTTGTTGTTTAACTTCGTCTTAACTTCATATAAAGGTATTTTGCAAAAGCTAAGTGTAAGGGGAAAACCCCAAATTTGTTTATAAGAACGGAAATGATCATGATTCGCCACAATATTAAATGAACATGTATATTAGTATTTGTTAGAGTCAAATGCTTGTATCGAGTCATAATGATGTTTTGCAGGATTTTCCAAGAAGTAAGACATAAGTTTTTCCAGAAATTTTCCAGAAACTTAACATGAGATTTTTGCAGGAACATTCTGACGGCGTCAGGAGTTATAACCTGACGGTGTCAGATATAAAAAATTCTGAAATTTTTGCGAGTTTTGTTTATACCGGAGTCTTAAAGTTTTTGTTGATTCTTTAGTTTTATAAACTCCAGGAAATCTGCAAACATTCATTCCACAAGCATTATATCTTTAATTGTTTTGTTTTTATTCCTAAGTCTGGAATCGCATCTAGTTGTGAGTTTTCTTTGTTCGGATTGATGCTTTGGGTTTTTGTGATTGTTTTCTCAGGTTTAACAGGTTATATATGACAAGAAGATGATTTATATTTCTGGAGGGAAGCTTTGAACGTTCATTTTCTTGGAGGAAGATCTAACCTTGTTAACACACTATCTACACCGAACGAATCAGGGGAGTATTTGTTTTCATTCTTTTACCTATTCTACTTTTACATTCTTTAATTGAACATTGGGGATAATGTTCATCCTAAGTGTAAGGGGAGGGTAAATGATGATACCTTATAGGATACTATTGCACTTGAGTTTGTTTGTTCGATGGTAGGTGTGTAATAAAACTAAGAGAAATACTTATTAGTGTAATTTTAGTGCCAAATTTAAATTTTTTTACAACATTTAGGAGTGAAACTTTAGCCTTAACAAGCGTCTCATGGATAGGAGTCGTATGACTAGCATAAAACCGTACCATTCAGAAAAATTTTCCACCCAAATATGTGAGGTTCGCCTTTAGATTTGAAAGGAAAAGCATTCATTATTAGTGCTTATGAGTGTACCGGTAGAATTTAGATTCTAGAACTTGCGTTAGTGATGCATCCCGAGACCGCTAGTGAGACTACATTCGTGTAGTAGGATTTACTACATGATAAGAGGCATTAGGATCACCCTTGTGTTAAACCCATATCATAATTACTTACTTGACTAGTAAAGTCAATTAATTTTCCTACACCTTAGCGTTGTACTCATTTTTAGTACACGAAACCCCTAGTACACCCCTCTGAGCCTATCTTTTCGTTTCTAACTTTAAGCATCTTACTTAAAGGAAGAATTTGTTACAATCCACCCAAATGTGCAACCAAATCGCCTTAGCCTTCCGTGTATGCACTCATCTTTAGTGCATTATTGTTATGTGTTTAAACCCTTAGTTAATTATCTAACTGATTACATGGTTGCTAAGTCGAGTCATATCTTGTACATATTGTTTTGGGACGATTGGGACTCATGGGTAAAGTACTTGTGTTTTGGAGTAATGGGGAAGAACATCAAATTATTACCCCCATATGTGCGTTAATATTTAAAAGTACTCTAAGTGTTTTGATTATCTTGATTCGAGTCATTAGATTAGTTTATTTTAAAGTATGTAAAAATTCAAGTGTAAGTGGAATGTACATTCCCTATAATGTATTATTTTGGATGGTAGGGTAAGAGTGTATGCAAAAAAAAAAAAAAAAAAAAAAAAAAAAAAAAAAAAAATCGAAAAATTTAAAAAAAAGAAAAAATATATATATAGAAAAAGAAAAAGAGAAAAAAAACATACGGACTACCATCCCGTTTCATTCTATGTTTATTTTATGTTTTTGTTATTTTTGATTTATTAGCTTAAGTCGAGTCGAGTCTTGGCTTAGCAACGCCATATTGTACATGTAATTAACCAAGATGATTAACTCGCCACCAGTAAATATTGCCTTTATCCAACAAAACCGTGTATTCCATATCTCTACACCTAACGTTAGAACCCTTTAAAAGACCTCTTTGATAGTTTATCCTAGGTGCTTACGCCAAGTGGTGGAAGTTTGATCCTTTCCCAAGCCTATGGTAATCTATTTTGCTATGACAGGTAGTGAGAGATGTTTTCTATTTCCATATTGTGATATATACTTTATTACACCCGAGAGATGTGAGTATCTAAACACTATTTGTAAGGTGCTAGTGTATGACCTCTGTGCTTGTTTTTGGTTTTTAATGGAACGATTATTTGTTGTAATTACTTTTATATTAGTGTTAAATGACCCCTAACTTGTATTTTGATTAGAATAAAAGCACATTTGCTTGAGGACAAGCAAATCTCAAGTGTAAGGGTATTTGATGAGGCGAAAAGTGTACCGCTTTTAAGGGGTTATTTAAGCCCGAATTCGATATTATTTGATCAATTATTGCCCTAAATTGTTCCTTTTGTCATTTTAAGTACTTTTAAAGAGAAATCTGGAAAAGGAAGCATTTTGGACGTTTTTGGAGCATAAAAGTGAAGAAAACGGCAAAGTCTCAAATTTCCTTGCTGGTACAGTACCTGACGGCGTCAAGGATCTACACGTGACGGCGTCAAGAGTTACAAAAGAGGTGGATATGGACTTATAACGTGACGGCCCAAAGAAGTTTCAAGCTTATGGCCTGACGGCGTCACCAAGGCCGTCAAGGTCCAAATGCTAGTGACGGCCCAGAGCTCATTTACACATGACGGCGTCACAAATGGATCTAGGCAATACGATTTTATCATGGCGGCGAGTTGACGGCGTCACGAGTTAATATATGACGCCGTCAAGATGTAATATCTATATATAGTTTTCCAAATTTCATTCATTGGTTTGCAACTTTGAGGAAAAAAACCCTAGTCCGAATTTTATCAGCTTTTAAGGGTTTCAACCCCTTGATTCTTCCATGTTCAATTGAAGATAAGTACTTATCCAAATCATTCAATATGTCTATGTGTTGTTTGATTATATCTTACACTTGTCTTCTCTTTAGCATGCTAGGCTAGATTTTTCTTGTGTTTGCTTAGATGTAGTGAAACCTAGATGTTGATTATGGGTTGATTGTTTGTTTATAATTGTTACGGATGATTGTATTCGATGTTAGGCTTAAGAAAAATGGCAGACTTTCATTGGTAACTTGCTTGAACGTTTTAAGAAACATGATCGGAGGTGTACTACGATTTTTGGTTGTATTTAATGCGTAAGAGAAATCTAATGATCCCATGTTAGGAGCTTCTAACGGCTCGACATAGGAGTGAAGTAGGATCTTATAGAGTTAGGGAATATTGTACACGGCCCTATGACTAGTATTAAGGAATATGACCCGTCATCCATGCAATTGTAACAAGCTAATCAACCTGTAAAAGATATCTAGGGAGTAATGAAATCTAAGTAAACAAAACTTTCCTCATTATTGTTTCCACCACATTAGTATAATAGTCTTATTTTCATTTCTTTTATTTTATTTTGATTGCATTAGTAGTTAATTGGGTTAGTTGGCTAGCAACTAATTCCGCCCACTCTTTCAATACCCGAGATTTTACTTGCTTTCATAAAATATAAAAAAAAATACTAAAAGAATCATCCATCACCTCTAGACCTAGTTTAGTAGGCTTTCTAATCCTAGCGACACTATTCCTGAGTTGAACGATCAATCCCCCGGTACTTGTCACTATACTATACTACAACGATCAGGTACACTGCCTGGTGGGGGTTGTAAGTTTCTCGAGATCCCATGAGAGGTAAAACCTGTTGCGAAGGCGCAAATCCCCCGTATCAACAGCCACAACAATCATCAATTCACCATTCAAGCACCTACCATCTAGCTACATTTCCCTAACTCCAATCTACTTAACCACCTTAACCACTCAACCTGCATCCACAGTAGAAAAGTAGATATGGAGTGAGGCTTCACTAGGAACCCATAACCCCTCCAATCAAGGGCTCTTCCAAATGTGCTACATTTCCATCTTTACAAATGGCTTCACACATTTAGAAACATTCTCCTTGATTGAGGACCAACCATTACCTCCTGTGATGGTGTATTGAATGGACCAAGAAGGTTCATCTTTCACACCTCTCTATTCCATTCATCATACACCATCCTCCTAGACCATTTACCCTTCACAAAAGGGACCCTACTTTATGGTACATTCATACCAGTTAAGCCTCCTACTTAGCCATACTTAATTTCCCAATTTCCTCCCAATGCCAAATTGGAACAATTAAGATGTTACCATAGGTACAGCTATACTAGTTAGAACAATTAATAGGTTACCATACTTAATTACGTATTATTTTTGAACAAGTCACGGTGTATCATATTTTCGGCATACTGATTTCCAGCACCAGCATAATTGTTTCATTGATTTATTTTTTCAGGAAAAGACGTCACTGTTCGTGTTTGTTTGGCTATATTGATGTCGCCATTTACTGGAAAGAGCCTACAAAGTCAATGACCAACAATAGTTGAAGCAGACAATGCTTTATACTACCTACCTAGGAGAATTGCTCTATTTAAGACACATTGAAACCACATAAAAGATATCAAAAATGTGGAAAAGTAATTAGTCCAGCACCTGGGTGTGTGCATTTGACAACCTTTCACACCAAAGTTTGATTGCTCCAGACAGGTAAAACTAGAAGTATGCGGCCATAAAATGCAGGTATTTTCTTTACAATTGCTGAAAGACTGTTGAGGCATAATAAAGCCATTTATTTTAGCAGTGTTACCAGGGTACGAGTAGTCTGCAAAATAACATTTGTATAGACATTTATAAGAAAATAAAAGTCTCTTTCAATTCTGGAATTTTCCATTTCTAAATTTGGGAAGCGCTTACAAAATCCAGTCTTGAAAATCATTCCTATCTATAAAAATACCGATATAAAGTGGTGTGCAAATATACCACATAGATATATAATAAAAAGAGTAGACCATTTTGAATCATCCCTTTTCGCCATAATTAACTACTTTAAAACTACTGAAATGGGGACTGACATGGTTGCGTTTGCAGGCTAAAATGAGTCACTCTCGGGCCTGGGTTGAGATGGGTACGTTTGGGTGCTAATATGGAGGCTACAGTAGATGCTTTTGGGTGCTGAAATAGGTGGTTTGCTGATGAAATGAGACTGAAATGGGCCAGTTTTGGGGCTGTAATGGATATGGGATTGGGTGCTGAAATGGGGGTTAAAATGGGTCATTTTTGGGGTTAAAATGATTGTGGGATTGAAGGACGCAATGGAGGCCGAGATGGTTGCTGCATAATTCACATAAACATAAACATAAACATGGCCGCCCCGCAGCAACGTGCGGGCTGACCCGCTCGTTTCTCTCTATAAAACGCCCCTAAAATTAATCGGAAAAATGGGTTTATATTCTATTATCTAGTACACTATTAATTTGCTTCATGAAGGGGAAAAAGTGTCATATTTCAAACTATAAGGTTCAAAATTGTCACTTATCTCGACAGAACACTAGTACTATGAATGAAAACCCACTTTCCAATTTACCCCAAAATCAGATATATATATTTTTGTTGTTTTCTTAACTGTTTCAGTTCAAAACCAAAAGTATGATATGATGCAGCAATTATTAGCTTATTAACACTGCAAGTTATTAATGTTTATGTGATATACGGTTTTTTGATACTGCTTATAATTTGAGGGTTATGTTTGTGTTTATGTTTATTTTCCTGATTATGAGCTTATTTTGTTCGGCTTATTTTTTATAAGCCCAGTTTCTTGCTTAGGGGGTGTTTGGGTAAAGCTTATTTTAGGTGTTTATAGGTATCTTTGTAAAAACAAATAAGCACTTTGAAGGTGTTTGAGAAAGCTTATTTTTTAAGGGCTTGTAACTTTTTATGGAATGAACTAAGCATAATTTTTTAGAAAGAAGCTCTTTGAGAACATGTATGGTTTTAAGCATAAGCTTATTTTCGATGTTACGAGCCCAATTTTTCGGCTTATTTTTCATTAGCCCATTTTAAAGTGTTTGGTTAAGCTTATTCTAGGTGCTTACTAACTTATGTAAAAGGGCTTATGACTTTTTATTGAACGAAGCTTTTTGAGAACACATATGCATTTTAGCATATGGTTACCCAAACTACCATATTATTCACAACTTAGTGAGCTTATTTATCTGTTTTAATTCATAGTAAACTCATAAGTCTGAAAAATAGTCGAACGCAAACTCATAAGTCTGAAACCAACACCCTCCTATACAACCATCTTATCATATACAATTTTCTCAGATCAGACCTCTAAGAATCTTGTTTCCAATCATCTGAACATTGGCTTTTGGGTAGCTTAAATCACCAACAGATATGGAGAATCATCCACATGAGACAATCGATACTGTTCTTAAC
The DNA here is from genome assembly GCA_030686995.1 of Artemisia argyi. NCBI lineage: Eukaryota > Viridiplantae > Streptophyta > Magnoliopsida > Asterales > Asteraceae > Artemisia > Artemisia argyi. The sequence continues at coordinate 24,328,414 of CM060695.1, read as the reverse complement.
TGTGTTATTATTCCTTAAATACAAAATGATGATGACCGAAACTCTATTTCTTCGGCCTTAAATCACTTTTGTGTTCCAATTCAAATCCGAAAGTATGATATGATGCAGATATTATTAGCTTATTATTGACACTGTAAGTTAAAATGTTTATCAAATAGGATTGCTTGCTTTTTCATGTCTCATAGACATCGTTTTTTCAAAGATTGTGCTGCCCATTTATAAACAGCCACTGACGTAGCTTGAATATTAAGCTATATACTTTAATTGTTCAATATTTTTATAGTTTAGGCTTATATTAGTGCAAACACATATAGAATATTGAATTTTGGGAGGTTTTAAAAAAGGGAAAATTCTTGAAATACCCTACAAGTACAAAGGTACTTACCTTTAGTACCCCACAAAAATTTTTTTTTCTTCAAATGCCCCAGAGGCGGAGGTCGCTCGTTTCAACTTGGGCGGTATACATGAACATGTGACACTTGTCCCTAGTGGTGTCCCCACCATGTACCTTCATGGTACATGGTACCATATGCTCTATTTTGTCTTTTTCTCAAAAAGTATGGTATTTTTTTATTGTTTTATAGTACATATATTTTGGACGAATGAGTTCCACTTTACTTTAATTTTGGGCGACTGGTTAGGTATGTAGTACATTTTTGGTCCTTGTTGTTTGCTTGGTATTTCATTTTTGTCCAACATTTAAAATTACATAAACATAAATAAATGCACACTAAATACATTAACACATTTCTCTCATCTCTCTCTCATAAAAACACACACACACACATCTCCTTTCTCCCTTGGTCGTCTTCTCCGGCGAGATTCCGGCCACCGAAATATTTTTCCGGCCAAAACATAGATCGGGCTACACCAAAACGTAGATCGGGTTATCCCGAGTTCCCTTGTACCACCCACTTGCTACCACACGCCACCCATCACCAACACACACCAACACCGCCCCCTGCCACCACCACCGAGAGCCACCACCACGTAGATCTGGTATTTTTGTATTTGTGTTTTATGGATGGCTTGATCCTCCTCCTTGATTGCTGATGCGACCATTACGTTGGCTGGATATTTGGAGGAGAGCCAACTCTTGAACGTGACTCTACTGCCATCACTTGTGATCTGCATAATGTCGATTTTTGCGACTTGTTTCACCTACAACTCTTTGTATTGATCATGACGATGAAGCATGTGCGGTATTGGTGATGGTTTGTATGATAGGTGATTATTTTTGGAAATTACAAATTCATTTGTGTACGTTCTTATGGGACATTTGTTCTTGCTTTTGTTTTCGTTCTTTATCAAATGCTGCAATTTTGGGGAGTTTTATGTTCATGATTTTTTTCAATTTCGGGGAGTTTCATGTTCATGATTTTATTTTTCTGAGTATCAAGAATGTAATAAAAATTAAACATATAATCCAACTACAAATAGTATTATTAAAGTCTATTCTATTTAACTTTTGAAGTTGGCTCTTAGCTGATAAAAAGGTAACATAAGAGCATGCCCATCAATAACTCAAGTTATAAGTTAACTCAGCGCCACGTCAGCGCCACATCAGCTTTAACACTTTAACTTTAACTCAGAAAAAAACACCCACAACAATAACTCAGCTTTAACTCAAATATTTTCAAATTCTACCCTCAACTAAAACTAATATTTCATTTAATACAAATTAAAACAAATTACATTTTGTTTAAACAAATCACTAAAAATACAAATGTTATTTACTTAAAAAAAAAAAAAAAAAAAAAAAAAAAAAAAAAAAAAAAAAAAAAAAACCACAAGGACTAAACTGTAAATACATAAAAGCCATAACCACAAGAACTGAAAGTGTAAAAGCCATAACCACAAGGACTGAAAGTGTAATTTTACAAAAGTTACATATTTTCTTCTTTTTCTTCTTTTGAAACCTGCAACGACACACACTAAAACACACACATAACACACACACACATGTTATTATATATAAACACACCGACAAAACCCACCAAAAATTAGTTAAATCGGAAGAAAAAAAAAGAAAAGAAAAAAAATAACGTTTAACGCCGCGTCAAGCCACCAACGCGGCGTGTTAAAGAGCCTTAACGTGGGCCTTAACGCAACGAACACAACAATAACGCACCCTAACGTGCGTTAAATTTGGCTTAACGTGCCTCTCCACGTTACCGATGCTAATGCTCTAATTATCAGATAAACTTTAACAGCTTAATGGAATTATTAATCAATCAAGGAATGGAATTATTAGTGTTTATTTTATTTTTATGTGATTTTGAAAAGTTTGGATAAAAATGAAATACGAAGCAAACAACAAGGACCAAAAATGTATTTAATAATTTTTTTACAAAAAGACAAAAAAAAAATGCAAGTCGCCCAAGTTTTGTGGGCTTATTCGCCCAAAAATAACATATGGTACCATGTACTATGAAGGTACATGGTGGGGACACCACTAGGGACAAGTGTCACATTATAATGTATTCCGCCCAAGTTTTTTAAGCGACCTCCGCCTATGGGGCATTTGAAGAAAAAAAAATTGTGGGATACTAGGGGTAAGTACTTTGTACTATTGGGGTGAATACTGAATAGGGAATATTCCCTTTAAAAAATTTGCGGTTCCTATCGGGTAGAACCTAAATACCCGAACCGGAACCGAACATGTTCTTCGATACGATTCTCAGTTTCTAAAATATGAGTTTTTCGATTCTCGGTTATTTCGGTTTCGGGTCGCTTCCGAGCGGTTACGGAACCGCGCTCACCCCTAATTTTCAAGTATGCTCTCCATGGTTGATGCGAATGACCCGTTTTCAATTAATTATCCTCACTTGTTAGTTGTTATACAAGACACGTGTTTCATGGGTTAACTAATTTAATTTTGATAAAACACAAATACCACGACCTATATGTTACAACAAGCACAATTTAAAACTTTTCAAACTTACCGGAGAAGGCGGTGTAGCTGATCGAACCCTTGCTTGTCTATTATGCAATATGATTAATAAGAAAAGATAATACATGTCGACTAACTAATTTAATTTTGACTTTTCAATCGGCCAATATAAAGACTTTTCAATTAATTCTCCTCACTTGCTATACAGGAGATGTGTTTCATAGGTTTATACTTCATATTGTAAGAATCTAGTGCACCTTTTGGTTCATAAAGGGGAAAGAGTGTCATATTTCAAGCTATAAGGTTCAGAATAGTCACTCATCCCGACAGAACCAACAAATAGTACTATGAAAACCCGCTTTCAATTTCCCCAAAATCAGACATACATTTTTTTGATGTTTCAACTTTCAATTCAAACCCAAAAGTATGATATGATGCATCAATTATAAGCTCATTGCCACTGTAAGTTATTATTATAAGCTTATGTTTGCAAATGATATAGTACATTTTTTGTTACTGCTCTTTGTATGCTTATAATTAATTTTTGGGTTATATGTTTATTTTCTTGATTATCAGCTTATTTTGCATAAGACCCACTTTTTGGCTTAGGGGATGTTTGGGTAAAGCTTATTTTAGGTATCTTTGGAAAATCTAATAAGCACTTTGAAGGTGTTTATTTTTTTGGTGCTTATAGGTGTATCTTTGCTTATAATCGATTGGAATGAAGCTCTTTGATAACTCATAAGCATTTAAGCATAAGCTTCCCCAAAAACCTTATTTACTAGCTTATTAGCTTACATCCTGTTTTTTAATCATAATAATAAATGAAAAAATATCATCTCCGAAGCCCAAAAATTATCTAAAACAAACACCCTTTTAAGGCTAGTTAAGCATTGGCTAATTATCTATTTTTTTTTTTTGAAAGGCATTGGCTAATTATCTATGATCCGTCACACATGATATATAGGATCACTAAGTATGTTGTTTTCTTATTATATGATTGCAAGTAGGGGTGTTAATCGGGTCGGGTTGGTCGGGTTCGGGTCAAACGGGTCGGGTCCAAGTCGGGTCGAGACTAAAAATGATATACCCGAGCCCGACCCTATTTGAGGTCGGGTTAGTTGGGTTCGGGTCAAATCGGGTCGGGTCAAGTCGGGTTCGGGTTTGTTCCATTTACAAAATCAAATAATTAATCTTTTTTAAACTCAGTAGTTAAAATGCATCTGAGATACGCCAACTAGCTGCCTACAACGAATTGTAGAGCATACTGTCATGACTACTATATTAACAAAGATTTGCAATGATTTTTGTTGATAGTTCCAAAATACTAAAACCAGTAAACTATTCAATTTTTGACCGACACATTTTAGAATTTAGACTACGTAATATCAATATTTAATGGTGCTATATGAACATATAAAGAGAAAAATTAACATCAAGTTATAAATCTAAGCATTGCTGGACACACATACAAATGCAAGTCACTACGAAATTTGGTGAGCAAACTTATATAACCATTACTACTTGAATGCTTAGTTTCAATGAAAGAATGTGCAAGTTTACCATATCTGTGACATCAAAAATTGGAACAAAAATGGCTAACTTTACTACATGGACGATTGAGTAACTTGGGCCTTCAAATTAGATTGAGAAAAGTAGTTAAAAAAAAAAAAAAAAAAAAAAATCGGGTTAGTCGGGTTGACCCGAACCCGAATAGGCAAAGTAATAGAACCCGATACCCGACCCTAGTTCGTACTCGGGTTAATCGGGTAGACCCGATTGACCCGAGTTAGATTTTGGACCCGAGTATCCTTATTCGGGTCCGGGTCGGGTCGACTTTTATGACACCCCTAATTGCAAGTGTTAGCTTTTATATCTTAATATATACTTATAATGTTTGTTTTTTTTTGGGAGAGGAAGTAAATGAGTTTGATTAAGTGAGGTTATGTATTTGGTTTTATATATGGGATATTCGGGACAAAGTACTAATGTGTTACAAATCTCATGTTTGCAGAACTCGCACACTACAATCTCTTCAATCGCAAAACCTCAAAATCTGAGCAACTTTAATCATCAATATGGAGAAGCATCCAAATGTGTCAATGGACACCGTGTTTAACTGTGTGATTCCGTACATACATGACGGTGATGATCGCAACTCTGTTTCTTTGGTTTGCCGTAAATGGTATGAGCTCGATTGTATTACACGTAAGCACGTAACTGTCCACCTGTTTTACTCACCCACTCCGTCTCGTTTGCACCAACGGTTCCCATTTCTCGAGTCCCTAACCTTAAAGGGATTGCCAATTGGGTATCCGCATTTTCATGATATTGACATCACCCCATGGATTCAAGAAATATCTGTTTCTTTTAAGTGCTTGAAAGCCTTACATATCTGTCGTATGGTTGTTGGTGATTCGGATCTCGAGCTCTTGGCTAGAACCCGTGGTAAGGATTTAAGGGGTTTGATGATAGATCGCTGCAAAGGGTTTTCCACTGATGGATTATTGCATATCGGTAAGTACTCTAATAATCTGAGAACTTTGTCTATAGTAAATAATCCATTGGTTGGTAAGATTGATGGGAAATGGTTACATGAATTGGCTTTGCATAACACTGGCATTGAATCGTTAGATATTAAGCGTTGTGTTAGTGAGTATGATGATAAAGATCTTACAATTCTTGCAAAAAATTGCTGTCAGTCTCTTGTATCTGTGAAGTTATCTGGAAGGCATGAAGTTGATCTAGTAGATTTCTTTAGCTATGCTGTTAGGTTAGAAGATTTCTCTGGTGGTAAAAAGGATGAGGATGAAGATGCTATTCGTTTTAAAATTCCTCCAAATTTGCGTTGTGTGGATGCATATTTCCTCACCAAACATTGGTTTCCGTCTGTACTCACCCTTGCACATCAGATAAGGGAACTGAATCTTACTAGTGTAGATTTGGATGTTGATAGCCAGTGTTTCTTGATTCGGAGGTGTCCCAACTTAGAAGTTCTCTATATCAAGGACTTTGGGGATATGGGAATGCAAGTTATTGGTCTGTGTTGCAAAAAATTGCGCCAATTTATGAATTCTGGGCTGGTGACTCAAACAGGGCTCATTACTGTGGCACAAGGATGTCTTGAATTGGAACGTTTACATATTCAACTCACAGAAATTTCAAATGAAACTCTGGAGTATATAGGACCTCATTTGAAGAACCTGCGTGATTTCCATATGGCTTTGACTCATAAATATTGTGAAACAACTTTACCACTAGACAATGGGATCCGAGCAATGCTAATTGGTTGCAGCAAACTTGAAAGGCTAGTTATCTACTTTCGTCTTAGAGGATTAACGGATATTGGTTTAGGGTATATTGGGAAGTATGGTCATAATCTGAGATATCTCTTTCTTGGTGGTTGTATAATAGAATCTGATGTGGGACTTGTAGAGTTATCAAAGGGGTGCCCAAAATTGAGAGAGCTAACTTTGGATGGCCGTTCCTTTAGTGAGCAAGAACTTGTCACCATTTTGTTTAATATACAGTCGCTAAGGTATCTGCGGGTTTGCATGGTATCTCGTGATAATCCTTTGGCAATGACCCGTCCTAATTTTGAACAAGGTTATTTTGTAACCTCGGGAAGAGAGGTTGGTGATGCAATTTAGGCAAGAAGGTTATGGCTATTGTTAACCCAGTGAGAATTGCCAAAAAAAGAAGATTACATATGCCGTGAAGTACACAAACTAGAAGAATTTCGGTACAAAATGCTGTTTTGATTTGACCCCTTGAAAGAATTTCGAGACTCATTTGGACACTTGAAAGGGTCCACTTTCTACCTTTATATTATCAGTTAGTTGCTCAAAAAAATATTCTCAGTTAGCTAGTATGGCAATTAAATGGGTTGGTATTATTTAGATGAGGAACACAATGTATTTGGGGTTTTATTTTGGTATGCAAATTGGTGGTGTTCAGTTAGTTTAACAGTACTTTCCCTACTACTGGTTTATTTTTTATATGTTCCTCTTTAGCCGATATATTGATATGACCCATTGGACATGAACACAACTGAAACTGACCCATTCCTGTGGCTGTACTCTTGTTTTTTACTAACTTAAGCATATCACATTTCTTAGAAGTATCAAACCATTGATCCATTATGGTATAAAACTTTTTCCATTGTGGCCTGAAACCGTATGTATCATGATCTGCGATATATATTTGTGGCGCAGAATTTGTTATAGCATTTGCTGCCGTAAAATGTATCATTTTCAGTTACGTGAATCATGTGGCAGGTTGGTTGTGAACATCATAACTGCAAATACATAAAGTCAATGAATCAGTCTTAAAATTCAGACTCTTTTCTTGATAAAAAAAATGTATTGTACCGTAAAAGAAAGTCAAAGAAGGATGAGGGTCGTACTTTTTTTTTTTTTTTTAGATCGGCCAGGGTTACGAACACAACCCATATATATTATTCATAACAATTGCAATTCCAAATAGTCAAACCTTCCCTAAACCCTTAAACCCTGTCGCTCGTTTGATCTCTTCGAGTGAATAACCATAATGCATTTTTTCACAGAACTTACTAAAATTGTTTCCCATATTCTTTTTAGCTTAGGCAGTTTTAAAAGATATGGAGAATCACCAAAAGATATGACAGAGAAGTATCCACATGAGTCAATCCACACTGTTTTTAACTGTGTTATTCCCTATATACACGACGGTGATGACCGCAACTCTGTTTCTTTAGTTTGTCGTAGATGGTACGAGCTCGATTGTATCACACGTAAGCATGTGACTGTCCACCTGTTTTACTTCTCGAGTTCCTGACTCTAAAGGGATTGCCCCTTTGGTTTCCAGAGAAGTTAAGTGTTGACATCAACCCATTGTTTCAAGAAATAGCTGTTTCGTTTAAGCGCTTGAAAGTGCTTCATATTCGTCAAATGGATGTTCATGATTCGGATCTCGAGCTCTTGGCCAGAACCCGTGGTAAGGATTTAAGGGAATTAAAGATTAGTAATTGTAAAGGGTTTTCTATGGATGGATTACTCCATATAGGTAAGTATTGTAATCATTTGAGAACTTTGTGTTTGGAAGATAGTTCGATGGATTATCAAGATGGGAAATGGTTACATGAATTGGCTTTAAAAAACACAGTCATTGAATCATTGGATTGTGGGTGCATTAATATATACGATGTTAAAGATCTTACACTTCTTGCAAAAAATTGTAGCCAGTCTCTTGTATCTTTGAAGATTGCTGGAGTCGATCTAATTCATATAGTAGACGTATTTAATTAGACATGCCGTTTGGTTAGAACTTAGAAGATTTTGTTGGCCGGCCTATGAGGATGAGAAGTATGTTGGTTTTAAGTTTCCTCCAAAGATGTGTTGTATAGGTATAGATCCATTGACCAAAACATCGTTTCAGCTGGTACTCCCCTTTTGCGCACCAGCCAAGGGAATTGCATCTTACTAATATGTATTTTTGGATGCTGACAGTGAGTGTTTCTTGATTCAGAGGCGTCCCGACTTAGAAGTCCTCTATGTCGAAGATGAAGATGTCTTTGCGCACACAAATTTAATGCTATTTTACACGGTTAATGCTATACGCGGATACTCGTCTAGTATTTTGTAGTAGGTTGATAATTAACTCAGGACATGAAAGTTATTTTTGGAGCATATATAGTATAATTTATGCTAAAATTAATAGCATAAACGATTCTAAAGTTTATAATAGGGAGTCAGGGAGTGTAACAAAAATTTTGAACTATAATGATATTTTATAAAGGGACGTTTTAACGTTCTACTATGGAATTAGATCGTTTTAGTAACACATAACGTGATATAAATAGACTCTGGGGTATATACAAATTCATATTACAAAAAAGGAACCTCGACAGTTGTAATCTAAGCTGTCATATCCGTTGTATTTTGCAGACTTATTGTCCTCAAATTTGATCACTGGATACGAGTTGCATACTTGCATGTATGCATGGATATGTTGAGGTAGAATCTTGTTCATGAACCCATAAACAGTTGTGTTTTTTACAGTATTCAATACTGCTACTATAAAATAGGCATAAGATAAACAGAACTACTTAGGTGTCCGGTGTGACACCAACCACAATCGATTTTAGGTCGTGAACTACAATATAATTATTTTTCGAAAAGTGTTGTTTTTTCATACAAGTCCCGATCATATGTTTGTGCTGATTTTTTTTATGATGCAACCTATACATAAAGTATCAAATGTTACCATGGGTGAGAGTAGGTGTGTAAACTAACCAAGTCAGTTGAGTATTGCCAAGCTCGAGCTCGACTAGCTAGATTACTAAAACTCAAGCTCGAAACTCGACTCGAGCTTGGTCTAGAGCTAGATTTCAAGCTCGAGCTCTACACGTCATATAAAACTCGGGCTCAAACCTCAACTTGAGCTCGAATAATTCCGCATTTCAGGCTCGAACTCGAGAAAGAATCGACATATGAAGCTCGAATCGACTTGTATGATAATAAGCATGATCTTCTTATAAATTTGTGCGCCAAACATGACTTATTGAGTAATGTGACTAGTAATAAAAAAAAATAAGTTGATAGTGTTATATATCACGGTAATACTCTAATTTGATTTCTTTGGAAAATCTAATAAGCACTTTGAAGGTGTTTGTTTTTTTTTGGTGCTTATAGGTGTATCTTTGCTTATAATCGATTGGAATGAAGCTCTTTGATAACTCATAAGCATTTAAGCATAAGCTTCCCCAAAAATCCCCTTATTTACTAGCTTATTAGCTTACATCCTGTTTTTTAATCATAATAATAAGGGATAATTATATGACTAGATCGTTGCCCTATGGTTTGTCACTATTTAGACCAGGGGGTAATTTTAATTCGAAAATAGACCGGGCAACTTGTACAACAGGACACTTGTCAGCTTATGAAATTCGGCAAGTGTCCCGTTGTACAAGTTGCCCGGTCGCCCGATCTATTGAAAAAGTTGCCCGGGCGACTGGTCTATTTTGGTAATTTTCCCTAATAATAAACGAAACAATATCAGCTCCGAAGCCCAAAAATTATCTAAAACAAACACCCTTTTAAGGCTAGTTAAGCATTGGCTTATTGCAAGTGTTATCTTTTATATCTTCATAAATACTAATTATGTTATTTTTGTTTGGTTATTTGGGAGAGGGAGGAAGTCAACAAGTTTGATTAAGTGAGGTTATGTATTTGGATTTACATATGGGATATTCGGGATAAAGTAATAATGTTTTACAAATCTCATGTTTGCAGAACTTGCACACTACAATCTCTTCAATCGCAAAACCTCAAAATCTGAGCAACTTTAATCATTGATGAGGCGAAAAATGATCCGTTTTTAGGGGGTCATTTAAGCCCGAATCCGACTTTATTTGATCAAATATTGCCCTAAATCGTTCCTTTTGTGATTTTAGGTGTTTGGAGAGTGAATTCTGGAAAAGAAGCTATTTTGGACGTTTTTGGAGCATAAAAGTGAAGAAAACGACAAAGTACCAAAAATCCATGCTGAAGATACAAGGTGACGGCGTCAAGACTTCCTTCTTGACGGCGTCAGACATGAAGAATTAAACACCGTAGCTGGTGACGGCGTCAGATGGACTGATGACGGCGTCAAAGTGGCAAAGAATAAAATACCGTAGGTGGTGACGGCGTCACATAGGCCGTCACAAGTGGATCTAGGGCGTCCGAGGAAGTATATGGCGGCGAGGTGACGGCGTCAGAATTAACTCTTGACGCCGTCAGACTGTTTTTCCTATATATAGTTTTCTAGTTTTTTCATTAAAGGGAAAGAAGTTTTGGTGAAACCCTAAAGACGATTTTGGTGCCTCTTTTACAGGTTTTTCAAGGGTTCCAAACCCTTGAGACCTTGCATTGTAATTGAGATAAGTATACTCCTAATTCAATCAATATGTCTATGTGTTGGTTGTTTATCTTTTGTTCTCATCTTAATTCTACTATGCTAGGCTAGATTTCCTTTGTGTTTGCTTAGATCTAATGAAACCTAGATGTTGATTATGTGTTGATTACTTGTCTATTCTCGTTTTGGATGAATGATATTATATGTTAGGCTTAAGAAAACTGGCAGATCTCCAAATGGTAACATGCTTGAACGTCTTAAGAAACATGAACCGAGGCGTACTAGGTCTTTATTGGTTGTATTTAATGCATGAGCCACTGTTTACAATCCCTATAGTTGTGCTGGGTCATGGTGTAGGAGGAGATAAGAGCTCATAGAGTTGGGGAGTTATGTATGCCACCCCACGAATGGTATTAAGGAATACAATCCGTCATCCATACAAGTGTAACAAGTAATTGACATGTAAAAGATATCTAGGGAGTAATGAAGTCTAAGTAAACACAATTTCTCCAACCACTGCTCACAACCTTAGTTTAATATTAGTATAATTTCATTTTCATTAGTTTAATTTAGTTATATAATAGTTTTGGGTTAGTTGAATAGCAACTAATTCCGCCCTATCTTCCAAAACCCGAGATTTTAATTGCTTTCATAAAAATATAAAAATACAAAAATAATCATCTTTCACCTCTAGAACTATTAATTAGGTTTTCTAATCCTAGCGACACTATTCCTAAGCTGAACGATCAATCCCCCGGTATTTGTCACTATACTATACTACAACGATCAGGTACACTGCCTGGTGGGGGTTGTAAGCCTCGCGAGATCCCTCGAGAGGTAAAGCAAGGTGCGATTCCCACGCATCAAGTTTTTGGCGCCGCAGCCCGGGGAATAGTTATTGTCTAGGTTAGGATTTCTTTTTATTAGGTCTACTTGCTAGATTCCTTTCTAGTAAGATTTTTATTTTTATTTTTTAGGTCTTCTTTAGTCTATCTTATTTCTTCGTGCCTTTGTTCGTAACTCTTCACCATCCACCATCATGGCAACCAACGAATTCTCCAACCTTAGGATCACTAGGAGTCGTAGCACCACTAAAGACCTCGTCTTGTCTTATGCAGAACCCGAAAGAGAAATGTGTAGGTTAAGACGAACTCACTCAACACCTGAACCACCCAGCATTGCTATCAACTTTGATGCACCTCTCTCTGAAGAAAATTCAGAAAATCACATCACAACCCCGAGCTCCCACAATGAGACGAATACTCCTATAATACCTCCTCCTAAGCGTCTCAAGGATTACTCTTCCCCAACTCCTCGTGGGTTTTCCAACGCCATTGTTTATCCAAACGAACATACCAACGAGGTCTTGCATGCAAATGATATTTGGCTTGTCAAAAGTGTGTGTAAGTTCCACGGACTTGATGAGGAAAATCCAATCCAACACATCAAGGACTTCCTAAAAATAGTGGACACCATCCATACGAGTGGGGCTACTAGAAACACATCCCGACTGCGATTCTTCCCTTTCACCTTATACGAAAAAGCTCAAGAATGGTATAACAAACTCCCTTCCGAATCTATCTTCACATGGGAGCAGCTCATATCCAAATTCTATGAGAAGTTCTTTCCACCTGGAAAAACCTCAGCATTTAGGGATAGGATCCTTCGTTTCCGAAAGGGGAAGGATGAACCCTTCCATAAAGCATGGACTAGGTTCAAAGATTTAATAAGACAAGTTCCACATCATGGCATTGAACTTTGGCTCTTGGTCCAAATCTTTTACGAAAATATTTCCTCTAATGACCGGAACGGAATCAACCAATCTAGGAAAGGGAGATTGGCCAATCTTAGTGCCGAGGAAGGATTGGACAGGATTGAAGAATATGCCCAAGACCAGGATGACACTTGGGATGAACCTGAGTCGACTATCGGCATTTCTGAAACCACCTCGGATCGATTAAGCAAAGTTCACAAAAGAATGGATTGCCTAGCTGGGTCGCAACCACCTAAAGTGCTGTCGAATCCTTACTTGATCTGCGATTACTGTGGAGGTCCGCATGAGGTGGAGGAATGCGGAGGAGCAGCCACAACTGAACATGCGTGCTTGTCAGGAGGAGACATTTATGCTGATCCCTCTCTTTTGCCTTTCTACCAAAATGATGATTATACCCTTTGGGGAAATCTGGTGAGAAAAAGAGAAGGGGAGGGAGGCCCTGAATTCAAGATCAGGAGCAGTTTCGAAGATGACCTTGGTCACTTCACTCAAGAAAAAGACTTGCAAATGAAAGGGCTTAATGAGCTTTTCGACGAGCATCAGGAGGATGTCGGAGAATTTTTCAGCAAGCTTAACTCAGCCCTAGATAACCTCCAACAACCGTCAGAAAGGAAAAAAGATCCCATGCTCGCGATAACCACACGGGCCGGAACGACAACCAAGGACCCTCCTTACCCAGATTCGCCCCCCGTCACGCTCGATTCAGACAAACCTGGGGAGGAGGAGCAGGATGTTGGCATTGGCACCCCGGATCAACCACCCATGACAACACCCTCCCCATCAGCCCTTCCTAACCCACCTGTGAGAATTCCATACCCATCCCGACTAAGGAACCAGAAAACTGAGAATGATAACAAGAGGTTCTTGTCATACCTAAAAGACTCAGTTGTCACCATACCTCTCCTGGATGCTTGCTATCACATGCCAAAGTATAGCACATACTTCAAAAAGCTGCTCGCTAACAGGAAGAAGCTCGAGGGTCTTGTAACCCTGGGGGAAGAATGCTCAGTGGAGACCCATCGAGGGCTACCAAAAAAGGTAGACGATCCAGGCAGCTTCACCTTACCGTGCTCTATAGGACCTCTATCAATCAAGAATGCTCTTGCCGATTTGGGAGCAAGTATCAATCTCATGCCTCTCTCTATGTTCCGTAAACTAGGATATTCCGGATTGAAGCCTACCCGTATGAACATCCAACTAGCCGATAGATCGGTCAAGTACCCCGGAGGGATATGTGAGAACGTGCTAGTCAAGGTTGGGAAATTCAAATTCCCGGTCGACTTCGTAATCCTGGATATGGAGGAGGACGACGTGGTGCCTATCATTTTAGGTAGACCATTTCTTGCTACCGCTCGTGCAGTCATCGATGTCTACGATGGCAAATTGACCTTACGAGTAGGAGACGATAGCACAACCTTCGACATTAGGGATTCTATGGACCTCTCCCTCGAAGCATCCAACCGGCTCTACTTTATTGGGGAAGTAGATGAGCTCACGGATGTCATTGACGATTGCATCGATGAACAAATCGATGAAGGCTGGCTACGGGACGAGAGTTTTCTACCTTTGCTAGAGGTGGAAAAGACGGAGGAAGTTAATGCAGTCTCCTTCTATCCCAGACAAGAGGCAACGGAGCATCTCGAGCTCCGAAAGCCCGAGAACAAGCTCAAACCCTCTATAATCGAGCCCCCTGACGTTGATCTTAAAGAGCTCCCTAATCATTTGGAGTATGCCTTCCTTCAGGGAGAAAACCAACTCCCGGTGATCATAAACTCTTCCCTGGAAAAGGAACAAAAAGTTAAACTCTTAGAGGTCCTGAAGAAATACAAGGGGGTACTCGCATGGAGTGTGACCGACATTAAGGGGATTGACTCAACTTTTTGCACACATAAAATTCTTATGGAGGAAGATTATAAACCAATTGTGCAACCCCAGAGGCGAGTGAACCCTAACATTAAGGAAGTAGTGAAGAAAGAAGTTATCAAACTTTTGGATGCAGGACTGATTTACCCGATCTCGGATAGCCCATGGGTCAGTCCTGTGCAGGTTGTACCTAAAAAGGGTGGAATGACTGTAGTAAAAAATGACAAGGGTGAGATGGTGCCCCAGAGGACTGTCACTGGATGGCGGGTATGCATTGACTATTGAAAGCTCAACGATGCCACGAGGAAAGATCACTTTCCCTTACCATTCATTGATCAGATGTTAGAAAGATTATCTGGACACGAGTACTATTGCTTCTTAGATGGGTTCTCAGGATATTTTCAAATCCCCATAGCACCTGAGGACCAAGAAAAGACCACGTTTACTTGCCCTTATGGAACGTTTGCTTACAAAAGGATGCCTTTTGGGCTATGTAATGCCCCCGCCACTTTCCAACGTTGCATGACCGCAATCTTTCACGAACTCATGGAAGACAGCATGGAGGTATTCATGGATGACTTTTCAGTCTTCGGAAACTCCTTCGACCGCTGTCTTGCTAATTTAGAAAAGATGCTTAAACGTTGTGAGGAAACCAACTTGGTGTTGAACTGGGAAAAGTGTCATTTCATGGTAAAGGAAGGGATTGTGTTGGGGCATAAGATTTCAGGGAACGGGATAGAGGTGGACCAAGCTAAGGTTGAAGCTATATCTAAGTTGCCATACCCCACGACCGTTAAGGCAATACGCAGCTTTTTGGGGCACGCCGGATTTTATCGGAGATTCATCAAGGACTTCTCCAAAATTGCCCGGCCAATGACTCAATTGCTGGTGAAGGATGCTCCATTCGATTTTTCCCAAGAATGCAAAGATGCTTTCGACCTCCTAAAAAGGGAACTCACTCAAGCTCCAATCATGATCACACCCAACTGGGAGTTACCATTTGAAATAATGTGTGACGCTAGCGACTTCGCTGTCGGGGCTGTATTAGGTCAGCGACGTGACAAGCTTTTCCAACCTATTTACTACGCTAGCAAAACCATGAATCCCGCCCAAGAGAACTACTCCACCACCGAAAAAGAAATATTAGCCGTAGTGTTTGCATTCGACAAATTCCGACAATATCTTGTCCTTTCAAAGACAGTCGTCTTCACTGACCACTCAGCTCTTAGATATCTGTTTGCGAAACAGGACGCCAAGCCACGACTGATTCGGTGGATCTTGTTGTTACAAGAATTTGATGTTGAGATTCGCGATAAGAGGGGGGCAGAGAATCTAACCGCCGATCATCTATCTCACCTTGAAAACCCCCTGGATAAACACGATAGAAGTGAGATTAAAGATTCGTTTCCTGACGAACAACTGATGTCTATCCTTGATTCGGAACCATGGTACGCCGACTTTGCCAATTACTTCGCAAGCAGATGTAGGCTCGTTCCTGAACACCTAACTAAATACGAGAGGAAGAGGTTCTTTTCCCAGCTAAAATATTACTTCTGGGATGAACCATTTTTATTCCGAAGGTGTCCTGACCACATTGTAAGGCGTTGTGTTTCGGAGAATGAGGCAGTAAAAATCATGAGGGAATGTCACTCCGGTCCCTCTGGAGGGCATCATGGGATAAACGTCACTGCCCGGAAGATTCTCGATGCAGGATTCTATTGGCCCACAATTTTCCGTGATGTAAAAGAGATGGTGCAAGCATGTGATGCATGTCAACGGGCTGGAAATATATCACGTAGGGATGAGGCACCTCAGAACTTTATACAAGTTTGTGAGGTATTCGATGTTTGGGGAATTGACTTTATGGGACCCTTTCCGTCCTCAGGGGGAAACGAGTACATCTTAGTCGCCATTGACTATGTTTCAAAATGGGTTGAAGCACAAGCCCTTAGGACTAATGATGCTAGAGTGGTCATTCATTTCCTGAAAAAGCTTTTCGCAAGATTCGGGATTCCAAAAGCCCTCATCAGCGATAGGGGGACACATTTTTGCAACGCGCAAATGGAAAAGGTAATGAAGAGGTATGGAGTACCCCATCGATTCTCCACCGCCTATCATCCACAGACCAATGGCCAAGTCGAAAACACCAATAGAGCTATTAAAAGAATACTTGAAAAAACGGTTAGTCAAAACAGAAAGGACTGGTCATTCAAACTCGACGAAGCCTTATGGGCATTCAGAACTGCCTACAAAACACCTATTGGAACGACCCCGTTTCGCATGGTGTATGGTAAGGCATGTCATTTACCGGTAGAATTAGAACACAAGGCTTATTGGGCGCTTAAGGCATGCAACTTAGATTACACAACTGTGGGGAATAGTAGGTTTTTGCAATTACACGAGCTTGATGAGCTTAGATTAGAAGCCTATGAATCCTCCATCACATATAAAGAGAGAGCTAAAAGATGGCATGATCAAAGAATTAAGAAACCAAAAGAATTTTCAGATGGAGACAAGGTCCTATTATACAATTCTCGGTTGAGATTATTTCCGGGAAAACTTAAGTCTAGATGGTACGGGCCGTTTACGGTGAAGAATTCCTCTAAATTTGGAGCAGTAGTGCTAGTTGATGATGAGGGTAGGGAATTCACGGTTAACATACAACGTGTAAAGCATTACCAAGAAAATAACAATGAAATGATTAATGAGGAGGATGTGATGTTTGATGATGAAATTACGTAGTAACCCACGACTTTGAGTCTAGCTACAAGACTCGTAAATAAAGAAAAGCGCTTCTTGGGAGGCAACCCATGTTTTGTGTAATTTTAATTGTTTGATTGTTATTTGCTTCCGTATGCATGTTTTATTTTTATTGTTGGTTGATCATGTTTCTCAATTAAAATGTGGAAATACTTTATTATGTTGTTTGGCCTAGTCTTAACTTCAACCTAAAGGTATTTTTGCAAAAGATAAGTGTAAGGGGAAACCCCAAATATGTTTTTAAGAAACAAACCGATCGTGATTCTCCACAATATTAAATGAACATGTATATTCGTATTTGTTAGAGTCAAATGCTTGTATTGAGTCATAATGAAGTTTTGCAGGATTTTCCAGGAAGTAGGACAAAGTTTTTCCAGAAATTTTCCGGAAACTTAACATAAAGATTTCTGCAGGTCCATTCTGACGGCGTCAGGGTATTGCTCTTGACGGCGTCAGGAGTCAAAAATCTGGAAATTTTACCGGTTTTGTTTTTCTAACGGAGTCTTATGGTTTTTGTGAATTATTAAGTTTTATAATCTCCAGGAAATCTGCAAACTTCATTCCACAAGCATTATATCTTACTTTGTTTTCTAGGATTTAGTAACTTATATAGGATGCCGCCGATTTTACGCGAGGTTGCCTTGTCTACTTTTGTCAGGATTTACAGGTTATTTATGACAAGGAGATGATTTATATTCTGGAAGGGAAGCTTTGATTGTTCATTTTCTTGGAGGAAGATTTAACCTGGCCAACCTATAATCCATACCGAGCGAATCAGGGGAGTATTTGATTTCATTCTCTTTACTTTTTCACTTTTACATTCTTTACTTGAACATTGGGGACAATGTTCATCTTAAGTGTAAGGGGAGGGTAAAAAGATGATACCTTACATATGCACTTTCGCTTGAGTTTGTTTTGTTTGATAGTAGATGTGTAATAAAACTATGAGAAATACTTGTTAGTGTAATTTTAGCGCCAAATTTAAAATTTTTTACAATATTTAGGAGTGAAACTTTAGCCATAGCAAGCGTCTCATGGATAGGAGGTTGTATGACTAGCACATAACCGTATATTCAGAAAAATTTTCCACCCAAAAATGTGAGGTTCGCCTTTAGATTTGATAGGAAAAGCATTCATTATTGGTGCTTATGAGTGTACCGGTAGCATTTAGATTCTAGAACTTGCGTTAGTGATGCATCCCGAGACCGCTAGTGAGACTACATTCGTGTGGTAGGATTTACTACATGATAAGAGGCATTAGGATCACCCTTGTGTTAAACCCGTATCATAATTACTTGACCATTTAAGTCATATTACTTGGCTAGTTAAGTCAACTAATTTTTCCCACACCCTTAGCGTTGTACTCATTTTTAGTACACGAAACCCCTAGTACACCCCTCCGAGCCTATCTTTTCGTTTCTAACTTTAAGCATCTTACTTAAAGGAAGAATTTGTTACACCCCACTTAAATGTACACCCAAATCGCCTTAGCCTTCCGTGTATGCGCTCATTTTTAGTGCATTATTGTTATTTGTTAAACCCTAAGTTAACTTTCTAATTGATTACATGGTTGCTAAGTCGAGTCATATCCTTGTACATATTGTTTTGGGACGATTGGGACTCATGGGTAAGTACTTATTTTATGGAGTAATGGGGAAGAACAACATATATTACCCCCATACGTACGTTAATCTTAAAAGTACTCAAAGTGTTTTGATTTTCTTAATTCGAGTCATTAGATTAGTTTAATGTAAAGTATGTAAAGATTCAAGTGTAAGGGGATTGCTCAAACCCCTATGATGTATTATTTTGGATGGTAGGGTAAGAGTGTATGCAAAAAAAAAAAAAAAAAAAAAAAAAAAAAAAAAAAAAAAAAAAAATCGAAAAAATTAAGAAAAAAAAAATAGAAAAGAGAAAGAAGAAAAAAACATACGGACTACCATCCCATTTTCATTCTATGTTCATTTTATGTTTTTGTCAGTTTTCATTTTTTAGCTTAAGTCGAGTCTAGTCTTGGCTTAGCAACGCCATCTTGTACATGTAATTAACTAAGATTGTTAACTCGCCACCAGTAAAATTCCCTTTATCCAACAAAACCGTGTAATTCATATCCCTACACCTAACGTTATAACCCTTTTAAAAGACCTCTTTGATAGTTTATCCTAGGTGCTTACGCCATGTGGTGGAGGTTTGATCCTTTCCCAAGCCTATGGTAATCTATTTTGCTATGACAGGTAGTGAGAGATATCTTCCATTTCCATAATGTTATATTACTTTATTACACCCGAGAGATGTGAGTATCTAAACACTATTTGTTTGGTTATTTGGGAGAGGGAGGAAGTCAACAAGTTTGATTAAGTGAGGTTATGTATTTGGATTTACATATGGGATATTCGGGATAAAGTAATAATGTTTTACAAATCTCATGTTTGCAGAACTTGCACACTACAATCTCTTCAATCGCAAAACCTCAAAATCTGAGCAACTTTAATCATTGATGAGGCGAAAAATGATCCGTTTTTAGGGGGTCATTTAAGCCCGAATCCGACTTTATTTGATCAAATATTGCCCTAAATCGTTCCTTTTGTGATTTTAGGTGTTTGGAGAGTGAATTCTGGAAAAGAAGCTATTTTGGACGTTTTTGGAGCATAAAAGTGAAGAAAACGACAAAGTACCAAAAATCCATGCTGAAGATACAAGGTGACGGCGTCAAGACTTCCTTCTTGACGGCGTCAGACATGAAGAATTAAACACCGTAGCTGGTGACGGCGTCAGATGGACTGATGACGGCGTCAAAGTGGCAAAGAATAAAATACCGTAGGTGGTGACGGCGTCACATAGGCCGTCACAAGTGGATCTAGGGCGTTCGAGGAAGTATATGGCGGCGAGGTGACGGCATCAGAATTAACTCTTGACGCCGTCAGACTGTTTTTCCTATATATAGTTTTCTAGTTTTTTCATTAAAGGGAAAGAAGTTTTGGTGAAACCCTAAAGACGATTTTGGTGCCTCTTTTACAGGTTTTTCAAGGGTTCCAAACCCTTGAGACCTTGCATTGTAATTGAGATAAGTATACTCCTAATTCAATCAATATGTCTATGTGTTGGTTGTTTATCTTTTGTTCTTATCTTAATTCTACTATGCTAGGCTAGATTTCCTTTGTGTTTGCTTAGATCTAATGAAACCTAGATGTTGATTATGTGTTGATTACTTGTCTATTCTCGTTTTGGATGAATGATATTATATGTTAGGCTTAAGAAAACTGGCAGATCTCCAAATGGTAACATGCTTGAACGTCTTAAGAAACATGAACCGAGGCGTACTAGGTCTTTATTGGTTGTATTTAATGCATGAGCCACTGTTTACAATCCCTATAGTTGTGCTGGGTCATGGTGTAGGAGGAGATAAGAGCTCATAGAGTTGGGGAGTTATGTATGCCACCCCACGAATGGTATTAAGGAATACAATCCGTCATCCATACAAGTGTAACAAGTAATTGACATGTAAAAGATATCTAGGGAGTAATGAAGTCTAAGTAAACACAATTTCTCCAACCACTGCTCACAACCTTAGTTTAATATTAGTATAATTTCATTTTCATTAGTTTAATTTAGTTATATAATAGTTTTGGGTTAGTTGAATAGCAACTAATTCCGCCCTATCTTCCAAAACCCGAGATTTTAATTGCTTTCATAAAAATATAAAAATACAAAAATAATCATCTTTCACCTCTAGAACTATTAATTAGGTTTTCTAATCCTAGCGACACTATTCCTAAGCTGAACGATCAATCCCCCGGTACTTGTCACTATACTATACTACAACGATCAGGTACACTGCCTGGTGGGGGTTGTAAGCCTCGCGAGATCCCTCGAGAGGTAAAGCAAGGTGCGATTCCCACGCATCAATCATCAATATGGAGAAGCATCCAAATGTGTCAATGGACACCGTGTTTAACTGTGTGATTCCGTACATACATGACGGTGATGACCGCAACTCTGTTTCTTTGGTTTCCCGCAAATGGTATGAGCTCGATTATATTACACGTAAGCACGTAACTGTCCACCTGTTTTACTCACCCACTCCGTCTCGTTTGCACCAACGGTTCCCATTTCTCGAGTCCCTAACCTTAAAGGGAATGCCAATTGGTTATCCGCATTTTCATGATATTGACATCACCCCATGGATTCAAGAAATATCTGTTTCTTTTAAGTGCTTGAAAGCCTTACATATCCGTTGTATGGTTGTTGGTGATTTGGATCTTGAGCTCTTGGCTAGAACCCGTGGTAAAGATATAAGGGGTTTGAAGATACGTTGGTGCAAAGGGTTTTCCACTGATGGATTATTGCATATCGATAAGTGCTGTAATAATCTGAGAACTTTGTCTATAGTAAATAATCGATTGGTTGGTCAGAGAGATGGGAAATGGTTGCATGAATTGGCTTTGCATAACACTGGCATTGAATCATTAGATATTAGGCGTTGTGTTAGTGAATATGATGATAAAGATCTTACAACTCTTGCAAAAAATTGTAGTCAGTCTCTTGTAACTCTGAAGTTATCTGGATTGCATGAAGTAGATTTCTTAAGCTATGCTGTTAGGTTAGAAGATTTTTCTAGTGGTAAAAAGGACGAGGATGAGGATACTATTCGTTTCAAAATTCCTCCAAATTTGCGTTGTGTGGATGCATATTTCCTCACCAAACATTGGTTTCCGTCTGTACTCACCCGTGCACATCAGATAAGGGAATTGAATCTTAGTAGTGTAGATTTGGATGTTGATAGCCAGTGTTTCTTGATTCAGAGGTGTCCCATCTTAGAAGTTCTCTATACCAAGGACTTTGGGGACATGGAAATGCAAGTTATTGGTCAGTGTTGCAAAAAATTGCGCCAATTCACGAATTCTGGGCTGGTGACTCAAACGGGGCTCATTACTGTGGCACAAGGATGTCTTGAATTGGAACGTTTACATATTCAACTAACACATATTTCAAATGAAATTTTGGAGTGTATAGGAACTCATTTGAAGAACCTCCGTGATTTCCATATGGCTTTGACTCATAAATATAGTAAAACAACTTTACCACTAGACAATGGGATCCGAGCTATGCTAATTGGTTGCAGCAAACTTGAAAGGCTAGTTATCTACTTTCGTCTTGGAGGATTAACGGATATTGGTTTAGGGTATATTGGGAAGTATGGTCATAATCTGAGATATCTCTTTCTTAGTGGTTGTATAATAGAATTTGATGCGGGAGTTGTAGAGTTATCAAAGGGGTGCCCAAAATTGAGAGAGCTAACTTTGGATGGCCATTCCTTTAGTGAGCAAGAACTTGTCACCATTTTGTTTAATATACAGTCGCTAAGGTATCTGCGGGTTTGCATGGTATCTCGTGATAATCCTTTGGCAATGACCCGTCCTAATTTTGAACAAGGTTATTTTGTAACCTCGGGAAGAGAGGTTGGTGATGCAATTTAGGCAAGAAGTTTATGGCTATTGTTAACCCAGTGAGAAATGCCAAAAAAAAGAAGTTGACATATGCCGTGAAGTACAAAAACTAGAAGAGAAAACTGTCACTGAAGTTTTAAAATGGATGCTGATTGGTTTTCGGTACAAAATGCTGTTTTCATTTGACCCCTTGAAAGAATTTCGAGACACATTTAGACACTTGAAAGGGTCCACTATTTATTTATTTTATTGCAAACGTTGTTCTACCTTTATATTATCAGTTAGTTTGTTCAAGAAAATATTCTCAGTTAGTATGGCAATGCAATGGGTTGGTATTATTTAGATGAGGAACACAATGTGTATTTGGGTTTTATTTTGGTATGCAAATTGCTGTAGTTTAACAGTACTTTCCCTGCTACTAGTTTATGTATTTTTTTAATGTGCCTCTTTAGCTGATATATTGATATGACCCACTGGAGATGAACACAACTGAAACTGACCCATTGCCATTGTGACCTGAAGCTGTATGCATCCATGATCTGCGTTATATATTAGTGGAGCAGAATTTGTTATATCATTTGCTGCCGTAAAATGTATCATTTTCAGTTATGTGAATCATGTTGCAAGTGTTATGAACATCAAGTGTTGTTATACATAAAGTCAATGAATCAATCACCATTCAGAGTCAACTAAACCATTGAAAGTTTAAAACTGTGTGAGCATGATTCTTGTATTTTATAGCCAAAAGTTTCTGTAAACAAAACAAAACTAATAACAAATAGTCACTTGTGGCTACCTTAATTAAAATGGCTCAACTCGACTATGACACATCAATCTCTCTGTAATAGGACAATCAAACCAAAAATTGTTCAAACAGCAAGTCAAAAGATAGTTAGATACCACCAAAGGATCATAAGTAACAACATGCAGTTTCCACATGTGATTTTTAACGTTATGCTGTAAACATAGATATGTTGGAATTATAATATCTAATATCATCACAATCATATAAAATAAACCAAACACATCAAGTGAGCATAGCGGAAGCAATTATAACAAGATCATATAACATGTAATTAATTAATCAATAATAAATAGTAAACGTACCGTAGTGATTCTAGCCCGAACAAGAATCAAATACAATCTTCAACTCAAGAACCCTAATTAGGGTTTATGTGGATTATAAGAATTACCCCTTACCTCTTTTGTAATTCAATCCAAGAATCAACCAATAGTGTGATTGTATCACGTTCTTGTACACACGTACTATTAGCGATTCGATGTGAATGCTAGTTCTTGATCACAATAAATTTACCAAACACTTTGTAATGTTCAAGGTTACTCGCAAATCCTTTTTCTTAGGGTTTCGATCGTTGTCCTATGAACAAGAGAGGAAAAGAAGAAGTTTGGCCTTCTATTGAAATCAAGTGTACCAAAGGATGAATACATGGGGATGTATTTATACCCTTATGATAGATATCAAGTTTGCTATGGTTTCCGATGTGGGATTCCATAGTTTCGACCAAAACAAGCTCAAGAGAGGATTTCTAGAACCTTCTCTTGTCTTGTTTTACTTTCATCGTATCCCGTTGACATTTACCGATCGTTAGTAAATTCCATTAATTACCTAACGCTCTTTAGTCGTTTATTGCGAATTAAATAATTAAATATAACATTTTATATTAATTATTTAAACATCGAGTCTGGTGTGTATTAATTTACACATCTTTTATTTGACCAAAATCGGACTAAAAAGACAAAAAACCGAGCCAATATGCCAAATATATGTTGTTTTTGTGTTTGTGACTGTGCAGGTACGAATATTTTGAAAAGTGGACAAAAATCAAGAGAAAATGACAAAACGAGCACGAGATTGGAAAGAGCACGTAATTACGGGATCGTCGTTAATTTTATTTGGATTATTGGAGCAAAAGAATGGGATTTTGAAAGGCCCAGCTCGTGTGAAAGAAGTGTAGCAGCAGCAGCCCATTCGGCCCAATGATCGAATTTTATTACGAGGCCAAGACAATTATCAAGCCCACGTGTGAAGACATGTACCAAAGACAGCCATCAAAAGATAAAAATGGATTATAAAATGAAGAATTATATTGCAATGATAAATACTAAAGAGCCACGTGGGAGCCTGCTGTTCTTGGTGGTACAAATCGACAAATGATGAAATGAAGATATAGATATTAGGGGGAGGGAGTGGTCCAAACTTTGCCAAACTTTGCCAAATTGCCACATCATCATCTACCAATCACAACCTTCCAACTCAAAGTTTACCAAACTTTACCAAAATGGTGGCGGCGGTCACCAAAGTTTACCAAATCCACATTTTCCACATCATATTTTTTTAATACATATAATCCAACAAAAAATATATAAAATTAAAACATAACATTTTATTAATAACAAAAAAAAATATTACACAATACTTAAAAAAAAAACTACATAAAATTAAAACTACATAAAATTAAAACACACATTTCATCCGTTCTTATTCGCAAATACAATCTAAAACCAAATTTTCCATCCGTTCTTCTTCGCAAATACAATCTAAAACCAAATTTTCCATCCGTTCTTATTCGCAAATACAATCTAAAACCAAAATCCGGTTCCAAAAACTATCACACTTTTGATCATTACCGAATTTTTTACATTCGGATACTTGAACCCATGCTTTCGCCAATGCAACCTCTTGCTCTTGCGTCCAAGTTTCTCGCGTCTTTTTTGTACCAACCTTTTTCTTGCCCCTTGCATCCACTTCTTGAACTTCTTCGTCGTCGTCTTCATCTTCCATTTCTAATAAAGTATAAATTGTAACAAATTATTAAACGATCCATAAAAAAAAAAAAAAAAAAAAACGAGACAAATGATTAAAGGAAAGAAAATATACCAAACGATTTTGGTTCTTGTGTCTCGGGTATGACCTCATCATCTTCACGATTGTTAAAAATACCAAGTTGGTCCAAATCCATCGACCTTGACATGTTGTAGAGTTGTGGATTCATCGGAGGATTGCCCATAAACAATAGATGTGGAGACGTGGGGTGTGGCACATAATATTGATTCGGGGATGGTTGAGATGGTTGAGAAAATTGATTTGGGGATGGTTGAGATGGTTGAGAAAATTGATTTGGGGATGGTTGAGAAAATTGATTTGGAAGAAAATTTTGTGATTGCGGATAAACCAATCGACTAGGTTGGGATCGGGTTTGTTTGGGGTTAGCCATTTTTTTTGACTTTCTTGAATCCATAGTTGATTTGGAAGAAAATTGTATGTATGTAGTTGTTTTGGGAAGAAGATGTGAAATGGTTGATTTGGGAAGAAGAAAATGGTGTATGTATATATAGTTAAAAAAAGGGATTTTTTTTTTTTTTTTTTTTTTTTACAATGGCCAACGGCCTTATTATTTCAAAAATTTGACCGTTTGCTTCTTGGTTTCCACACAATTCATTCGGCAAATGTTACCGAATTTTTGGTTTACCGATTTTTGCCGAACGGTGGCATCGGTGTTGCCGATTCTTGCCGAGATTTGCCGAGCCTTCACCGAGCCCACTCCCTCCACTCTTACTCATTCTTGTGAGATAGCAACAAGTCAAGAAAAGAAAAGGAATTATATAGGGTGCATTTATTTCTTGCCTTCTATCATCTCTCATCACACGACCAAATGAAAAAAAGGTGCATTAAAATTGCATTGAAGGTTAGTTATTGAAATGGAATATTGCACGTGAAGACAAAACATAAAAAGGGAGGAATGAAAATTATCATTGAGCCAAGTGGGTTCATGCTTTCTAGTTTCTACTACGCTGCGTAATGAGAAAAAGAAAGAAACAAAATTGATATGATGGAATGAATGCATGTGAATGGCACGTCAGCCATTTTCCTTCTTCAATTGAGTACACTACAAAGTCAAATATATTGGTATTCCTCTTTTACTAGTACGTGAGGTCCACTTTTTCTAATTAAATCATGAGTGGCGCGTGGATCAGCTACACTCTCATTCTCAGCTCACTATAATATTATTATTTTATTTTTTTTTATTTTTTTTGGGTAAAAGGTCAACGACCCGGTAAATATAGCTCACTATAATATGTCCAGCCAATCGATGATCGCCACGTCCCACAAATGACACACCTTCACCAATCAATACACTCCATGTGGCCTTTGTGACGTGATTAATAACTGTCAAATGGAATGTTCGAGATGATTGGCTGAGCAATTTGTTAATTGAGACAAAAAGTGGGCTAGATTTATTGAGGGATGACATATCATTTGCTATATATATATATATTTTTTTTGAAAGGTGAACTTCATTAAACAAAGGGTATGTTTGGCGAAAGTAACTGTTGCTGGAACTGGTGCTGGTGCTGAAGATAGTGCTGGTGCTGGAGATTATAAAAAGAGATTATTTTTATAAGTTACATGAAGTAACCTTTGGTTTTAAGAGATTATGAAAGATTATTTTTTTTAGAATCTCTTATAAGTTATGTCTGCCAAACAAAGATTATTTTTTAAGTAGCTTATTTTTTGAAAAAAATAAGCACAATCTCCCAACAATCTTGTGTGCCAAACATAGCCAAAACCTAAGCGGAAATCTTCAAGATAGAGAAAAACCGCCCAGACAAGAGTTACATCAAAGTGAAAGAAAAATTACACCAACCCTTCCAATCTACTGTACCCTTCTTATACCTATTCCTATACCAAAGATACCCCCAAGACTTTACTTCCGAAACAATTTGAACCACATTCGTATCACTATTAGAAAAAACCTTCTCATTCCTAGCTTTCCAAATTCGCCAACACGTCAAAATAAAAATACCATATAGAATCTCTTTCTTGGTCTTCGATCCACCCATGTAATTTATTAGCTGAAGCACATCTCTAGTCGAGAACAAAAAGATCGGGGAAACCTTACACCAAGTAGATATACTGTTCCACACTCCACCTGCTAACCTACAAGCCGAAAATAAATGGTCTGTGGTTTCTTCCGCTTCCCCACAAAAAACACACAAACCCTCTCCCACACAAATGTTCCTCCGACTAAGAGCACTCTGTGTCGGAATCCTATCCAAACTCACCCTCCACATAAAGATATTACATTTATTCGGGATCCACTTACACCATTTAAACACTATATTACCGTCCGTCAACTCGTCACCTTTTAACCATTTCCTTGTCTCCTTAACCGAATATTCAACATTCGAACCTTTATTCCACGTCCAACCATCCTCTTTCCCATCTAAACGAACAGCAACAACAAGGCTATGACAAGCAACGAGATCTTCAACTTCAATATTCGATGTAGGATACGTCTTCCACTCCCAATTAATGACATTATCCTGATTATCTATACCAATTCTATCCACCACGGTACACCATTTGTTTTTCTCAAGCCGAAATAAAGAAGGATACAAAAGTTTTAATGGTTCACTTGTTATCCAAGGGTCAATCCAAAACTTTACCTTCGTTCCTTTACCCACAATACCCCGAATCATATTAACAAAATTAACACCTTGAATCTTCAGCTGGTAACCAAAAGACACTAACTTACTCCATGTACCAGAGAATCGTTTATTACAAGGAAACGCTTCCCATCTTCTAGCCGAACCGTGAACCGCATCTATAACCTTCCTCCAAAGAGCACCACATTCTGTACGATACCTCCATAACCATTTTAATATTAACGCATTGTTACTCTCCTCTAGCTTAGTAAGGCCCAAACCACCATCTCTTTTCGATTTCGTCACCTTGTTCCAAGTAACCCAATGAACTTTGTTAGCGACCTCATTTCCACCCCAAAGAAACCGTTTAATAATAGACTCTAGTTTATTCAACACAGCAACAGGAGCTTTATATAAAGAAAAATAATATGTAGGTAAACTTTCTAGCACCGATTTAATGAGGACAGCCCTTCCCCCCATAGATAGAGTGGTAGCCTTCCATGTCGACAACCGTTTTTTGAATACCTCCACCACCGGATCCCAATTAACTATACGACTCATATTAGCACCCACTTGGATCCCCAAATATTTAAATGGAGTCACACCCGGACTACAGCCCAACCCACTAGCCTTTAAGGTCACTTCCTCCATGCTCTTACCCACCCCGAATAAACTCGATTTGTGTAAATTTATCCGAAGGCCAGAACACAAGTGAAAAATCCGCAATATCCTCTTCAAGGCCTTGAAGTTAAATTGAGACCACTCGCCCATAACCATCGCGTCATCCGCATAGAGAAGGTGGGAGATAATCGGCCCACCATTTGGCAGACGCACACCATCAAAAAACCCACTATCACATGCCTTACGAATTATACTTGAAAACGCCTCCATCACAATTATAAACAAAAAAGGAGATATCGGGTCCCCTTGTCGAATACCTTTCCCACAACTAAACGTGAACGTAGGAGATCCATTGACAAGGATCGACGAGCGGGCCGATGATAAAACCCCATGAATCCACCTACACCACTCTTCGGGAAACTTCATTTGACGCATAACCGATAACAGAAACTCCCAATGGACATTATCATAGGCTTTCTCGAAATCAATTTTGAACAAAAATAATTCTTTTCCCATCCTTCTCGCCCAAGATAAAATTTCACTAATAATTAAAGGGCCATCAAGAATATACCTCCCCGTTAGGAAAGCCGATTGCGTTTCATGTGTAATTTTATCCATAACCTTTTTGAGTCTATTCGCTAGAACCTTTGAGATAACCTTGCTAATTACCCCAATAAGATTAATCGGCCGATATTCACCAAGCTCTACCGGGTCATTGACTTTTGGGACCAAAGTAATAAATGACGAGCCCACTCCCCGATTAATAATCCCAGTTTCTGAAAAATATTGAAGGATCCTTACAAAGTCATCTGATAGAATCGACCAAAATCTCTTCACAAACCGAAAGTTAAACCCATCCGGCCCCGGGGCTTTATCACCATCACACTCGAAAACCGCTTCTTTTATCTCTTTTTCTGAAAACGGCCTAATCAATTCGTTCGAGTCAGTTGCATTAAGCTGTTTCAAACCATAACACTCCAAAGCCGGATGGTTATACAATTCTTCAACGAACTCTTTTTAAAAAATCCTAACACTTCTTTTTTAACCTCAGACGGTTTAAAAACCCACCTCCCATTGACCATCAGTCCCGGAATACTATTAGAAACTCGCCGTTTATTTACCATACCATGAAAGAATCTCGTATTCTCATCACCATCTTTTGCCCAACGAACCCTCGCTTTTTGTCTAAGGTCTTTGGCTTTCAAGTCTTCCAACTCTCTTAGTTTGTTCTTAGCTTCTACATACACCCAATGCTCTGCTTCTGTAAAGTCCCTATCTTCAATAATAGTATCCAACTCAAGAAGTTCTTGCTGCAAATTAGCCTCCTCCTCTGATTCATCCTCAGAAATTCTGTTCCTCCATTTAACAATCTCTTGTCTAATCTTCTTGAACTTATTCATAAGGACTAGATCCGGAGGCCCATTCCCACTGAAATCCTTCAACGCCTTTGAAACAACTTCCTCAAAATCATTTCTTAACAACCACGAATTGAAGAAGCGAAATGGTTTTGCACCGAAGTTACGCGTTTCCACTTTCAACACTATAGGACTGTGATCCGACTTCTCCCTCGCGAGAGCCCGGTATTCTGCGTTTGTCCAGTCATTTAGGAAGCTCCAAGATACTAGAATTCGGTCAATGCGACTACATTTATTCCCCGACACATACGTAAATTTCCTTCCTCTCAACGTAAACTCGTGAAGGCCAACCTTTTCTATAAAATCATTCAAATCGCTGAAGCTTTGTATTTGGAGTTCCTTCGCTCCATCCGATCCCTCACACAATTGAAATCCCCTGCTACAATCCAGTAATTTAGATCCTGGCCTATAATACTCTGAAGCTCGACCCAAAGCATCCTTTTTTCCACTAACTTTTGAGGAGCGTACACATTAATAAGAGTAATAACCTTGCCACTTTCTTTCATTTTTCCACGAATACACAAGAAATATCTATGTTTCTCGACAGACGACATACAAAACCTCTTCGGATCCCATAGCGATAACAAACCTCCTGACCGACCCCTAGCACCCACCCAATCATACAAAAACTCACCATTACCCCAAAACCTCCCTATATCCATACCGTCTAAATTCGAAAATTGGGTTTCTTGAATCATAATAAACCCGATTTCATTAGACAGTCTCAAGTTACGGATCCAAGAGCTCTTTCTATCGCATCCCAGTCCTCGAATATTCACCGAAAGAATGTTCATTTATCCCCCGATTGAAAACCTTCATCATTAATGACCTTCTCTAAATCACCTTCAAAGTTTTCAATGTTAGAAACACCCAAAACTTTAGCCATATGAATCGTGTCCGCTACCTCTTCCTTATATCCTTCTTCGAACCTCTGACCCCCTGTGTCATTACATACGCCTTCTACAGGAGACAACACCTCACGTGGAATAGCCCCCTCTATCACAACCTCTCTATTAAGGTCCGGTGTTAAATACTCGTTTGGGCTTCCAACGCTACCATTCTTATCTTTAGTCACATTTGGACTCCCGTTAACTGTAAAAATGAATCGATCCAAATAGAAGGGGTCATCACTATCTCTTTGTCTTTTCTTGGGCCTCTTATTGCCCACCGGAGAATTGGACTTGTTCCTATTCGATTTTTTCCTAGAAAGCTTTCCTCTTTTTTTGTTTGATTCCATTCCTATATTCCCCTCATGCAAGTGTTGATGGAAAACTCCATGCAAATTAGAAACATTAACTTGGTTATCCTCGTTAATTGACTGATCGTCGTAAATATTCCTACCACCGTTCGTAGTGTCATCCCGAGGTCCTTCTTCTGCCTCGTCTTCATGGACAAGGACATCGTCGAACTCCTTAATGCATTCTGGGATCCACTCACTGGCATCTTCTTCAATCCACACACTAAATGTAACACCCCGCCTTACGCAGACCACAATATTGTCCGCTTTGCCCGCAGGCTCACGGCTTTGTTTTTGTGGCCTCATTTGAAGACTTCCCGGCAGGTCACCCATACCAGTGCTACCCTCACATGAGCACGCTTAACTACCAGTTCCTAAGAACCCCACACGCAGTAGACCACAAAACGCGTTGTGTCATTGTAAGGCGAATGTTATCTTATGAGCCCATCATCTCTCCAGGCCACAGCCGATGTGGGATTTGCCTAGGGTGTTACAATCACCCCCCCCCCCCCTTAGGGACTCATCGTCCTCGATGAGGTTTGCCCCACCATCCCGAACGGCTCAGGAGTGGCTCTGATACCACTTGTAACACCCCGCCTTATGCAGACCACAATATTGTCCGCTTTGCCCGCAGGCTCACGGCTTTGTTTTTGTGGCCTCATTTGAAGACTTCCTGGCAGGTCACCCATACCAGTGCTACCCTCACATGAGCACGCTTAACTGCCAGTTCCTTAGAACCCCACACGCGTTGTGTCATTGTAAGGCGAATGTTATCTTATGAGCCCATCATCTCTCCAGGCCACAGCCGATGTGAGATTTGCCTAGGGTGTTACACTAAACATCTTACCTCTCCATGCTAACGTCACATGCTCATCCAACCTTGCTAACTTATTATACAGAATCCCAACAAAAGCAAAGGAGAAATCCCTATCTTTGTCCGAAACTTGAGCCGGCTGAATTATCTTACCATAACGACTAGTAATGACACTAAACACAGATTCAAGAGCAATTCTAACCGGGACACCGTGTACTCTCAACCATGCAATACGTTCGCCCGCCGCAATCTGACCGTTCCATCTCTCCACCTTCTCGAACCACACCCTCCACACGTCCGTAGCCTCAAGGAACCTGCTACATTCCACAGAAGATGCGAATACCAACATTACATTAAAGCCACCTACATACTTAATCCCACCCTACTCCATTCCGACTCCCTCAGTAATGATTTTAGGCCTGTCAATGTTGTAAAATCGACCACCCTCCCAGTCAAGGCTACGTCATTCCAAACCGAAAATGCCTCCACATTGTCGTCAATCTTAATAACCTGACTGGTTATCTCTGGTTCTTTGTTGACGACCATATCGCGAAACGATCTACCGCCTACTACCCCCTTCCGGTTACTCCCCCTGTACTCGGTTTCGCCTGATTTCCTTTCTCCCTCACCTTCTCCTTATTACCGTTTACAGCAGCCTCCACCCTCTCCCCATCCACAAATCTGGCCATCACCACAAACAGTTTGTAAGATCCAATCCATACATCCGCCATCTCCCCCTCCAGTCTCTTTACATCTCTTACATTCTGAAACGTGATAAAACCAAAACGTTTCCCTAGCCTATCCAGCTTCCTTGCAATATATGATCCTTCAAACTTACCGTACCCCTTGAACACCTCCCCCAGATCCTTAGAAGAACACTTGGTTGGAAGATTCGAAACAAAAAACTTCGTTAGCCCCTCCTTCTTCTTGTCAAATCCTTGTTTTCTGTCTCCTTTTCCCCTTCTCGGTTGCACATCGTACCAAACATTAGGTTTCGGTCGACCCTGCCCCGGCATCTCCTAACCCAGTGATTGAAATAATGTACGAATCGGGTGAAAACAGGTTTCAATTCCAAAATTGATGATCAAACCCTAACCCTAGAAATAAGGTACGGATCAGGGATTGGAATTTGGTATCAATCGATAGTGAATGAAGTGAATAGAACGAATTTAGTGTTAATTTGATGGGCTTAATGGTGGAATTGATGGAATTTGGAGGTGATCTGACATGAGTTTGAGGTGAAAAGGGGGAAACCGTTTTCGCCAAACTTAGATTCCAATAAGTATAAAATTATCCAATTACTAAAAATGGTATCATTTGCTATATATAGAGCTTGTTCCGATGCAATCAATAATTCTCTCCTCACTATTATTTTCACACACACTTTTATTTTAATAGTAGTTTTTAGAGTAGTAGTAGTTTATTTTTAGAGAGTAGTTTTGTAGTGGTCATTGTATTGTAGTTTATTTTCAAAACTTTATTGTAATCTTTTTAGCTTTTAATAAAGATCATTTTTATGTTTATTAAATAGTTTATATTCTTTTTCATCTCTTTCTCTTTCTCTTTTTATTTCTCTTTTATCTAATAATCCACAATAGCTTACTAGATTTTTGTGGCTTATTAGATTTGGTTTATTTGTGAAAAGCTCTCCTATAGTTTAATCATTTTAAACCTCTTTCATATTAAAGTTTCACTTAATAGTATATTTAGAGATTAAGTAGTTTAGCTTTTAGAATATTTTTTTTCATATAGTTTATTAAATTAATACCTTTTTATTTTACAAATCATATTTAGTATGATTAGATCTAGTAATTTTTAGCATAAATCAATTAGTTTCTTTTTAATTTCAAAACTTTTTCTTAATAAATCTAGTTAGCTTATTACTTTTTATCTAATTAGCTTAATTCTTCTTTTCTTCAATTCAATCTAGCTTTTTAGTTTTGTTTGATTCATAACTAGTATAGATCTACTAGCTTTCTAGCTTTTTGGTTCTATTACTAGTTTTGCTAGATTAGATTAGCTTATCTATAGCTATTTTAATCTATATTTAGTTTATTTGATGGCTTATTCAAACTAATATTGCATAAAGTTTTGATCTTTCTTAGTTTCTCATCATTCTCTACATAAGGCGAGGAGCTTATGGGTTTTATAAGCTTGCTTATTGATAAAGCTTAGAGCTTTTCTAGTTTTTATAAAGCTAATTAGTGATTAAAGTCAAAAACTTTATTTACTACTTGGTGATATTAAAACTATTAAAGAAATAAACTTTATAATTTGACAAGTTTATAAAATCGGGTGGTTTATTATTCTCGTCGCGTTATATCAGGTTCTATTTTCTATTCCTTTTCAATTTTATATCATTAGTTTATTAATATAATCTTATTTGTTGGAATATTTGTTTTTATTAGTTTGATTGGTATACGTAGCAAGTAGCTTATTAGTGATTGTTAAGTGATATTGATTTGTGATTTAAGTGTGGATTAATAAAAAGGGATTGTGATTAATAATTAGTCGAATTATTTAGATTTGTAGTTTTATTATTTGAAGGGCAAAAGCCGGAGAATAATCAAATTACACATCTAGTAATTATTTTCTTTTTAAAGGATTGTTTTCAAAATAAACCAACGTTGTGAGAAAATAGTCTTGTTTAAGGAATATAATTCGTCATCAAACCTTAGTCCACACTTAATGAACTTTTCACGTCACTTAGCAAACATATTTCCCATTTATCTCTTTTAGATCATTTTATATGCTTGATTGTTGCCTTTTAGTTTATGTTTGATATTCGTAGTTTTAATTTCACAAAATCACTATTATATCTCACTTTTCACCTCACGATTCACAAACCGATAATTCGAGATTCCATTCTACCTTCGTTGGGACACGACCCGGGGAAATACTTTCGCGATCATTTCTTCGGTAAAATAAATACCCGTACTAAAATGACTAAAATCAGAGTCTCATACGTAAAGTGTGCAATCCCGTGATCTCGAGTTCGATCCTAACATACGACTACTAAAATAATGTCCATAAACTAACAGCTCCCACTTGGACATATTTTAATAGTGTAATCACATCGGTTAGCGTCTAGCAACACTTCGATGCCTCTAGTACAACTCGAGTAAGGCTTCTGGAAAAACCTTTTAATGATTTCTCATTATTATTATCCTTTTGTTTCTAATACCATGTTAATAAGGATATGGATTAAAGTCATTCCTTAATTAACCATTCTGTTTCTCGTTGTTTGTGATTGATCAAGATTACCAAATCTTCTGAACATATTCAGGGAAGATATTGGGCACGGCCATGCAAACATCTTGACAACCCTACGAGGGGCCCAGCAGTATTAAACTCCAAAAATTAATTTGAAGGAACAAATTCTATCTTGACTACAAGCAAAACCCACAAACTTTGTAACACTTCCGAAAACAACCCTTATGACTACCAGTTACGTATAGTGTTAAGTTGTTCCATAAAAATGTACTACATTCATGACACTTATCTTGCATCTCAAGTATGAGGATAACTTCTCATGATTTACTTAATGACCAGATCCATAAAGTAACATCATGTAGTTGGGATAGGTCCTATATTCGGTATCATTGAATATCATCTGAAATGGCATGACTAAGCATCAATATACTTTAAGTATATTATACCAACCTTCAGATTTGTCTTGATTTAATAATATTCCCTTATTATTAACTGACAACGGACAATTTAGAATAACATTTATTCATGGATTAAACATACAAATATAGGATACAATATATTATAAATTAAACATACCATGTATTTAAATTTATAATAATTGTTTAACATCCTTTATCCAAATACTAAATAGATCAATGCATGATAACTCTTGTTGATGAATTATGTCTCAAGTAATGACATTCATACTTGTTGACAAGACATAAATCATCCAACTTTGATCTATCGGAATTTTGAGAATACTTATTTCAAGAATTCAACTATTGAAGTTCTTGTATATGCATACTCAACTATTTGATAATGCCATATTGTCTTTCATAAATGTGAGACATCCTTAACCACCAATTTATGATAATTAAACTTCCAAACATTTTAAAGTTTAAAATATTCTTATTCTCTTAATGTATAATGCAACTTATACTTTTAGTAAGCACAACTAGTACATATAGCAAAGAACGAAATCCTTACCATAACTAGTATTGAGTGTCATCTCAATTTCAATAACATCATTGTATGCAACAACAATATGTTATTAAAACTTCCCGTAAACCTTAATATCTATTATGTAATGTTTGATGCCCTTCAAACTTTTAAGTTTGTTGGCTATGACAATTTTCACAACAATTGAAAATTGTTCATCTATAGAATTTGGAAGTTGTTCCAGACTTAGGATGTGATTCTATAATCAAACATATTCATTTAGAATATTACACAAGTTATCTAATAACTTTTTAATTAGATATTAATATTGCCAAATCATCTTGTAATCAAGCATGATAAAACAAAACATGATGTTCATGAAAGATCTTTGAGTCATACTTAGATTTTATTCTTGTCATTCATATCCATTTAGACTTTCTAAATAATATATCATGTTATATTAGATTCATTTACCACACATGTTTCAACAATAAACATTCATTCCAAGGTTATATGTCTTATTTCCCAAATCTTACAAGTAAAATTTCATTCCATTCTAAGACTTAACATTTACTTATATGGAATATTACTTTTCATATGTTCTTCAACATATATGATTTAAGAAATTAAACATAATACTCCCACTAGCTTTTAGGAATACTTAGAAATTATCCTATTTCAATTATAAATCAAAACATGAATTTAATAATTAAACATAAGAGTAATCTTCTAGATGCATGCATTTATCCATCCATGGATTATTGCACTTTGTACACTTCCAAAGATTTATTTGAATTCATAAACTCCTTTTGATTACTTATCGTCTTCGCTCAAGTAATCACTCAAGAAAGAGTTTTGATATTCTATTGTCAATTTCATAAATATGACAATCATAATCTTTATATATTTAATGTGTTTAGAAAAGAATATTCAATCACAGTTAATTGCTTAAGTGTGATTAATAATCTTGTCATAAGACATGCATTAAATATGTGCACAATATTGTCCATATGATTTCTATACAAAGATTTAAGCCACAAGAGTTACCTAATCTTTGAAGAAACTCATCTTCATTTTCTAGTCTAACTATTAAGATAAACCAAGTTTCTAAAATTGATTATCTTTATGGACAGCATCTTAATCATTCATATCATGTATACTTTACCCAATTTCATATTTGGTAATGTATCATAATGATTATCAGGTTTACAATAATCCTGTAAATCATAGTCCTCAGCATATTAATCAAATATCTGAGATATATTGCTATTCTATGAATGATAATTCCATCATCTTGAGATTTAACATTTAAATGTCAACCTTTATTATCATGTTGAGATTTAACATTCAAATGTCAAACTTAATCATGATATTTACTAGTGTATTTTAGAAGATTATGTATCTTATAATTTTATCTTTTAAAAATCAAAACTCCCACTTGCTTTTATTAATTTAAAGACTATCTTTAAATACTTAGCAAATAAAGAAACAATACAATGTTCTCTTTTGGGTTATTACAAATACTTATTGATAGTTCCTGACTTAACTTTGTTAATAACCTCTTCATAAGCAGTTAAACAAATTTAGAACTTCAATTTAAGACTTAATGTGATTCATCACATTCATCACATTCCATCATACGATGATGTATTATTAATCTTCTAGGTTGGAGTTTTATTAAATATGTCCAAGCCATACTCAATATTTTAACATTGATAACTTTTGAAAGAAAAGAAATCATAGTCATCTTTAATCAAACAATTTAATAATAGTTTGATTTTCCTAATTGAACATACCATAAACATTTGGTATTTCATTAGTATCAATATTGCAAGACAATCTAACAATATTTAAGATAACCATATTCATTTTGACTTGTCTATTTACCAACTAAGTCATTTTAATGGTATAATGATATTCAAGCCAATTACATGCTTTATAACACAAGTACTTTTTGCAAAGTCACTTCATGTCCATGTCTTTACAAGAAAACATAAACTGTTATAATCCCACTATACGTTATAAGTCATTTAACAATTTAATAACTTCATGTATATGTCTTAATTAAAAAACTCAACAAGATAACGTCTTACTTTATTATAAGTCTTGTAACAATTAAAAGACTTTATGTTTATATCTTTACAATGAAACATAAACATGTTTAACTAAAGTAATTATGAACACCATCTTTTGGTTTCAATAGTAATTTCAAGTTAATATATTACTTCACAATAATGTAAACAACATTATTTATTCATTTATTTATGTCATTCCAAGAACACATAAATATTCAGATTGAAGCAGCATTAGATTACTTTATTAATTTATGTCATTCCATGAATTCATAAATATACAAATTAAAGTAGTCTTGATATCATATTGACACATGTTCTAATAGGTATCTAATTTAGAAACTGCAAATTCTCATAGTTCAATTACATCAGTTGATCTGCTAGTAATGAAAATATGAAATTCATCTTGTTGTTGCAATTTAGTTAAGCTCTCACATAACATAAATTGTAACACCAAGTGTTTCTTGAATTAGCTTAGTATAATTCATATTCGAACATTATTCTAATTTAGAAACTGCAAATTCTCATAGTTCAATTACATCAGTTGATCTGCTAGTAATGAAATATGAAATTCACCTTGTTGTTGCAATCTAGCTAAGCTCTCACATAACATAAATTGTAACACCAAGTGTTTCTAGAATTAATATAAGAACATTATTCTCTTACCTTGTAGTCAAGAGAATCCATTAAATCATATCTTTATGAGTTGTTTCTTGCACACATTAAAGATAACATTTCTCCCACTTGTGCATGGAACAACCTCATATAGTTGATAAACAACATGCCATGCATTTGTTTATGTGTTCAATATGATTGTGTCATAGATTTTAGCATAACAAGTATATGTAAAACAACAATGTCTAGTAAGGAAACGTACAAGACTATCCTTAAAAGTATGAGTGTCTACACTTGGAAAGTAATTATCTTTAGCTACCAAGATGTCAAAGCTTGTAACTCCCACTGAATTAAAGATCATTACAATAATTCCTTATTCAGTGATAAGTACACAATACTCCCACTGAATTTGACAACATTGTAAATATTTCATATCCAGTGAAAACA
Source organism: Artemisia argyi (assembly GCA_030686995.1). NCBI lineage: Eukaryota > Viridiplantae > Streptophyta > Magnoliopsida > Asterales > Asteraceae > Artemisia > Artemisia argyi. The sequence goes on along the minus strand of CM060695.1, from coordinate 24,289,002 downwards.
AATATTATGTCTTTAACTTTCCTACACCTTTAAATGTCCATGCGTAACAATTACTTATGCACTAAAGAGTGTATTATACTACGTAAATGATGGACTATCCATCAAATGCTATTAACTTGAAAATTGGGCATGCAATTTCTTCCTTAACAGGTCTACCATCCTACAATGTATGTAGCACCTTTAAAATAGTCAAAACAACTAGTTTGTCTTTAAACATTTTGCAGTAATTAGTCTAGCTTCTAATTATAATAACTCATAAAATGTCATACATAATTTTCTGTTAACCAAATATCATATTTGTTACTAAGAATTTGATCACCAAATGAGGATGATGAAATCCCTATGAAAAATGTACGCAATTTTCTTAACTATTAAAAAATTGCTATGAGTTATATTAGAATTTAGACATATCTAATATTCCTATTATCATTTCTTATTCATGAAAAGGAATAGGATTGTGTCTCACTCTTCCTTCATAGAAAGGAGACTTCTTTTGTCTTTTAAGTAAATTATTCTTAATCAAACATTTGTTTGAAAACAGAACGATATCAATTTACCAAAGCCCAAAATACGTTTACGGTTTGAACGTTGCATTAATACATTAAAACGAATTACAAAATTCAATTTCAGTATTTTCGATAATTAGATCTTTAAGAAAATAAAATACCCATTGGTAAATATTCATATAAACCATAGTATTTCCTTAAAACTAGGATCCTAATTGACATAGTACCATTACATCAGTTGATCTGCTAGTAATGATAGTATTCAACAAGGTAATTGTCGAACAATAATTGTCAATATCATATTGCAATTCCTAGATTTATGGGATTTACAATCACAAAACTTTTGTAATGTAAGCATGTTTGATCCCCATCTTAACGCCTTGAGTCCAAGATCTCACTTCCTACTCAATTTAAGTCGTCTAACTTAAAAACTGCAAACTCATAAATCCATCACATCAGTTGATCTGCTAGCAATGAATTTATGAAATTTACCTCTCTATTGCAATCTCGCCAAGTTCTCACATGACGTAAATTACAACTTCAAGTGTTCTTAATTAGATGACATTCGACTTAATTTTATAAGGGTATTAAATTTTGACGTGTAATCAAAATAATGTATGAAGAAGCATGCATACAACTTCATAACATTGGTTTTATAAAACAATTTTATTACCAATTTACTAAGAGTAAAATAACAAAGTTTTGATTGAGGTATCGGGTTCACCAATTAAAGAATTACCAACAATTATCATCCACTTATATCGTACTTTTGCATAAGCCCTAAGGCTTAGTGTTTCGGATAATCATTGTGGAATTGTGGAGAATTCACCCTTAAGATGACAGTGTACGTAATATAGTGATATAGGTAAGTCTAGAGTCGGCAACCAAGCAGTTGTAGAGAATCGGTAGGTGCATGAGCTTTAAAAACCCCTCTCTACAGGTACATTGGATGGCAACCTTCGGTCCGCCTTTCGCACACTATGTACAAAAACATCAATCAACCAATCCTTTGAAATTTAAACTCTTAAAAACCAAAACAATTTCGCCATATATTTAGTCCGTATTATTTTTCTATTCAAAAAATTACCCTTTTCGTTTATAAACATGTCTAACATAATAATAAACAAAAACAAGTAATATAAAATAAAAAATAAAACAACTAAATAAACATATACTGTACATAACATAACAATTAAATATGTATAAAACATGTAGCCACATGCAAATCTTATTCAATAGTCCTATTAATAATCAAATCTAGGTGTATAACGTATTTATTCAATTAAGGCTTTCTTCTTCTAGGAAAAAGAGCCACATACATCGATAAATCGATTGCGTAAGCCAAAACTAAACAAATACCACATAGCACATAATTGATTACTTAATATTGGAGTCTTCCCCAATTCGACATCTATTAATAAATTTACATGTTTCGATATAACTTAACAATTAATTTATATTTATATATCCAATTTAAACCATTTAAATTATCACACAATAAAATCCATGCAAATATGCACTTTTTCATGGATTAAGCTTAACAATTAACATATTGCACCAAGATCGTTTACTAAAACGCATAACAAATTACATGACATCCTAGGGTTTCTAATCATATTATAAAATCAAAACCAAAACCCTAAAACCCTTTAAGGTCTAAATCGACCCATAAAAAAAATTAGGGTTAGGAATCTAACAAAAAACCCTAAAAACATGTAACTAAACGAATCAAGATCCAATTTTTATGCGTTTCGATAATTAATTACACATTATAACGGCTCAAGATGCCACTGTTGGAATTATAATATCTAATATCATGACAATCATATAAAATAAACCAAACACATCAAGTGAGCATAGCGGAAGCAATTATAACAAATCATATAACATGTAATTAATTAATCAATAATAAATAGTAAACGTACCGTAGTGATTCTAGCCCGAACAAGAATCAAATGCAATCTTCAACTCAAGAACCCTAATTAGGGTTTATGTGGATTATAAGAATTACCCCTAACCTCTTTTGTAATTCAATCTATGAATCAATCAATAGTGTGATTGTATCACGTTCTTGTACACACGTACTATTAGCGATTCGATGTGAATGCTAGTTCTTGATCACAATAAATTTACCAAACACTTTGTAATGTTCAAGGTTACTCGCAAATCCCTTTTCTTGGGGTTTCGCTCGTTGTCCTATGAACAAGAGAGGAAAAGAAGAAGTTTGGCCTTCTATTGAAATCAAGTGTACCAAAGGATGAATACATGGGGATGTATTTATACCCTTATGATAGATATCAAGTTTGCTATGGTTTCCGATGTGGGATTCCATAGTTTCGACCAAAACAAGCTCAAGAGAGGATTTCTAGAACCTTCTCTTGTCTTGTTTTACTTTCATCGTATCCCGTTGACATTTACCGATCGTTAGTAAATTCCATTAATTACCTAACGCTCTTTAGTCGTTTATTGTGAATTAAATAATTAAATATAACATTTTATATTAATTATTTAAACATCGAGTCTCATACGTAAAGTGTGCAATCCCGTGATCTCGAGTTCGATCCTAACATACGACTACTAAAATAATGTCCATAAACTAACAAGATATTTGTATACTAAAAATAAATAAATAAATAATAAAACACCCACACACATTTTAGATGCATATACAAAAATAAATGTATCATTTCTTAAAGTTTTTAATCTTATTTAAAATATGTGGCCATAAATTATTCTAAAAATTCTTATTTTATTTTTTCTTCACACTAGATCATTTCCCTAATACGTAGTATTACATAGTAAATATATGTATAAAGTATAATGAATTTGTAATAATAAAGTGAATAAAATGAAAATATGAACACATAATTTTTAACAATTACGGAGTATCAATACTACATAAGAAGAGAAAACAATTTACATAAAACTTAAAATTTTAAAAAATGAGTAATGCTAGTAGGACTAAGGATCAAATGAGAAGAAAACTTAAAATGAGAAGGATGAGAAATAATTATAACTACATATTTGAGATGCATCGACTTGAATTAGATGCATCCCTAGTCTTTTAGATGCACCATAATATATTTTCTAGCAAAAAATTAGATGCATATACATATATTATATGCATTTCATCAAGTTAGACGAATCCTATACATATTTCGTCCTCTGTGGGTCTCATTTGTTGTTAGTACTACTTTGCATCGTTTTCACTTTAAAATCACTTTCTAAACTAATTAAGATGCATCTAAATGAATAGAAATGCATCTAAATCAAGTCGATGCATCTCAAATGTGTGGTTATAATTATTTCCCATCCTTCTCATTTTAAGTTTTTTTCTCATTGGATCCTTACCCATGCTAGTAGATCAAAATGATACTACGTATTTATAAAAGTCAATGCAATGTAATAATTATTTAAATAATTAATTACAATTTAAACAACTAAATTTCATCATTATCACTTACTCCACAACCATATATACAAAAATAATAATAATAAATAAATAAATAAAAATTTTAAAAAATACACATACAGCTTTAACGTTATTTTACACCGTCACCGCTATACTCGGGTAATAAACTAATAGTCTAATAGTAACATGGTAATAATTAACTTACTACATGAAAATTATGGGTTAAATTCACGGATTGATCATGAACTTTCTCAAATTTTCAATTTAAATAATGAACTTTAGAAAATACCATTATTAGCATCCAAAGTTTTAAAATTTTCACATATTGATAATATACTTTTATCTTGGTCCATCATATGAGTGACATACTTTTATTTCGGTTCGTAATATGGGTAATATACTTTTACAAAATTTTCACATATGGCAATATTTTTTGGTAGAAAAAAGTTTAGATGGTGATAATAGTGTTTTCTAAAGTTGATTACCTGCAATTGAAAATTTAAGAAATTTCATGGCCAAGCCAATCCGTGTACTTAACCCGAAAATCATTTATAACGCTAACGTTAAAAGCATATACGATTCCAATGTTTATATATATAATCCAAACAATCAAACACCCCTAAACCCTAAAACCCTATTCGTTCATAATCAAAAGAGATGAAGAATCATCCACATGAGTCGATCCACACTGTGTTTGACTGTGTTATTCCCTACATACACGATGGTGATGACCGCAACTCCGTTTCTTTAGTTTGCCATAAATGGTACGAGCTCGATTGTATCACACGTAAGCATGTGGCTGTCCACTCGTTTTACTCTCCCAAACTGTCTCATTTGCATCAACGGTTCCCGTTTCTCGAGTCCCTAACCTTAAAAGGATTGCCACATTGGTTTAGCTATTCATCTTATATGGACATGATCTTCCCATGGACTGAAGAGATATCTGTTTCGTTTAAGTGCTTGAAATCCCTATGTCTCCGTGATATGATTGTTCATGATTCGGATCTCGAGCTCCTTGCTAGAACCCGAGGTAAAGATTTAAGGGTTTTAAAGATTATTAATTGCAAAGGCTTTTCTACGACGGATGGATTACTGCATATCGGCAAGTGTTGTAATGATTTGAGAACTCTGTGTTTGAAAGGACTTCGGCTGCATGAGAAAGATGGGCAATGGTTACACGAATTAGCTTTGCAAAACACGGGCATTGAATCATTTGATTTTAGTAGTGTTAAGGAATATGATGTTGAAGAACTTATACTTCTTGCCAAAAATTGTAGTCAGTCTCTAGTATCTTTGAAATTACGTAGTTGTGATCTAATTGATTTAGTAGATGTCTTTAGATATGTTGTTACGTTAGAAGAATTTGTTGGCGGTGAATGGGATAACAATGAGGAGTATGGTGGTTTTAGGTTTCCTCCAACTATGTGTTGTATGGGCATATCTGACTCTGACCTGAATAAAACTTTGTTGCCACTTGTACTCCCTCTTGCGCATCAGCTAAGGGAATTATATCTTGAAGGTGTATTTTTGGCGGCTGATAGCCAGTGTTTCTTGATTCAGAGGTGTCCCAACTTGGAAATTCTCGACATCGATTTTGAGTTTGGGGACATGGGATTGAAACTTCTTGGTCAGTTTTGCAAGAAATTGCGCAGTTATAAGACTCGTACTTCGGCGTCACACATTGGACTCATCGCTCTGGCACAAGGATGTCTTGCTTTGGAATGTTTACATGTCAACCTCACACATATTACGATTGAAGCTATGAAATGTATAGGAACTCATTTGAAGAACCTCCATGATTTCCGTTTGACTTTGAATTATAAATATAGTAACACATCTTTACCGCTAGACAATGGGATCCGAGCTATGCTAATTGGTTGTGGGAAACTTGAAAGGCTAGGTATCCACCTTGGACCCGAAGTAGTAACGGATGTTGGTTTGGGGTATATTGGGAAGTATGGTCATAATCTGAGATATCTCTATCTTAGTCGTGTAGGAGAGTCTGATGCAGGACTCGTGGAGTTATCAAAAGGGTGCCCAAAATTGAGAAAGCTAAAAATAGATAATTGTCCCTTTAGTAGGCAAGCAATTGACACTTATGTGTTTAATATGCATTCATTAAGGTATATGTGGGCTTTTGGGATAACTGGTATTACAAATTTTGGAAAGACTCGTCCAAGTTATAAATGAGTTATTTTGAAAAGTCTGGAAGATGGGTTGGTGAATGGTGATGCATAGTTTATGGATATTGTAAGTGAAAAATGGCAAAATAAACGGAAGGTTAAAATTGCTGCTAAGCATAAACAGAGCAAGAAGGTGAAAAAGTTCACTGAAGTTTGGAAATTGGGAGTATTATGATATAACGCCTATACTCATAATGTATTGGGTTTTTTTTATATAAGCATCAATAAAATGTATTAGTTGGAAGTACTAATGTATTTAGCTATGATTGAAAGAATCTTAAACTCATTTAGACACTTGGTCCAGAATTTATATATTTGGTTCTAATGTTGTTTGATATAGCTGAGAACTTTTTCTGCCTTTTTAGTCACAATTAGTCTAGCAATGCAATTGGCTCGTGACATGAGGAATGCAATATATTTTTGGTTCTATATTGGCATTCCAAGTTACTTTAATAGTATCTGTTGGTGGTTATTCGCCCAGATCAGGGTAGAGATAATCAAAGACCTAGCTACGTACCAATTAAGGTTACCGGATATCACTTGGAATCGTGTTATCACTTTCCAAAGTAAACTATTCGACCCTAATGCCTGGGTATCACGAATATCTACTTGGGATAAGACCAAATGTTGTTAGTGATTTAGGCACAAATCAATAACCCTTCGTGTTTAAGTGTTGTGTGTTTTCTGTGTATCCTTCATGCATCAATTGATTTACCTATTTATAGGTAATATTACTCAACCCTAGTCAATGGAATTAAGATTGATTAACGGCCCATTAATCCCACTTAATTGCCTCCATAATAATAGGTATTAGTGGTTACATGACCAATTAAACGTGGTCATTAATGCAGTTAAAACTGCCACTTGAATAGGTCAAAGCCGTTACAAGTTAGTTATGATTCAGTCCAGTGAGTTCTTTATACTCACTGATGAGCTAGTCCCTGAGGACATGACAACTTCCTGATGAGATCCTTTAGCCAGAGCTGAACTCATCATCCTGATGAATACCATTCAGTCCAGAGTATCACTCCCTGAAAGAGTGAACTCACTGAACTTCATCAGATACTGAATAACACTTAACCACTATATGAGTCAGGGTGTTCAGGGACCTGATGGGTGTACACTCCGTACCTCCTGACCCATTGCCAGGTTTGAACTAAACCCTCAAGTGCACTAAATTTTCCAACAATCCTCCTCAAATTTAGTTCACTTCCTTTGCATGAAAATTAAACATTAAACAAAACAAGTGCATAAACGAAAATATCCTGAGGATTGAATTTCCATATTAGTAAATTACACGTTCAAATATTCGAGAATCAGGGTGTTCTAAGAATTGAACCCTTCAACCCATTTGAATACCTGAAGATAAAATACACACAAGTTTTCCAACACTTAAACACTCCTGACACTATACAAGCCATGTGTCCATATCCAATTCATAAATGTTGTAAAAGCTAAAAGTCCATAGCTTCCTGAAGCGGCAAAACTTCAACATTCACATAGGTGGTTCCTCTTTATTCATGCTCCTGCCATGCACTTTTTCAAAGAAAATTAACCATTAAGAAGTAGTGACTTCATCCTCCTTATCAGCAGGTTCCAAGGACAAACCTTGGGATGTATGTAAAACATGTGCTTCAGTACACTGAATGTTCAGCTTTCCACATTGAACTCTGCTCCCAAGTTTCCTCAGGAGGGAGTTGGGTGTCCTAGCATTCAGTAACCAAGTTGGACTTTAAACCCATCCCTTTAGCAGACTTTATAACCAAGTCTCTAGCCAAACCCTTCGTCAAGTGATCAACTAAATTCTGTTGAGATCTAACAAACTCTATAGAAATCACCCCATTCATGATAAGCTCACGAATCATGCTATGCCTGACACCTAAGTGTCTAGACTTCCCATTGTACATCTGGCTATAAGCCTTTGCCAATGTAGCAGCACTATCACACCGGATAGAAATAGGTGCTATAGGTTTAGGCCACAATGGAATCTCAAGAAGCAAGTTTCTCAACCATTCAACTTCTTTACAAGCAGCTGCTAGAGCCACAAATTCAGATTCCATTGTTGAACTGGTGATACAAGTTTGCTTCTTGGATGCCCAAGAAATTGCACCTCCACCAAGTAGGAATACCCAGCCACTGGTAGACGAATTGTCTTCAGTGTTACTGATCCAACTTGCATCAGTGTAACCTTCCAACACTGAAGGATAACCAGTATATGAGAGACTATAATCCATAGTTCTCTTCAAATACTTCAGTACCCTCTGAATTGCTTGCCAGTGCTGAGCACTAGGATTACTAGTATACCTGCTCAGTTTACCCACAACAAAAGCAATGTCAGGTCTTGTACAAGTCATGGCATACATCAGGCAGCCAATCACCCTGGAATACTCAAGTTGAGATACAGCTTTGCTATTGTTCACCATAAGCTTCTCAGTGGTATCCATGGGGGTACTCACTGGAGTACAATCAAAGCAATTAAATTTCTTCAATACCTTCTCAATGTAATGAGACTGAGAAATTGATATACCATTGCTTTCATGTTTAATCCTTATACCAAGGATAACATCTGCCTCCCCCATGTCCTTCATGGAAAACCTTGATGACAAAAATTCCTTTGTCAGGTCAACTTGATTTTGGTCAGTGCCAAAGATCAACATGTCATCAACATATAGACAAATGATGACTCCTTTACCAGATTCATCAAATTTGCTATATACACATTTGTCAGCCTGGTTAAGAACATAACCATTAGACAAAACCACTTCATCAAATTTTTGATGCCATTGCTTAGGTGCCTGTTTCAGTCCATATAAAGACTTAATCAGTTTGCACACCTTGTTTTCATTGCCAGGCATGATGAAGCCCTGAGGTTGGTTCATATAAACCTCCTCATCCAATTCTCCATTCAAGAAAGCTGTCTTCACATCCATCTGATGAATAATCAGATTGTGAATTGATGCCAAAGCAATCAGCAGTCTGATGGTACTGATACGTGCCACAGGGGCATAAGTATCAAAGTAGTCTATCCCTGACTTTTGTTTAAAGCCCTGAATGACTAATCTAGCCTTGAACTTTTCAATAGTTCCATCTACCTTCATTTTCCTTTTGAAAATCCATTTGCAACCAAGAGGTTTGCACCCTGGTGGTGGATCAACCAACACCCAAGTGTTGTTGCCCATGATGGAGTCAATATCATCATTTATTGCTTCTTTCCAGAAAGCAACATCCTGGGACTTCATTGCTTCTTCAAATGTTTTGGGATCATCCTCAACAATGAAGCAATAGGAGTATTGGTCAGAGACCTCACTCCTTGTGCCTTCAATCAAGTATAATTGAAACTCAGGTCCAAATGACTTTGGAGTCCTGACCCTTTTGCTCTTCCTGAGCTCAAGTTCAGGTTGTTGAACCACAACCTCATCAGGGGCCTGAGATGATAAATCATCAGGGACCTCTGATACACCAATGTCATCAGTTCCATTTGGAATCCTCTGACTTGGTCTAGGGATTGATGAGAATCTATTCTCATCAAATAGTGCATCCCTTGATTCAATTATTGAGTTAATTGAAACATATTCATTAGGTTCAATAACAAAGAACCTATAAGCCTTGGAATGCTCAGCATATCCAACAAAGATGCATTCAATGCCTCTTTCACCCAAAGTTTTTAACTTTGGATCAGGGAGTCTTACAACTGCCCTACAACCCCAAACCCTGAGATAATTCAGGCTGGGTTTCTTTTTAGTCCAGAGTTCATAAGGGGTAACCTTGTTCCTTTTGTTGGGAACCCTATTAAGTAAATAGCAAGCTGTTAACATAGCTTCACCCCAGAACCCTTGACTCAGTCCTGAGTAGGACAACATGGAATTAACCATCTCCTTCAGTACCCTGTTCTTCCTTTCAGAGATACCATTTTGTTGAGGAGTATAAGGAGCAGTCGTTTCATGGATTATACCAACAGGCTGAAAATACAGAGTATCCATGTACTCACCTCCCCTATCAGTCCTGAATCTTTTGATCAGGGACCCAAGTTGCAACTCAACTTCTGTTTTAAATACCTTGAATTTATCTAATGCTTCATCCTTGGTATGTAATAGATAGACATAACAAAACCTAGAAGCATCATCAATAAATGTCACAAAGTACTTCTTGTTCCGCAAAGAGGGAGTGGCATGTAAATCACACAGGTCACTGTGTATAAGCTCCAAGAGCTTAGTCTCACGTTTTACACCCTGAAAAGGTTTCTTAGTAATTTAGGTCAACATGCAAGTTTTACACTTTTCAGTGTCCATGTCAAATGCTGGGATTAACCCATCCTTAGACATGTCTTGCATCCTTTTAAAATGTACGTGGCCAAGTCTAGCATGCCACAGGGTAGAGTCATTCAATTTAGAGGTTGATAAAAAGGCTGAATTAACAATGTCAGTGACAACATTAAGCCTGAACATTTGATTACACAAATATCCAAAACCAATAAACACACCATGTTTAGACAAAATAAATTTATCAGATTGAATAACTTGTTTATATCCATGATTATTCAAAATACTACTTGAAACCAAATTCTTCCTTATATCAGGAACATGAATAACATTAAACAAAGTTACAATCTTTCCAGAACTAAAACTAAGATCTACACAACCACGACCATGTACCAAAGCTGTTGACTCATTTCCCATGTGAAGAATAGAACCATCATTCAGTGACTCGTAAGTCTTGAACCATCTTCTATCTTTGCACACATGAACAGTTGCTCCAGAGTCAACCCACCACGCAACATCATCATCCTGCACATAGTTAGATTCAGATACGTATGTAACATAATAAACCAGAAGAGATTCATTAAACATATTCTGACCTTTCAGTGAGTTGGCAGAACCACCACTCCCTGAACCACTAGTGCCTGAACCATTGGTTTTACCACCAACCTTAACACCTTTGCAATCCCTTTTAATGTGACCAGATTTGCCACATTTCCAACAAGTAGGTGTTGCCTTCTTGTTAGGATCAACCCTTGTGTTGTCCTGATGTTTACGTTTGCCTTTGTTGTCATTATACCTGATGGAATTGTTATGTTCCACCATATTGACAACATGTGCACCAGTAGCATTGCTACTCTTTGGCTTGTCATTATCCTGCGCCCTGAGGGAATCCTCAATACGCAAATGACTACCCAACTGAACAAGTGTCAGTTCTTCCTTCTTATGTTTCAAGGCATGCTTGAAATCTTTTCAAGAAGGAGGAAGTTTGTCAATGATACACGAGACTGAAATAGCCTCATCCATGTTCATTTTATGTTGTGTAAACCTTCCAAGTATTCCAAGAAGTTCATTGTATTGTTCCATGACTGGTCTTGAATCAGTCATTTTGTAATTTGTGAAATTACTTACAAGAAACTTCTTACTTGAAGCATCCTCAGCCATATATTTGGCATCCAAGGAATCCCAAAGTTCTTTGGAAGATTCAACGTTCTGATAAATGTCAAAGAGAGAATCAGACATACCATTGAGAATCAAACCTCTGCATACATAGTCATCATTCTCCCATTTGCTTCTTTTTCTTATCTGTTCCACAGTAGCATCATCCCCATGATCCTCAGGAATGGCAGTACAAAGAACATACACCACATTCATGCTTGAAAGCAAGAAGTGCATCTTCTGAAATCAACACCTTCAAACTTATCCAATTTGGAAAAGTTAGCAGCCATATGCCTCATAGCAGCGGCCATTGATTATCACAAAATAGTTTACTTTGATTGTTTGTGGTTATTCGCCCAGATCAGGGTAGAGATAATCAAAGACCTAGCTACGTACCAATTAAGGTTACCGGATATCACTTGGAATCGTGTTATCACTTTCCAAAGTAAACTATTCGACCCTAATGCCTGGGTATCACGAATATCTACTTGGGATAAGACCAAATGTTGTTAGTGATTTAGGCACAAATCAATAACCCTTCGTGTTTAAGTGTTGTGTGTTTTCTGTGTATCCTTCATGAATCAATTGATTTACCTATTTATAGGTAATATTACTCAACCCTAGTCAATGGAATTAAGATTGATTAACGGCCCATTAATCCCACTTAATTGCCTCCATAATAATAGGTATTAGTGGTTACATGACCAATTAAACGTGGTCATTAATGCAGTTAAAACTGCCACTTGAATAGGTCAAAGCCGTTACAAGTTAGTTATGATTCAGTCCAGTGAGTTCTTTATACTCACTGATGAGCTAGTCCCTGAGGACATGACAACTTCCTGATGAGATCCTTTAGCCAGAGCTGAACTCATCATCCTGATGAATACCATTCAGTCCAGAGTATCACTCCCTGAAAGAGTGAACTCACTGAACTTCATCAGATACTGAATAACACTTAACCACTATATGAGTCAGGGTGTTCAGGGACCTGATGGGTGTACACTCCGTACTTCCTGACCCATTGCCAGGTTTGAACTAAACCCTCAAGTGCACTAAATTTTCCAACAGTATCTGCTGGTGGTTTTGTTTTGAAGTGTTGCTCATTAGCTGATATTTTTATTTGACCTGTTGAAGATGAACACAACACAAATTGACCCATTCATTGGCTCTTATATTTACTACCAGTTCATTTAGAATATTTTTTGATAACTTATTCCATTATACCTAAAAGCGTATGTATCATGATCTGTGCAATGAAGTTCAAGTCGATTTTTTATATGATTCATGGAAATTACATTAACATTGAACTTTACTCAGAGCACAAAACAATAACACAAACATTAGTATATACAGTAACTTTTTTATTCATCAACACAAGTCTATAACATACATGGTACACATTATCCAGATTTGGAATATTGAGATAACCAAATGCGGATAAACTACTTTCGTAACAGATTCTGATTTTCAACTAACCAGAATCAAATGGTATCTTCATCTGAACACACATATCTAAAAACGTAATAATCAGATAATCACCTTGCTCCAAACTAGCAATAGCAGTAGCAAGATCTTCATCCAACTCGATATCCCAACCACCATCCCACCTTATAAAAATCTCGGTATCCTCCAATTACTTGACTCTATGAACATCACCAACTGGCGTAAATAAGTAATCTCCAACACCCAACTCAAACCTTTCACCTTTGCTCAAATTCCAAACAATCTTCTTTCCTTTAATCACCACCACATCATGACCAAAAGTATGGTGATGAGCTGGTTCAACGCTCCCACCCGCAAACCTAACTATCGCAGAAGTCGGGTTTTCCCTAACAATCTTCATTAGCCCACCCGACATTATCCCCACTGGCGTAAACTCACCCCCCTCTGCCAATTCACATATTGCGAAAGAACTATTATTGCTATTACCATCACTACAACAAATCGTAGGACGGGCGAGGAGACTTTCGGCGGCGACGGGCATGTCCCCGCTGAAAGTCGCTAAACGACACAAATCGTGCTGAGCTGGCACACGATCTCGCTGACCGTTCACAATATTTTCAACGCTCACTTTTCGGCGGGGACATGTCCCCTCCGAAAGTATTTGTAGTATTTTGTAACTTTGACCAAAATAGTTACCCTTAATTATACCCGCGTATTTTTCCCGCCACACTTTTATTAAAACACCCCAATACTTAAAAGTACAATTATTTATTCACATTTTACAACCAATACAAACACAAATCGGGTTGACATGGGATGCTTCAAACCCGGCGGGTTAACCCGATTTAATTTGACCCGTTTTCGACCCAACCTAGCAAGTTGACCAGGTTTAAATCGACCCATTTTTTGACCGGAACAGTTCAACCGGTTGAACCACCCGCGTCGAACCGGATTTCAAAACATTATACCTTACTTAAAAGTACAATGATTTATTCACATTGTACAACCAATTAAAAATATATCTAGCAAATTAAATACAACCAATTAAAACACAAACCGGGTTGACCCGGGACGCTTCAAACCCGTTTTTTGACTGGAATGGTTCAACCAGTTGAACCACCCGGGTCGAACCGGGTTTCAAAACATTATGTTTAATTCCCAAATCTTCAAACTTTTATTATTTTTCTTTTATAACGTATAAACTTTTTTTTATCAATAAACTATCTGTCGCTATAAAATCCCGTTGCTATGCACGGGTACTCGTCTAGTGTAACAAGATGCAGTTTCCACATGTGATTTTTAATGTTATGTTGTAAACATAGATATTTGTATACCAAAATTAAAATTAAAATGAAAAAAAGATAAGAAAAAAAACATAACCACACATTTCAGATGCCTCTACAAAAATAAATGCTTCCTCTTAAATTTTTCTCTCTTAAGCGATAGTCCCCATTTTAAAGTTTGGATTGCATATTGGTCCCTGGACAAAGTTAAATGACTAAAATACCCTTTATATTCATAAGAAGACAAGGGTAATTTGGTTATTTCATATTGATCGGGGACCAAAAATAAAATTCAAACTTCAAGTGGGGACTATCACTACACTTTTAAAAGGATAGGAACCAAACCTAAAATTTAGCCAAACCACACGGACCAAAATGCAATTTACTCTATTTAAAATATGTTTCCATAAATTATTCTAAGTTTCCTTATTTTATTTTATTTTCACACTATGGCTATGTTTGGCAAAAATAGCTATAAGCAGTAGCAGTGAGCAGTGAGCAGTAGCTGTGAGCTGTGAGTTGTGAGCGGTATCTGTGAGAAGTAACCACAACTCACTGTTCACCGCTCACAGTTTCATAAAGAAGCATTGGAAAAATGAACTTTCCTAAAAAAATAGCAAAGCTCACAGCTCTCATGACAAACAAACACAAAAAATCAAAAAGCAAATTGCCCCAACAAGCTCTAAAAAGCTTTGCGCCAAACATAGCCTAGATCTTTCCCTAATACCTAGTAGTACATAGTAAATATACGCATAAAGTATAATGAAGTAATAATCAAGTGAATAAAATGAAAATATGAACACAAAATTTTTAACAATTATTATTTATACTGCATATAAAAAGAAAATACATTTGCGTAAATCTTAAAAACTTAAAAAATAAGTAATGTTGGTAGACTAAAATACGCAAACGTACTTATAAAAGACAATAAAATCTATTAAATATTTAAATGATTAATTGTACATATTTTAAACCACTAAATTTCTACCGTATCACATATATACTCCACACTCATATATACATTAAAAAATTTGCACACAAATTTAACGCTATTTTACACCGTTACCGCTATACGCGAATAATTTTCTAGCATTCTGTAGTAGAGTAATAATTAACTCAGAACATGAAAGTTATTTTTGGAGCATATATAGTATAATTTACACTAAAATTAATAGCATAAACGATTCTAAATTTTATATAATAGGGAGTGCAACAAAATTTTGAACTGTAATGATATTTTTTATTGTTAAAGTTGGGAGTTCAAACTTTGGAAACCATATGGACAAAATTTGTAATTTACCTTTTATAAAAGATAAACGATTCCAAAGTTTATAATATATATAATCTAAAAACAGTCAAAACACTCCTAAACCCTAAAACCCTATTCGTTCATAATCAAAAGAGATGAAGAATCATCCACATGAGTCAATCCACACTGTGTTTGACTGTGTTATTCCCTACATACACGACGGTGATGACCGCAACTCTGTTTCTTTAGTTTGCCGTAAATGGTACGAGCTCGATTGTATCACACGTAAGCATGTGACTGTCCACCTGTTTTACTCCCCCGCACCGTCTCGTTTATGTCAATGGTTCCCGTTTCTTGAGTCCCTAACTCTAAAGGGATTGCCATTTTGGTTTTCAAATAAGTTTAGTATCAACATCACCCCATGGATTCATGAAATATCTGGTTCGTTTAAGTGCTTGAAATCCCTATGTATCCGTTGTGTGGATTTTCGTGATTCGGATCTCGAGCTCCTTGCCAGAACCCGAGGTAAAGATTTAAGGGTTTTGAAGATTATTAAATGCCAAGGGTTTTCAACAGATGGATTACTGCATATTGGCAAGTGTTGTAATGATTTGAGAACTCTGTGTTTGAAAGGACCTTGTGTGCGTGAGAAAGATGGGAAATGGTTACACGAATTGGCTTTGCAAAACACGGGCATTAAATTATTGGATTTTACTATTGTTAAGGAATATGATGTTAAAGATCTTACACTTCTTGCAAAAAATTGTAGTCAGTCTCTAGTATCTATGAAATTACGTAGTTGTGCTCTAATTGATTTAGTAGATGTCTTTAGAGATGCTGTTAGGTTAGAAGATTTTGTTTGCGGTGAATGGGATAAAAATGAGTGGTATGGTGGTTTTAAGTTTCCTCCAACTATGCGTTGTATGGGCATACTGAATAAAACTTCGTTGCCACTTGTACTCCCTATTGCGCATCAGCTAAGGGAATTATATCTTGAAGATGTATATTTGGGGACTGATAGCAAGTGTTTCTTGATTCAGAGGTGTCCCAACTTGGAAATTCTCAACATCATGGGTGAGTTTGGGGACATGGGATTGAAACTTCTTGGTCAGTTTTGCAAGAAATTGCGCAGTTTTAAGACTTCTTATGCTTCGGCGTCACACATTGGACTCATCGCTCTTGCACAAGGATGTCCTGCATTGGAATGTTTACATGTCAGGCTCACACATATCACGGTTGAAGCTATGGAATGTATAGGAACTCATCTGAAGAACCTCCATGATTTACATATGTCTTGGAGTTATTCTACATTTAGCAAAACATCTATACCACTAGACAATGGGATCCGAGCTATGCTAATTGGTTGTGGGAAACTTGAAAGGTTACTTATCCGCCTTCGCCCTGGAGGATTAACGGATGTTGGTTTGGGGTATATTGGGAAGTATGGTCATAATCTGAGATATCTCTTTCTTAGTGATGCAGGAGAATCTGATGCAGGACTTGTGGAGCTATCAAAAGGGTGCCCAAAATTGAGAAAGCTAGAAATGTTTTGTTGTCCCTTTAGTAAGCAAGCAATTGTCACTTATGTGTTTAATATGCATTCACTAAGGTATATGCGGGTTTCTGGGATAACTGGTATTAAACGTTTCGAAATGACTCGTCCAAATTATGAACCAAGTTATTTTGTAAAGTCTGGAAGACAGGTTGGTGAATGGTGATGCATAGTTTATGGCTATTGTTAGTGGAAAAGGCCAAAAAAAGGGATGGTTACAATTGCTGCCAAGTATATATGTATTAGAGTTTTTATATAAGCCGCAGTAAAATGTATTTACCTATAATTGAAAAAATCTGAGACTCATTTAAACACTTAAATGGGGTCCAGAAGTTACTGTATATATTTTGTTCTAATGCTGTTTGATATAGCTGAAAACTTTTTCTGCCTTTTTAGTCACAATTAGTCTAGCAATGCAATTGGCTCGTATCTTTGACATGAGGAATGCAATATATTTTTGGTTCTATATTGGCATTCACAGTTACATTATTAGTATCTGCTGGTGGTTTTGTTTTGAAGTGTTGCTCATTAGCTGATATTTTTATTTGACCCGTTGAAGATGAACACAACACAAATTGACCCATTCATTGGCTCTTATATTTACTACTAGTTCATTTAGAATATTTTTTGATAACTTATTCCATTATACCTAAAAGCGTATGTATCATGATCTGTGCAATGAAGTTCAAGTAGATTTTTTTTATATGATTCATGGAAATTACATTAACATTTAGCTTTACTCACAGCACAAAACAATAACACATACGTACATTAGTATATACAGTAACTTTTTTATTCATCAACACAAGTCTATAAGATACATTATGCAGATTTGGAATATTGAGATAACCAAATGTGGATAAACTACTCTCGAAACAGATTCTGATATTTAACTAACCAGAATCAAATGGTAACTTCATCTGAACACACATATCTAAAAACGCAATAATCAGATAATCACCCTGCTAACGCAATACCAAAATACACGCTTCTTTCTCCAAACTAGCAATTGCAGTAGCAAGATCTTCATCCAACTCGATATCCCAACCACCATCCCACCTTATAAAAATCTCGGTATCCTCCAAATACTTAACTCTATGAACATCACCGGCAGGCGTAAATAAGTAATCTCCAACACCCAAATCAAACCTTCCACCTTTACTCAAATTACACACAATCTTCTTTCCTTTAATCACCACCACATCATGACCATGAGTACTGTTATTAATAGACCTAGCGTTTACCGCCTCGCCAGGTGTTAAACACGTGGCATCGTAAATGCCAGGGTACTTATTAGCAAATATAGCTACCCGACACCAGTACCACACGCGACTAAGCCGCGCGTGTCCGTGTCGGGTTTATTAACATTGGAACTAACTAGTTTGCCTATTTTTTCACCTATGGTGTAGTAGTTGTCTGTTCCTATGTCCTCTACTTCTATGTTGAGGGACCTTAGGTGGGTGACTAAAGTGTCTTTTATCGTGGCGCCGAACGGGTCGGCGCCAGCGATAAATTTGAGGCGTTTGGGGGTGGGGGTTTGTGACATTTTGAGGCGGTGGAGTAGTGTGATGAAAAAGAGCTCACTTTTATGTGTCTGAAAGTTGGTGTTAGATAGGATAATGTAAAATGATGGGTTGTGTTAAAATGCAAAGTGGTGGTGCTAAATATTAGAGCTGGAAAATTGGGTACCTGTTAGGACCTGTTAAGACCTGTTAAGGGAAAAATGTACTATGCAATTTTTTTTATTTTTTAAAATAATTGTTTTTAGTATTCTAGATTCAATATTTAACTTTTTTGATACATAAAACGTATAACTGTCATACTCAAACCACCAAAACCAAGTGTTAAACGAGTCATTTTCATGTTTGAAACTTATGTTATTCGCACGCTCCGAACCTGTTAAGACCCGTTAAGACACGATTTGCCAGCTCTACGAAATATACTCTTGACCCTATCAATAATGCAGTCTTGACTGATAAGGAAAGCTCATAACATAGTTGTTAGGCTAGTAGGCAAGGTTGTATTTTTTTCACCATCCACATCAGCATCACGTCAGCTTTTTTTCTCCTCTCACTCCCCTTCACTACTCTTCAACAATTAGTGGTCAAGGGATATGTTTTTTCACCTTAACTCTTTTTTTTTCCTTTTTCTTTTAGAGAGAGAGAAAGAGTTAACCCTAATTAATTTTCACATAATCAAACGCCTCTTTTTTCATTTCTCTTTTCATTTCCAGTCACATCTACTTCCTAAAAACAAAGCAACATAAACATCAAACGATCCTTATTACTCCATTTTAAGCACCACGAATCACACCTTTATATCACCTTATATCTCTAAAAACAAGCGAACACATCAACTTCAGAAGCAAAAACAAATCAAATCACCTTCGTACCCCTTTATGTTCTTTAAATAATCTTACCGATTATGTCTCTTAAGCTCTCGGGTAGGTTTGCATTTTGATTTTGAGTTTCAGTCTTTCATTAATCGAACAAGAGAAAGAGTTTTAACATGATTGTTATAAACCTTCTCTATATGCTTCGTATAATTATAAGAAGTGAGACTTCTTACAGATTTGTGATGACTTTTGATTTATGTTTTAAAGATCAATGATGAGTGATGGTTTCGATTTGTTAAGAACTTTTACAGTTCTGTCAAAACATTGAAAGATATGAACGAAATGTGAATCTGAGATCTTTTCTTCTTTAGTTTTTTTTCACGAGTCTTGATTGTTGGAAAGTGGGTTTACGATTGAGGTAGTATGTTGGCTGTTGTTGTTTAACATGGATAATAGAAACATACTTCAAATTATACATTGCTTTACTTGTACGTGGGTCCCGATTTATTAGCAAAACCAAATGGTTGTCAGACCACCAAATTCATACTTGGGAAATGTGTGTGGCGCGTGAACGAGATGGCTGGGCAAGGTGTATCATGCGTTATGTGGGCCCATTTGGTGAGGGAATACTTCCCTTGCCTTTTAGTCTTATTGAGAAACTTCTAGATCGGGTACAATTATCATAGTAGGTCCATGAAATGGACAACTCCACCAAACACGTTTTTTTTTTTCCTTAAATTTTGGTCATGCTCGATTCACTTATGGGTGACCAGAATGGCTAAACCTAGACCGGACGTAGACTGAATTAGCTCAAAACTCAAAATTGAGGATCAGACCGAATGTATTCGATCTGATTCAGGTTGGTCAGGTCCTTCGGTCGGTCCGGTTCAAGAATGCATAATGTTTGTACGTAAGACCAGTCTAGACCGGACCAGACCGACCGAAGACCGAAATAAGGAAAAAGTTGGAACCAAGACCGGACTGCTGGTCTTTCGATTCAGTCGGGTTTTATCGGTCCGGTCGGTTTTAGGGTATGCAATGCTCAGCCCTAATTTCACTTATTACTTCACATGTATTGATTTTTTTATTATAGAAATACTTTTGATTTGATAGTTTGTCTTATCATTATTTACGGTAGTAAAAGTTCAAAATACTCTCATCTTTTATATCTCTTAAATTGATACGAACATGACCGATAACGTTCCCTCACAATCAAAAATAAAACTGGATCCCTCAATAGGCCCTATTATTGTGTTTGTGAAGTAACATTACCACAACTTGAGAAAAGCTCCATCCTTATTTTCAATATATCATCACCTTTACACATAACTTTCTAATCCCACCATCTTAATCTCAATCCACCATCCACAAATACCTATCTTTTACTTAGACTCATGAAAGTAATGAAAAACACAACCCACTAAATCAATACCAATCCCTAAGAGGGTTGGGTATGGTAACTTGAGGGTTAGCGTTATGCCGATGGGACCTGACGTTGCCGGCATTACCACACCAGGGAGGGCTGCGTTGGGGTAGCATTCGGTGTGCGTTAGTCTTATAGCATTGGGTGTGCGTTAGTCTTGTAGCGTGCGCTAAAGGTAGCTTGACTCGCCCAGGAGGTGAGAAGAGTTGAAAACAAAGTGGCGAAAAGTGTGCGTAACGCGTTGGAATATTGGAATCTGGACTTGTTTATGGGAAAAGGGGGAAACTGAAAGAGGCAAAGCCAATCTTGTATCATTTCTTCACTAAATTTTTTTTATGTGATGGCGAAAATATGTCATCTATCATAATCACTAATTCTTGAATGAACTACACTAAAAATTTGGTGGCAAAGGCACAACCGCACAAGTACTCATTGAAAGGCCCAAACACAATCACCTTAATTTTTTTATTATCTAATGAGTATGGTGGTTCCATTTTTCTTCGTGTCTTTAGGGACGGAAGGAGTAATAAATAACATCCACGGCTTAAGTGCATGTAAATGTTATAGTCACCAATTGACAGACGAACAACCGGACATACATGTTTCAGGCGTCGAAAACCCATATAAATTTTAAAAATACCTAACAATTATCTGAATGTGAATGACCAGAACAAGTGCTGATCATTGCACGAATAAATAACCGCGGAATGAAGTTCAGAATGGCATATTGATGCAAAAAACTTGAACGCATAAGTATTTGAAGCACATGGTTTTTATTTGCTCAAAATAACATTTTGAATCACCAAGTCCAACAATAAATTGCAGAATCCAGGAACTGGATTCTTGCTGGTATGTCAAAAAAAATTCCAAGATTAATCCCTACCCTAAAGAAGTATAGTCCAAATGGCTTACAACAATTCTATGGTTCATTTCAAAAAGTAAAACTCGGATGAATTCAACAATTTCACTTGGAGGTGTGTTAAGTAGCCAAAATCCGCAACAAGTACAACACGAGTATTATTTCTGATAGAGTGCTGAGATCTCTATATCCCTGCAAGCAAACTTACAAACCAGCCTTCTTCTCAAGTTTCTGAATTTGGTTGAGGAAGATCCATGTCATCTGTCGAGCAAATAATCCAACAGTCAGAAACATAGAAAGATACACCTGACTTCCGAAGTCAATCTGATGTAGTTCTGGTATAATCATTTGAATAAACAGAATTCACATTGATAGGAAGGTTACGAAAAAGTATGTACCATGACATGGGGTGCGATCCTAACACAATATACGGGGAACCCAGAGTAGAATTTGAAGGGTCCTCCAGCCTTGAGGGTTTTCATCGTGCAGTCTAGAGATCCTGTGTAGGGGAGTTTCCCTTCTGCATCAGGCTGCATCTTCTGGATTTGAGTTTTCACGTAATCAAAAGGCAAACTGCAGGCTGCAGCGAAGAACCCTGATACAGTACTTGCACCTGCCAATGGTACTAGGAGCATGTTGCGTGTTACATAACATATATGAGATTAATAACGAGGAAATGGATGTTGGTTGGTTTGATCTATATGACAATGAGATGGAGGTGGCGGAAGACTATAAAAGTATATCAGTTAATGATTCCTCCCGGACCATACTCTTTATTTATAAGATAACCACTCGGATAAAATGGTCAACCGTAATAATAATAAAAGGGCGACAGCCCGGGAGAGGAATGCAATATTACCAAGGATTAAAATATCCTTGGATCGTTTATGTCCTGGCGAGGCGTGATATCCTGAATACAATGACTTGTGAATTGTTTAAATAATATAGTATAGGAAAAACAGGAATCTGATTGACTAACACTGAATGTGAATAGTAATAGCTCTGTCACAGCTAGTTCAATTAAGAAACGTACAAACAGAAACCCTAAAATATAAAGTATTTACAAACGTACGTTTAAGTTTAAATAAACGTAAACGTAAAAAAAAACTTTCCCAAAGAGGGAATTTGCATGCCTTAACGGCTTAAATGCAAATTAAAAGAAAATAAAATAACTAACTATATTTACAGTATTATTATTATATTTATAAGAAAACCTAGAAAACTAAAAGCGTACGTAAACGTTTAAATAAACGTCTATGTACAAAATAAAAAGTGAATACGGTCCAATATAAGTCCCACAAATGTGAAAATTACATTTTTGGAATCCTAAAATAATAAGAAAATTATTAGAATATTAAAACTTATTTTTATACTATGTACTTAATTATTATTAATTAAAACCTATTATTTACTATTTAATAATTACCTAAAAATAAGAAAATCTAAATATTACTTAGAAAAATAAAATTTAAAACTTAGAAAAGTTTAAAATACTATAAAAGAAATTTTGAAACTAAAAATATATTTATTATACATTTATTCTATTTATTATTAATTATTTACTATTATTTAATTACTAATATTATTATTAAATTATTATATATACTAAATAAGCAAACAAAAATCTAAAACTTTTTACATAATTCTAAAATAAGTATAAGAAGCTAAAAAAATATAAAAACTATATTTTATATACAAAAATAAGAAAACTTAATTAAAATCTATTATTTATTAATTGGACTAATTAAAGTAAATTAATTATTATACATACTAAATTATTTATAAAATTATAAAACTTTTTATAAAACTTCCTAAGTATATCAGGAATACATAAAAAATATAAAAAGTTTGTAAAAATTATAAATAAGCAGATTTAAAAATTAAATACTTATTATTATCTAAAAGAAATATAAACTATATTAATTATTATAAATACTATATGAACAGTAAAAAATATGAAAAAATTACAGAAAGTAAATTTACTAATAAGGATCCTAGGAAAAATAAGTTTGGGTCACCAGCTTATTCCAATAAGCTGGAATAAGCTAAACAGTCCAAATAAGCCAAAGGGTCAAAACTACTATATGTATATTGTTTGTGCAAAGCCTAATGGAACTGGTGCCCCAGAGCAGTTGGAAGGGGTGTGGGGTTATATGCATGTTACTAGCGAGAGGTCCCAAGTTCGAATCCACCCACACCCATTTTTGCTTTTTATTTTATTTTTGATTTTTTTTCTTTTTGCAAAACTACTTAATAAATAATAATAATAAACTTTAACAAAACCAACTTATCCAAAACTTAGAAATAAGCTGTGTGACAGCTTATTTCCAACTCAGTTGGCATTTAAGCTCAAGCTTCTTAAATAGAAGCTATCACTATGGTTAAAGCTTGGTTTGGGCTTTTTCTTTTTATAAAACTTAATATATACAGATAATATACATATATAACAAAATTGAAACTTATATAATCTAGAAATACGCCATACGTGGGCTTATTACCCACACAGTTGAGCTTTTGGGCTCTCAGTGGGGTAATAAGCTTGGCATAAGCTTAGAAAAAGCTATACAGTGTGAAACAGAGGTATGTGAGTGTATATACAAGTATAGTAGGTGTGTATGAACAAGAATAAGCACTGAGAAGTGCTTATTAGAATGGGCTTAAGGTTTAGACAGTTGAGCTTTTAAGGGCTCAACTTGGATGGAATTGAAGCTCAAATGAGCTTGGTATAAGCCCAAACTATATAAAGTAAAAGATGAAATGTATTTGTACAAGTATAAAGGACTAGAATGTACAAGCTTGTGCACTGGATTTGCTAAATAAGCTTGAAATAAGCAAATAAGCACTTCCAGTTCACTGTCTATCCAAACACTCCCTGCAACTAACTTTGATGGCACTTAAAGCTCACAGAATAAGCTCCAAGGTCCAAATAAGCTGTGGTAGTAGCAAGACTATCTGGTTGGCTTTTCAAAAAGTCCAAGCTCACCTAGTGGGGTCCACTAGTGAGCTTGTAGGAAGCTTATGAAAAGTCTCCCATTTCCTGAGTATGGGTATTAAGGCTAAGTGCACAGGAAATGGTACATACAAAAAGCTACTTGCAGCCCAGGTTAATAAGCTACAAGCTTAAAATTAAGCACTGGAACTTGAAGCTTAGTTGATAAGCTTCCAAAAGAAGCAAACCCCATAAGCTAGATCCAACAGGATAGCTTTTTGCAAGCTTATGAAATAAGCTAGTATTGGGAAGATATGCTAAGTAATCAGCATAGCTTTTCATTGTGTGATAAGTTGAAGCTACTTGCAGCCCATGTAAATAAGCTACAAGGTGAAAGTGATGAGCAGAACCATAAAGCTGGGTTGCTAGGCTTTCTAAAAAATCAAGCCACACAGGCTTGTGATCACTATAGAGCTTGGTGTGAGCTTGTGGAAATGGTGTAATACCCCTGAGCAATCAGGGGTATGTTGTGAATGGGCAAACTATAAGCTCACACAACTTATCTAAATAAGCTCTGACAAGCTCAACTCATGTTGAGGCATTGAGATGGGTACCTTGGCTTTGTAAAAAGCCAAGGGTCACATACTCAAGCTCACTGAGGAGCTTATTTCAAGCTTTTGGTAACTAGCCCCACTCAACTGTTTGCTTCAGTTGAGTGGGCTAAATGGTACAAAAAGGTGGATGATTTAAGTGGACTAAATAAGCTAAAGACTAAAAAATAAGTAAAAACATATATAAACAAGATAGTAGGGTTTCAAAAGCAACAATAAACACAGCCCAAAACTCAAAGGTCCACAAGCTACAAGCTTGTGGTTTTGGGCTTGAAGCTGTGAGACAGGGCAAAAACTACCTTAAATAAGCATATAATTAAGCACTTAAACATTAATAATAAAAATTAACAAAAATACATAAGACAGATAAGCAGCTAAATATTTAAACCCTAAAAGCATTTAAGCAGAAACTTAATAATAAAGGCACACTAAAATTAGACTTTTAATCAAAAATCAGGTTTGTAGTAATTTTGACTTTTATAGTTTATGATCAAAGTTGACTTTCATCAACTTTGATCTGAATTTAATCACTGATTTTGATGTAATATGTTACAAGAACATGAAACTAACAAATATTAACAACTTTTAAACACTTATGCAAGGTTTTAGGTTAAGACAACTTTAGAATACTCATAATGAGACAGTCAAATATCATTTTGACTTTCTACCATGCTATATTCTTTGGTTAATGTTTCCCTGAGTTGTTTAGGTCAAGTATGAGGTACATCAAATAAGAAAAACCACAAACACAACCTGTAACACAGATCATCTATCAAATCCAAACAACCCTTTAATAGACTTAAATTTAGATTTCCACTCCATTCAACTGTATAAATACATATAATCTAATCCAGTGATCCAAGATGTCAAAATGGGTCATTTTTAGTTTGAACAAGTGGTCAAACAAGTCCAAACCTATGATTATCAAAAATGCATAAATTGACAGTCCAAGTAGAATTTCAAGCATAATCCAAATCCAATACATATAAACCTAATATTACACTAAATTATCATTAACCAACAACATTTAAACATATAAACATGAAAATTAAAGTACCAAAGACATATAAACAGTAACTTGTAAAAATGGAGAAAATGGCTTACAAATGGATTGTGGACTGAGAACTTAGAACAAGTACCACTATCTAACCTAAAAGCTTCCCATGAAGCTCCTAAACCCATGGCAATCCATAATAGCCAAGCTCCAAGCTGAGATCACCAAGAACACACATTTTTCTTATTTATTTTCTATTTTTCTCTAATTTTATGATTTTTTAATTTGAAATGATCATTGCTGATTACATGTATCTAAAAGCTCATTTGGCTTTGTCAGGAGCCTAAGTGTGCTTAACTAAGTCCAAGTATTCAACCATGATCAACAAGAAAAGAAAATGACTTGAAATTTGAAATGGCATTAAACTAAAACATGAAACTGAAAAGTAACTTGAATTAATACTGAAATAAAGGTTTCATTACACTAAATTGAGGAACCATTACACTATGAAAACATTTAAAT
Organism: Artemisia argyi; assembly: GCA_030686995.1. Classification (NCBI taxonomy): domain Eukaryota; kingdom Viridiplantae; phylum Streptophyta; class Magnoliopsida; order Asterales; family Asteraceae; genus Artemisia; species Artemisia argyi. The sequence goes on along the minus strand of CM060695.1, from coordinate 24,262,287 downwards.
CATTACACTACGAAAACAATTAAAGTTTAAATTACACTATGACATTGGCTAATCCAAGGTACTCCTTTCCTCTTTCATCTTCTCTCTTTTATAATGTTCTGAGTTCCACTTGAGTTGTCAGTCAAATCCCACTTTAAACCTTGACCTTTGGATCACTGTAAACCATCTTGGCCATCAATTGGTATTTTGGCGCCAAAAGTCCAAATAATAGCGTGTAGCCGTTTTTGAGCAATTAATGCTTCTTGGAACTTGTTTACAGGTGGAGGGATAAGGTGAGAGTAGTAGGGGGTGAGGTGATGGGCAAAACAGTGGGTAATGGAGTGGTATTGGTTTTGCAGTGGTGGTGTGAGGAAGAAGAGGGAAAAGAGAAAAGGGGGAGTGGGTTTGACTTTGGGTTGACCCGGTTTTAATATAAGGGTGGTTTGGGCTGGGTAGTGGGCTAAGTAGGGAGTGGGTTGGATTAGTGGATTGGTTTGGTTTGTTTGGTTTATTTATTAAAGGGTCCGGATGGTTTTAGTAGTAACAAAAGCCCAAGGACCAAAAGTGACAATGCTGAATTCTTGAGGGATCTATTTTGCCACTTTCCAAACTTTCATCTAGGGATCAAACCTGCCAATACACAATTATACAAGGACCAAAAGTATATAATTTTCTATTTTAAAACTTTAAGGACCTAATATGTAAATTTGGATTTTAGAGGGACTTGTTTTGTAATTTCCCAAAAGTTATCAATTTGTTCCAAATTGTAATTCATGCATAGTACAAGGGTATTATTTGTAAATTCCCAAGTTTTGAATACCCAGGGACCATTTTTGCCAATTTTGTAACTTGAGGGGTAAAAATTGCCAGTTTATGTAAACTTTTATCCAGGGATGTTTTGTGAACATTTTTGGTTTCCCAAGGACTTAAGTTGACTTTTCATTCATTTTAAACCTTCAGGGACTAGTTTTGTCAATATTTGAAACTTGAGGGACTGAAACTGCCAATTATGCAAACTTTGTACGTTTTTCATTTGTTTTTGCATATTTTGTATTTGAAACATATAAAACACACTTCTAAGATATTTTCAGTATTTTGATGCATATTTGAGTGTTTTTGTATGTTTTGGCAGCTCAGATTGGTATAAAATGATGAGTATTAAGACACTCATTAGTTAACGCTCTTCAATGTTGTCCCACTATCTTTGGATCGATATAATAAGTTGCAAAGTAATATGAATAAGTAAATCTAAATTGTCATTCAACCATTAAACGATTCTAATACATATGTATATATAAGGTTTGAATCGGTATGACCCAACCAATGTGTCCTTTCGGTTATAGTTCCAACCGGTATAACTAATAACTAAATTTTCAATAACTAACTTCTGTAACTAACTTTCGGTTACAAAGTTTCTAACTAACATCTTTGGTCCTTCGAGTTTTTGAGAAGCAATGAAGCGAGATTATTGGTTCACATTCTCCTCCTTAATCTTGATCGTTGCTTCTTGTTAAATCTTGAACTCCGAGCATTTGTCGCATTGTCATGAACTTCAATCTTGGTAGAGCCTTTGTTAGTATATCTGCTCTTTGTAGTTCTCCGCTGACATGTTCTATATTGATGTGTCCATTCTCTACGCATTCTCGAATGAAATGATATCGAATGTCGATGTGTTTACTTCTTCCATGAAAAACTGGGTTCTTGACTAGTGCAATTGCTGAAACGTTATCTACCTTCAACGTAATCTTCTTTTCTTCATTTCCAGTTAATTCACTAAGTAATCTTTTTAACCATAAGGCTTGACATGATGCTGCAGTTGCTGCCATAAATTCTGATTCACATGATGATAGCGCCACTGTCGGTTGTTTCTGAGTACTCCAAGTAATGGGTGACTCTCCAAAATAAAATACTATGCCAGTAGTTCCTTTTCCTTGATCAGTGTTGATTCCATAACTACTGTCGCTGTAACCTGTAATCTTGCATCCACCTTCTTTCTTGTAAATTATGCCATGCTCCTTTGTTCCTTTGATATATCGGATTACTTGCTTTACTGCCTTTAGATGATGTTCCTTTGGGTCTTGCATCCATCTACTGAGTAGTCCGACTGAATAACTAAGATCTGGTCTTGTATATAGTAAGTACCTGAGACTTCCAATTAAGCTTCTGTAATAAGTTGCGTCAACTGATTCTCCATCTTCCGCCTTGACCAACTTAGTACCGGGGTCCATTGGTATCTTCGTATCATTACTATCATTCATATTCGTTTCCTTCAAGATCTTGTTAATATAACCTGTTTGCTTGATTGTAATCTCTCCTCCTGTCTGTGTAACTTCTATCCCAAGGTAATAAGCTAACAATCCTAAGTCGCTCATTTCAAACTTCTCTTCCATCTGGGATTTGAATAATTCTACTTCCTTCTTTGGAGTGCCAGTGATTATCAAATCATCTACATAAACTCCGACTATAATTGTAGAATTCTTGTTCCTCTTTGTATATACTGCTTGTTCGAGATTACACTTCTTGAATTCTAATGACTTTAATGTTTGATCAAGCTTCACATTCCAAGCTCTCGGTGCTTGTCTTAAGCCATATAAAGCTTTAATAAGCTTGTACACTTTCCTGAGTTTTCTGGTTGTACAAATCCTTCAGGTTGTGTAACATAGACTTCTTCTTTCAAATCTCCATGTAAAAATGCTGATTTTACATCCAAGTGATGAACTTGCCAACCATGATATGCTGCTAACGCTAATATTAACCGTACTGTTTCTATCCTAGCAACTGGGGCAAATACTTCATCAAAGTCTATTCCTTGTTCTTGTACATATCCTTTTGCTACTAAACGTGCCTTGTATCTAATGATCTTTCCTTGTGCATCCCTCTTGGTTTTAAAAACCCATTTGAGTCCAATTGCCTTTTGATTTTTTGGCAATGTAGTAAGAATCCATGTCTTATTCTTATTTATTGAATCTATTTCAATTTCCATAGCCTCAATCCATTTCTTATCTACTGATGCTTCCTTATAGTTACGAGGTTCTTCTTCTGTGAAAAATAAACTAGGTGTTTCCACTACTCTTGCAGTTTCGTAAATTTCTGCTAAACCTTTCAATCCTCGTACTGGTGTATGATCATATCTTTCATCTGATGTTTCTAATGAACTAATAGTAGCCTCTTCTTCTGCTGAGTTAGGGTCATAATGGAATGTTGGTGGTGTAATTGGTGAGTTTGGTTCTGATGTTGGATCTGGTAACGAATCCTGTGTTGGATACATTTCATCATCATCTACTATGTTGACAGTTATAGGAGTTGTATTGTCAACTTCGTATACCACAAAACTAGTCCAAAATGTGTCTTGTGTACTTGTATCCTCTTCATTCTTCTCCCAATTCCACGGCTTTGTTTCCATAAACTTTACATCCCTACTAACATGTTTCTTTTTCCTTATTGGATCATATAACCTACATGCTTTTGATCCTTCCTCTACTCCTAAATAAATCATTGGTATGCTTCTATCATCCAGCTTCTTTAAATGAGGAATTGTTACTTTTGCATAAGCTGTGCATCCAAATATCCTTAGGTTCTCTAAATTTGGTTTTCTATTATAGAGTGCCTCATATGGAGTTTTATCTATCAGGGCTCTTGTAGGTACCCTATTTAGTATGTAAATAGCATGTTTCACTACTTCCGCCCAAAAAGTTAAGGGTAACTTCATGGCTTTCATCATACTCCTCGTAGTTGATAACACTGTTCTATTCCTTCTCTCCACTACTCCATTCTGTTGTGGTGAATATGGTGCTGTCAACTGTCTTGCTATTCCATTATCTTTACAATATTTGGTGAATTCATTTGATGTAAATTCGCCTCCTCTATCTGTTCTTAGCATCCTCACTTTCATTCTTAATTCCATTTCTATTTTCTGCTTAAATTCCTTGAATATACTAAATGCCTGATCCTTTGATTGTAGAAAGTAAGCCCACATAAATCGTGTACAATCGTCTACTAACAAGAATATAAGTTTCTTGCCTGAGTGTGTTGTTGGACTAATAGGACCACAAAGATCTCCATATATTAAGTCCAACGGGTTCTTTGATCTGAATTTAGCTTGGTTTGGAAATGGTGTTCTACTGTGTTTTCCTAATAAACATGCATCACAAATCTGTCCGACATGATTTATTCTAGGTATTCCTTCTACTAGACCTTTTCTAGTCATCTTGTTGATATCTTCAAAGTTTAGATGACCTAATCTAGCATGCCATAACCATGCTTGGTTATCTATATTTGCTAAGAGACATATAGGTGTGTCTATCCGTAATCTAATACTGTAAAGTCTGTTCTTGGATCTTTCAACTTTCATTAACAACTTTCTGCTCTTATCATACAAAGTCAATCTATTTCCCTCCATTATAACTTTACAACCTATTTCTATAAGTTGTCCTAGACTTAGTATGTTGCTCTTAAGGTTTGGTATGTAATATACATCCGATACGACCTTTTGTTCTTGGTTTTTGCAACCTAACAATATAGAGCCTTTTCCCTTTATCTGTACATATGATCCATCTCCAAAACTTACTCGTCCTGTTATGTTTTCATCCATATCTCTAAAATGACTCTTGGTTCCCGTCATATGAATACTTGCACCGTTATCTAAATACCATATGCTTTCGTCCTTTGAAGCATATTTTCCTGGTTGAATTTGGCCTTCATTCAACAAAACTTCCTCGTGTTTGGTTTCGTGCTTAGTCATTAATAGTGATGGTTCTTCATCTTCTAAGATAAGGTTGGATTGTTCCTTATCTGTCAATTTTACTCTACACTTTCTCATAAAGTGTCCAAGTTTGTTACATCTGTAACATCTTAACTTACTCACATCCTTTCTATTCGTGTTCTTATTAGGGTTTTCCTTATAATTGGATTTTCCTTCTTGTGAGTTATTTCTGTGTTTGTTATTTTGCCAGTTTCTTCGTGCATAGTTTGATCTACCTCCATGCTTATTAAAATGTTTTCCTCTACTTGAGTGTTCACCGTGTGTGAATAATAAATTATCCTGGCTTTCAACTTGATCTCCCTTCCGGAGTTTTATCCTTTCCTCAAATGCTTTGAGTTTTCCTGTGATCTCATCTAGGGTAATGTTGTCTAGATCACTAGTCTGTTCTATGGATGCTACTATCTGAATGAATCTATCTGGTGTGGAATCTAATAGTTTTCTAACTATGAGTGATTCATCTATTGTTTTCCCTAGTTCTGTTGCCTTCGTGACATAACTGTTTAACTTGTCTGCAAATACATCCACCGTCTCATCATCCTTCATCTGAAGGGCATTAAATCCTATCATTAAAGATTGTAATCGTGCTTGTTGCACTTTCTCTTCGCCAACGTGTCTCCTTCTTAATGAATCCCATAATTCCCTCGCTGTTTTACAACTTGCCACTTGTAAAATTACATCCTCGGTCAACGCTTGATATAACAAGGCTATTGTTGCCTTATCTTTCTTAACATCTAATTCTGTGTTCTCTTTGGGTTCTATTGTCTCCCACAAACCATGTGCTTCTAATATAACCTTTATTTGTATAGCCCATACCGTGTAATTTGTGTTTTTCAACTTAGGACATTGGTATTGTGCTATAGGTGTTAAGGGTTTTAATGTAGTTGTTGCGTTCGTATCATCGCCCATCTTGAAAGTATTTATGATCTTCACTTTCGATTATTCGCGGGAATTTTCTAATATGGTATCTCCTCTAATATGGGAATATATATAGTTTTCGGGAATTCCTAGTAATTACGGGATCAATAGTAGTTCTCGGGATTCCTAATAGTATAAACTAACAAAATCTATACTATTCTAATGAATTGAAATCCAGAAAATTAGAACTTGTGACCTCGTTATCGTATTTGAATATGAGATGTATTCCCTTGTCTCCTTTTTCGTTTATTTTCCTGCCTCGTTATTTCTTTCCAAATCGACTTCAAATCTTTCCAAGCAACCTCTCGAATTTTTGCCTTATACCACTTTTGCTTCTTATCCGAACCAGCAAACAAATACCAAAGATTTCCCTATGTTCTCCTTCTTGTCGAATTTTTTTTTTTTATTAACGAGTCCCTGCTTTTTGTTGTTGTTGTTGTCGAATGTTGTTTCAGAAATTCGACACAAACAAAATAATACCACTCTACACGTTGTTATCTCCTTCTTGTGTGTTCAACTTGATCTCGTTATCTTGAAATCTCTGCGTTTCTTACACACATCTACTTGTTACCACGCCTTGGTAAATATGAATCAAATCTGTCTCGTCGTTTGATCCTTGCTGCAACGAAACAACCAATATTTTGGTTATACAGTTCCTTGCGCCTCTCGTTGTTGTTGTTCTTTTGTGTTAATATCGACACAAATTCCACACTCTTCTTTCCAAATGATCAAATAATACTACGTATACGCTTTTCTCAACCAACAACGCCCTTTGCTTTGTGTTCCTTTGCCTCGAACTAGTTCCTTTTTCTTACACAAAGTCTTCTCTATCTTCCTCGACACCAATACGCTTGATGCTATGCGTTTGCAACTCCTACGTAAAACAGATCGTGCACTATCTTTTCTACGCGTTTCCTTATTCAAAAACGTGTTTCCTTCGAAGATTTAAAAGAAAACAAGTTGTATCTCTTCTCGCTCAAAGGGGAGTAACGAATTGTTCTTCCTCTTGTCTTGCGTCTTTCTTTGGCTTCCCACTGATTTGTGTTGATTTCGTTATTGCAGAAATCGTTGTGATGATGTTGATGTATAATCCTTGCTCTTGATGCCAATTGTTGTCCCACTATCTTTGGATCGATATAATAAGTTGCAAAGTAATATGAATAAGTAAATCTAAATTGTCATTCAACCATTAAACGATTCTAATACATATGTATATATAAGGTTTGAATCGGTATGACCCAACCAATGTGTCCTTTCGGTTATAGTTCCAACCGGTATAACTAATAACTAACTTTTCAATAACTAACTTCTGTAACTAACTTTCGGTTACAAAGTTTCTAACTAACATCTTTGGTCCTTCGAGTTTTTGAGAAGCAATGAAGTGAGATTATTGGTTCACATTCAAGCTAGAGATAACATTGCTCATAATCTGTTGCATCGTAGTTCTTATAATCAATAAATTCTATTTCTTTTTTCTTTTAGACATTCGCATTTCAATTGTATTTCATATGAAATGTTCTTTTAGACACGTGTGTTTAAAGGTCTCTTTATGGTAGTGCCCATGAGATGGTCCTCGCTCCTCTAATCATAACATGTTTAAAAGGTTCTGAATGATCAAAATCAAAGAACCTACTCAAAAGACATTTGATCTCGAAAAGAGAATCGCTCATCCATTTATCATTTCATAAGACATGAATAATGAAGCCTTGCTAAAACAGAAATGAAACAACATTCAGACCATTTCATGCAATGAGAATTTGTACTTGATGTCTTGATGCATAACATCTTTTAATGTACGTTATGGATAATGTACTTGTGTCACAATGTAACTGTTTGAAACCATTTCCTAGTCATAACATGTTTAAAAGGATCATCCTTAAACAACCTACTCAAAAGAAGAGTATCAAACAAAAGAAGGGTATCAAAAACCATCATCTTGGACATAATTCCAGTTGACTTTAACTTGAAAAGAGCAATCAGTCCCTTCTAAACAATTTTGACTGCTATCTTCGGTTTGTGAAGGGAAAACGCAAAAGGTACTCAAAATTTGACGCCATGACTTAACTTCAATCAAGTAAGCTTGAAATTTAAGGGAGTCTTTCCTAGGCACGGCCATCTGAGATTTCTGAAGACGAATCGAGCCACTCTTAAGAACACCAGACTTCACTTCAAAGAGGGATGCCATGTAAAAAGTCTTCTCCAAAACATCACAGTCAGAAGGAAAGCCTTCATCGTAGTAGGCAACTATCTCTCCACTAAATTCTAAATTTTCAAGAGTCGAACTAAAAGTTATCTCAATGGTAGCATCCACCGCATCCTTTAATAGGATGTAGTGTATTCGTGCTTGCCCACCCTCGCCCTCAACGTCAAGATGACCACAGCTGCCATCTAAATTGAAGAGGAGAACGGAACAGAACGTAAACAGCTAGGATTTCCGAAGCTCAAACACCCGCCATTGATCATGTATACGGGATCAGTCCAGGGACGTCTAAATAACCCAACGTAACAAACATCAGGCCGATTTGTTAAGGTACTCCCTTCTGACCGCAATCCGTACGAATCTTCTAAATCAACATACCCAAACACCTTGATGACTTTAAGCTTACAATCTCACGGATTTACACGAAGATTGATAGAGAATGGCTCAAAGCGCGTATTTGGAATTCTAGGTGGCCGATTTATGCTGAAAATCAAAACAGCCAGAAAAATTAAATATAGTAAAATTACAACCATAGATAACTAAACTGTTTTCAACAATAAACAAAAACACTAGTTTAAATCTAATCCCTCACATTATCTTTATCTTAGCATTATTAGCATTTATTTTCAAAATCTCTGCTTCAATCTCTTCATTGAACATTCCCTCAATCTCGATTTCCTTGATCTCCGCTTTCTTGATCCTTTCCATATTCCTTTTCACAATCTCTTCTTCCAAGAGCTTTTTCATAATCTCTGCTTCCTTGAGCTCTTTCTTTGCTTCCTTGGTCTTTGCCATATTCTTTGCTTCCTTGGTCTAGTAACAAATATGTAAGAGCTAATATTATTTGCATGTAAAAGAAATGATGCCAAATCCATCAATACATTCTTAAAAGAGAAAAAATTATGTTGGCATTTGCAGTTAAAGTGGCAAGTAAAAGGCTAATGTGGTGATGAAAAAAAAAAGGCGAGAAAAAACGAACAAGAAGGTTGAAGCAGGGTTACATGCACTCGGTGCGCGAAGTGTGACTTTATACTAAGCAAACAAATAAGTAAATTATGAAGTGCAACTAGCCTTTACTTTCAAAACCATGTATCTTTTCTGTAAAAAATACTACTATTGCTAAAGAAAATGCTACTGTTGAATACTAATAGAGATGCTTCCAATTAAGGTAAGCTTTACTATTGCTCAGAAACAAGCTTGAAGCATAAAGGCATAAAAAGCATAGCGATGAAACAAAATCTTGAACTAACAAAAAGACCAGAATCTTTTAATCAACTCATGTAGGGTGGTCATAGCGACCATGTAAATCTATAGACTTCGGACTACGTTTACTTTGTGTTAGTATTAAATAACCAACAACTTGGAAATCTAGAGCGGAATAACACGATCTTGAAGAACACACACACACACACGTACACACACACATTATTGCAGTTTATGTATCGAAAAGCACGAGACAATAACCTTAACAGAACATTTGATTAAGCTTGAAAGAATGATCGTACATTAGCCCTCATCTCTATTTATAGAGTATGAGGGGGTAATAAACCACTCCTAAACCTCCTAGGAATCTAGTAGGCTGATACAAAGAAAAGGAAAGAAATTAAACCTTGGACTTGGGTTGGGATTAAGCAAATCCAACCGACACATTAACACATCCTAATCCTAACATACTTGGCTAATTAAAAAAAGTTTAAACTTAATTAAGACCAACATGTTCGTTCAAAACATATTTAAATTTTTATCCAAACTATAGTTAGTATATGTCCAGTTTCTTAATTTTATAATTTTTATCAAAGAGTAATAATAAGATGATAAACATGCATAATTCAAACTAAAAGATACAAATAACAGATTTCAAATCATAACGCAAAAATACACATGTTTATAAACAATATTAAAGTTAACAATACAATAACAATCGATCGACGAGATAAAAAAAAAGAAGAAGGTTACCGATAAATAAATTAGATGCGATTGAGTGATCAATATAATTTTAAAGATAATTATAAGGATCAATTAAAAATTATTATAGCTGAAGATTAGCTTAATAAAGGAGTAATCACTACAAGAATTATCACTTAACAAAAAAGTAACAGTTAAGGTACAATTGACTAGTTGTTTAGTGATATGCTATTTCATTAAGAGAAAATAAAATAAAATTATATCACTCTTTATTTTGACTAGTTTTTAGCATTTTTATCAACTTATTCTTTTATTACAAAAGATGGCGGTGAGGGTGGATTTGAAGTGTAGTAGTGCTTGCTTTTGATGAACGGGACAAGAGAATGATGAGATTATAATGGAAGTGAGTATTAACAAGATGGATAACATTAACTTTAACATTGCCATGGTGGATTTTGGTTGTTCTATATTTTTTGATGCATTGGTACCTCTTCGTTAAATAAATGGAGATGGAGCCAGTTGAACAATAATATGAGGCCCTGGGCCACAGCCCTTCCTGCCCACCCTTAACACCGGGCCTGTTGGTATGGTATATAAATATGGACGACCCTTGCATCTTATAAATTATCTATAAACTTATATCGATCACTCAATCGCATCTAATTTATTTATCGGTAACCTTCTTCTTCTTTTTTTTATCTCGTCTATCGATTGTTATTGTATTGTTAACTTTAATATTGTTTATAAACATGTGTATTTTTGCGTTATGATTTGAAATCTGTTATTTGTATCTTTTAGTATGAATTATATATGCATGTTTATCATCTTATTATTACTCTTTGATAAAAATTATAAAATTAAGAAACTGGACATATACTAACTAGTTTGGATAAAAATTTAAATATGTTTTGAACGAATATATTGGTCTTAATTAAGTTTAAACTTTTTTTAATTAGCCAAGTATGTTAGGATTAGGAATTGTTAATGTGTCGGTTGGATTTGCTTAATCCCAACCCAAGTCCAAGGTTTCTTTCCTTTTCTTTGTATCAGCCTACTAGATTCCTAGGAGGTTTAGGAGTGGTTTATTACCCCCTCATTCTCTATAAATAGACATGAGGGCTAATGTACGATCATTCTTTCAAGCTTAATCAAATGTTCTGTTAAGGTTATTGTCTCGTGCTTTTCGATACATAAACTGCAATAGTGTGTGTGTGTGTGTGTACGTGTGTCTGTGTGTTCTTCAAGATCGTGTTATTCTGCTCTAGATTTCCAAGTTGTTGGTTGTTTAATACTAACACAAAGTAAACGTAGTCCGAAGTCTATAGATTTACATGGTCGCTATGACCACCCTACATGAGTTGAATAAAAGATTCTGGTCTTTTTGTTAGTTCAAGATTTTGTTTCATCGCTATGCTTTTTATGCCTTTATGCTTCAAGCTTGTTTATGAGCAATAGTAAAGCTTACCTTAATTGGAAGCATCTCTATTAGTATTCAACAGTAGCATTTTCTTTAGCAATAGTAGTATTTTTTTACAGAAAAGATACATGGTTTTGAAAGTAAAGGCTAGTTGCACTTCATAATTTACTTATTTGTTTGCTTAGTATAAAGTCACACTTCTCGCACCGAGTGCATGTACACGCACCACCATTAGTTACCACCCTGCTTCAACCTTCTTGTTCGTTTTTTCTCGCTTTTTTTATTTATTTTTATTTTTATTTTTTATTTTTTTTTAATTTTTTTTTGCATCACCACATTAGCCTTTTACTTGCCACTTTAACTGCAAATGCAAATGCCAACACCATTTTTTCTCTTTTAAGAATGTATTGATGGATTTGGCATTATTTCTGTTACATGCAAATAATATTAGCTCTTACATATTTGTTACTAGACCAAGGAAGCAAAGAATATGGCAAAGACCAAGGAAGCAAAGAAAGAGCTCAAGGAAGCAGAGATTATGAAAAAGCTCTTGGAAGAAGAGATTGTGAAAAGGAATATGGAAAGGATCAAGAAACTGGAGATCAAGGAAACCGAGATTGAGGGAATGTTCAATGAAGAGATTGAAGCAGAGATTATGAAAATGAACAGGGAGGAGAAAAAGCTCAAGGAAGCAAAGAATATAGAAAAGATGAAGGAAGCCGAGATTATAAAAAAGATCAGGAACATGATTAAGGTAGAGTGTCTGGAAAGGGTAGTAGTCGAGATAATGAGAAAGGAAGCCAAGGTTTTGAATATTGAAAAGATCAAGGAAGAGGAGAAGGAGAATACATCATCAATGGCTTCAGATTCTACATCAAGAACAAAACATGTAAGTCTATTATTAACCTACACTTTTTCATGTTACTAGCCTCAAGGCCCGCCCGATGGGCGGCTCTAAGAATTTGCTTAAGTTAATATGTGATGGAATTTTTTTTGATACAAACACATTCGAAAGACATTATATGTGTGTGTGTGTGTGTGTGTGTGTGTGTGTATATTTACACTTGCTTTTTTATTACAGTCTAAGATAGGTTCGGTAAGAAGAGCAGCCGCGACACTGTTTGATGCCTCAATGGAACGGTGTGATTTCAGTAATATTAAACGACGGTCTTTGATTTTCTCTTGCACTAAGGAGGAGTATGGTGATTACACGTGGTATGTGTTGTTTATGATATTTGTGCGTATTTACTAATTTGTTTTACCTTCTTTTTTTTTTTCCTCCTGAATGATGAGAAATGTGCATTTGGTAATAGCGACAATGTATTGAGGATATGGCCTAAACTAAGAGAAATTGGTACAAAGCTTCAAGGACCAAAAGATGTTGGAAAGGTAATGTTTGTTTGTCAATCATGTTTTTTGAGTATACTGATTTTTTTTAAAGAGTGTAATTATATGTTTCACTGTGGTATCCGTAGGAAATCAAGAGAAATCTTCTGCAATCTGACATGATAGAGGGAACACCCTCCTTGCATGGTGCTGGTTTTCTATCTTTCAAGATTTCAGGGAAATGGATAGCAAAGGTTGTTTTTTCTTCTTCTTTTGTCTTTTCCCAACTCTTTCAAAACATACATTGCAATTTTCTTGTTTACACATTTTTCCTGCAGAGAATTCATAGGATGTTGATAGAAGGCATCGAAACATGGGCACCAGAAGTTCTTTTGGAGAGAGCAATAGTAACATTTCCGTCACTGGATATAGCCGAGGGAATGCATATGGACATGTTGCGATGCCGTTACATCTGCCGCTCATTAACTCGTATGTTTCAGTATTGTCAAGTTGAGGTATATTTTCAGTTCTACTAGCTATTTACATTATATTAACACTTGATTAAGCACTTCTGCAATAATAGCTGAGTCTTGTGTTTGCTTGTTACTGTTCCATTGGTTGCTGCAAGGTTAACATGAGCTGTTTGGCTTGATGTAGTCTGCAACTTTGCTGAACCTTGAGAGCTGCCTTTATTGTCCCCTTTAGAGCAAATTGATTCAAAATATTTTTCTCCTGTTTGATATATAATAGGCTTACTTTGAAGTTTATGAGTTCAAAATATTCTATTTATTTCAGGCGAGTCACATGGATTTAGCTCGAAACATAATTAAGATTGAAGAAAGAGGAGAACTTGTGATTTACAGTAAAGCTCAAGGAGGACAGAAATCCTTTGTCAAAACGGAGAGTGGTCAAGGTTTAGGAAATGCTTCTAAAGATCTCGGTGCATTGCGGTACGTCAAATTTGTGAGTTTATAGAAATGTATATATCGCATATATAATATATTTATATGAATTGTCTGCATTTGTAGGTATGGAGTTGAAAAGCTTAACGCACAGTGGCTACTATATGTGACTCCTGTTGCCAAAAAGGAGTATATTGAAATGTGTATTACTGTAAGTAACTTCTCCGCATCAGCATAACTTTTAACTTGTTAAAAAAACAGAGTGAAATTGACTTTTTTTTTTTTTTTTTTTTTTTCTCTTTCAGGCTGCTAAAGATGCAGGGTGGCTCTCAAATGCTCATCTCAAACCCCCCTACGCAACTTATGTAGGCTATCGAAGTTGTACTACTAAACTCGAGAACTTGATTTACAAGTTAAACAAAGCTAAAGCTCTTCATAAGGTGGCCTCTTTTGTGTTACGAGGTATGCAGGATATTGTTCAACTATTCTCTATTATTGTTTTCATGTATTAATAATGTGATTACCGGAGTTATTTTGTTACAAAAATCATTTAAACTTTCTTAACCAACTAGACATGTTTTCAATCTAGCTTTGACCTGTTTTGTTTTTGGTCGAAATTGTACTTTTTCTTAACCAACTAGAGATAAAAACATGTATCAACTAGAGATAAAAATTATACTCTTTCTTAAGATGGCTATGTCTAAAAAAAATATTCTTTTTATCAGGTCATGCTGCTAATTATAGTGCTCGAGACGTTTTAGAGTGCGCCATTCAGTAAGCTCTTATCATAATTTAACCCTTATTGTACTTATGCTGTCAGTATTAATGATACTTAGTAGAATGGTAAATGTTAATTTCCTATGAAGTTGATGTAATCAGTTTTTTTTTTTTTTTTTTTTTTTTTTTTTTTTTTTTTTTTTTTTTTTTTTTTAAATATTGAATTCAACAAACACTGGCTATTTTCTTTGTTTAAAACTAGATACCCTTTTAGGAGTTTCATACTTAATTTTGTATTTAGTGCTTTGCGTTTGTGTTCTTAACAGGTATACATTTTTGAAAACCCCTAGAATGGCCGATTGCACTTTCAATGTAGATGAGATACTTGATGAGCATGTACGTTCTTCCCTTGCTATGTGATGTTCCATGGAGTATTTCTCATCAATTCCAAATCTTTACACCGAACTTGTTTTTGATCTGCTCAAATTCATTTGTAAACAGGGAGACACCTTTTTATATCTACTGAATACTCAAGCTAGGATTCAATCAATTACTAATAAATCTCGTAATGACATCTCCGAGTTAAAGAATGTTGTAAGAACAATGCTGTTACAGCTTTCTCATCTTGTCCCCAATTTTTTTGCTTTCTTGTTCTTGAATATTAAGTTAACGGATATTGTAATTTAATGTTACAACTTTCTCATCTCGGCCCTAATTGTTTGCAACAGGCTTCAGAGTTGAAATTGGAGAAAGATGACCTATTAATGAAGGGGGAAGAACGTGATTTGGCACTCCAAATACTCGATTTTGCTGAGGTACCACTTTGAACATACATCCTATTTGAAGTTATAAAAGCCTATTTTGGGATTGATTACTGCGTTTTATTTCTTTTGGTTACTCGAACATTATAGTTTCTTCTAATATGCTCTTAAATGTATGGTTACGCTAAACTGAAGTGGAATGTGATTTTTATGAGTTTTCCTAATTTCGTAAGAATGATTCTGTATATTATATTATTGTATTAATAATCCGACATTCCTTTTCAGGTTCTTCAAGGGTCTTGTTTTTCCGTGTTGCCGCATCTTCTGTGTAAATATCTTTACAATCTATCTGAGATATTCAACCGTTACTTCGTTTCCACTGTTGCGCGAGGTATATTTACTTGCACACTGAATTTAATTTCCACTCCTCTTGAAAAGACACGTGATTAGAGGTGGCAATTTCTGACCCGACACGAAACCCGACCTGAAACCGACACAAAAATTAACAGGTTCGGGTTGAGCTAAATAGATTGTGGGTCAGATTTGGGTCGACATATCTAACCCGTTTATTAAACAGGTCAGATTCGGGTTGGGATAAAATAAACGGGTCGACCCGCCAACCCGTTTAAGTTTTTTTCTTAATTAAAAATTATTTGTATTTAATTATACGGGTTAAATGGATTAAACGGGTCGACCGACAAACACGTTTAACCCATTTAACTCGTGTAATGTGCTAACTGTTATATATTAAACGGATTAAATTGGTCAACTCGAAACCCGTTTAACATATTCAACCAATGTAACCTATTTAACCTGTCAACCTAAGTATATATACGGGTTAAATGGGTCAGGTTCGGGTTACGTGTAAACAGGTTAGGGTTGAAATAGCTGACCCGATGATTTAAATGGGTCAGGTTCAGGTTGGGGTTTTCTGACCCACCAACCTGACAACCCAAACCCGCCAACCCGAACCCGACCCGAATTGCCACCCCTACACGTGATCGTTTAGCATAACTTTGGAAGTTTTGGCAGGCCGGAGAAGCATATTTCCCTTGTTGCTGTGTGAGGCAACAAGAGTTGTGATGGATACGTGTTTTCATCTTTTGGAGATCACTCCGGTACGTGCATTATCTACTAAAAGTACTACAGTAGCATAAAAAGACAAAGATGGTCACAATTCCACAATCTATAACGAGTTTTAAACTCCTTTTTCTGTGTGTGTAGCAATCGTTTAAAAACGAGTTAGGAGTGACCCGACTGCTGTATGGAGCACAATTATCCGTGGAGCCACCCATTGACGTTGGCAGGTAATTACCGGTTCTAAGTTTATTTTATCTCATACAATTTAAGTAAAATATAGTGTTGTTTGCATAAAGTAATGTACCTTCCTAGTATGCCTTTTAAAAATGATTTGTGTAAAGTTTGGGTCATTTTGTAATATTATAGAGAAATAAAACTAAAATTATGTATAAATTTAAGAACTGTAATAGTTTTTTTTTAATCATTTTTAAAAGACTCGTTTATGGATGTTTTTGGTCATGAAATCTCCCAAACCGGCTAAAAAGCTACGAGTATCTTTTAGCGACTCAGAGTTTCAACAGTTGTAAATTTGAGTTTTTAAAAGATAGTTTTGTTTGGGTCAATAAAGTAGTTTGTCACTAGATGGTTCAACATCAAAATGTTGCCAACATCGACTTGAATAAAGTAGTTGATTAACCATGTCTTTGCTTTGGGTTGGATCTGGATGTATCGAGCGATGATCCTACAGGTGTAGTAGAATTGTCATCGACTCGTTATAGGACTAATAATGCTAAGATAAAGATAATGTGAGGGATTAGATTTAAACAAGTGTTTTTGTTTATTGTTGAAAACAGTTTAGTTATCTATGGTTGTAATTTTACTATATTTAATTTTTCTGGCTGTTTTGATTTTCAGCATAAATCGGCCACCTAGAATTCCAAATACGCGCTTTGAGCCATTCTCTATCAATCTTCGTGTAAATCCGTGGGATTGTAAGCTTAAAGTCATCAAGGTGTTTGGGTATGTTGATTTAGAAGATTCGTACGGATTGCGGTCAGAAGGGTGGACCTTAACAAATCGGCCTGATGTTTGTTACGTTGGGTTATTTAGACGTCCCTGGACTGATCCCGTAGACATGATCAATGGCGGGTGTTTGAGCTTCGGAAATCCTAGCTGTTCACGTTCTGTTCCGTTCTCCTCTTCAATAGGGATTTCTATGGATCTCACAGCTGTTAATGAAAAAGAGAATGATCTTGCTCCAATTTGCAAGTACTGGGATGATTTGGACTTATCGAGATTTCGGGACAGCAATTTAGATGGCAGCTGTGGTCATGTTGACGTTGAGGGCGAGGGTGGGCAAGCACGAATACATTACATCTTATTAAAAGATGCGGTGGATGCCACCATTGAGATAACTTTTAGTACCACCCTTGAAAATTTAGAAGTTAGTGGAGAGATTGTTGCGTACTACGAGGAAGGCTTTCCTTGTGACTGTGATGTTTTGGAGAAGACTTTTTACATGGCGTCCCTCTTTGAAGTGAAGTCTGGTATTCTTAAGAGTGGTCCCATTCGTCTTCAGAAATCCCAGATGGC
The DNA here is from genome assembly GCA_030686995.1 of Artemisia argyi. Taxonomy (NCBI): domain Eukaryota; kingdom Viridiplantae; phylum Streptophyta; class Magnoliopsida; order Asterales; family Asteraceae; genus Artemisia; species Artemisia argyi. The sequence goes on along the minus strand of CM060695.1, from coordinate 24,244,790 downwards.
CGTGCCTAGGAAAGGCTCCCTGAAAGTTCAAGCTTACTTGATTGAAGTTAAGCCATGGCGTCAAATTTTGAGTACCTTTTGTGTTTTCCCTTCACAAACCGAAGATAGCAGCCAAAATTGCTTAGAAGGGACTGATTGCTCTTTTCAAGTTAAAGTCAACTGGAGCTATGTCCAAGATGAGGTTTTTTGATACTCTTCTTTTGATTGATACTCTTCTTTTGAGTAGGTGGTTTAAGGATGATCCTTTTAAACATGTTATGACTAGGAAATGGTTTCAAAATTGCATGAAATGGTCTGAATGTTGTTTCATTTCTGTTTTAGCAAGGCTTCATTATTCATGTCTTATGAAATGATAAGTGGTTTTTTAATTCTTTTGACCTGTCAATTCGTTGGTGGCCTGGTTCAAGTGATAAAGGGTCTTCTGTTATGTTATGGTGTGGGCCAGAGTGGAGGATCTCATTCGATTATTTGTGGACTGGAGCTAAGAAGGATGTGGGCTGGATTTACCTAGTCATGAAGCCTAAAGACATTTTGGAGTTCTATGGTTATTTGTTTTGTAGACATTGTTTTTATTATTATAGCCTAGCGTTGATGATAGTTAGTTTATGTATTGGCACGTATAGGCTAGTTTCGTTATTATGCATATTCCCGAAACATGTTTTGGGGATGTCATTTGGACTTGCTTATATGGGTATGGACAACACAAATTGACTTATTCATTTGCTACTATATTTACTCACTTTAGCATATGATAAGCATCATACTATTAGTTCATTTAAAATAATTTTTGATAACTTGTTCCATTATGACCTAAAGCCATAGGTATCATGATCTGCGCAATGAAGTTCAAGATGTATTTTGTTATATCATTCATAGGAATTACTATAATTCAAAGCTTTACTGCCCATTAACTTACCATTTGCTGTTACATATAAATCAAGTTACAAATGTTGTGTACATTAAGGGGGTGTTTTTTTTAAGCTTATAAGCTTTAATTTTTCGGCTTATTTTGAGACTTTTGGCCTTCTATAAGTTTATCATATAAAAATAAACTTATATAAGCCCACAAGTCTCAAAATAAACAAAAAAATTAAAGCCTATGATATATAAGTCAGAAACACAAATAAGATCATAAGCCACATATAAGCTTAAACAAACACCCCCTAAAAGCCCAAATACATAAAGTTAAAAGTAAATTGCAAAAATTGCCCTTGTGGTTTGGCTAAATTGCATGTTTCATCCGTATAGTTCGAAAAGTGCAAACAACCTCCCTGTAAAAAAACCTTAGATTTGATTTCATCCTTGATCAAGCTGGTGTGTGCGTGTGCGCACGCGCACATGCATGCGTGTGTTTGTTGTTAGATGCGGTCTATGGATACTATCAATCATGGTTTTGAAGATGGGGAAATGATTCCTATTTTATAAAGTAGGAAAGTTGCCTACTTTCCTTTGTAAAGGAAGGAGGAAAACATGTATTAGTGATATAATGAAGGAGCTTAATTGTAAATATTTTTAAATGACTATGAATGTGGATGAAGAAATATCGGTTGTATTTTTTTAATGATATTGAAAATTATGGAGATGATTAAATTTTATTAAAAAAAAGTCAAAATTAAATAAATTAGAAAGAAAACAAGACTATCGCAATCATTTCAGTTTGACGAAAGACAAAATCAAACCTAAAGTTTCGCCACAGGAAGGTTGCTCGCACTTTTCGAACCATACAGACGGAACATGCAATTTGAACAAATCACAAAGACGATTTTGCAATTTACTCTAAAGTTAATGATTCAATCACCCATCCTTTAGTCGACTTGTGAAACATCTATAAAAGTTGAATAATGTATGAGCATGATTGCTAGAAGTATTTGTAAAACAAAAAAAATAAATAACAGCAAATAGTCACTTGTCAAATGGCTCAACTCGCCAATTTGAGAAACTAAGGACACATCAATATCTTTATGTAATAGTTCGATGCAAATGATACTAAATACAACTCAAAAAAATATAAAGTAAGATAATTTTTAATTAGGTAGTCTTAATTTTTAGTATAGGGTAAGAAGAGTTTGTTTTTGTTTATCGTTTGTTATTCTATATATAATTATATGCCTTGTTAAAAAAAATTAAAAAATAAATAAAATAAAATAAAAATTGGGGTATGTTGAAATAACTATACGCGCTGCCACACTTCTTCTTTGAGTACTTGAAGAAGGTCTACGGAGTAAGTGAAGAAGGAATAAGATAGTAGAAATGTATTTGGTTAACACCTGAATTTATTCATAAGTGTTATTTTGAACAATGTTCCATGACTTGCTCAAGTGGTAAGTCAGTTGAGCTTGTCATAAAAAGTTAAGGGTCCAACTATTGTATAGATACACAGACATTTAGGGGTGATGATTAGGGAAGGATCGGAAACTGAAAGTGATAAGCTCTAGTGCACCATTTGGTTCATGAAGGGGAAAAAGTGTCATATTCCAAACTATAAGCATTTAAGCATAAGCTTATTTTCAGGGTTATGAGCATATTTTTCGTAAGCCCAATTTTTCGGCTTAGTTTTTACTAGCCCATTTTAAAGTGTTTGGTTAAGCTTATTGTAGGTGCTTAATAACATATGTAAAAGGGCTTATAACTTTTTATGGAAAAACTAATACTGTAGCTATTAGTTATGATGCATCACATATCATATACAATTATCTCAGCTGAGCATTGGCTTTTGAGCAGCTTAAATCATCAACAGACTTAGAGAATCATGAGCTTATTTTGCATAAGACCCAATTTTTGGCTTAGGGGATGTTTGGGTAAGGCTAATATAGGTGCTTATAGGCATCTTTGGAAAAACTAATAAGCACTTTGAACATGTTTATTTTTTGGGGCTTGTAACTTTTAATGGTATGAAATAAGCTTAATCTATTGGAATGAAGCTCTTTGTGAACACATAAGCATTTAAGCATAAGCTTACCCAAACACCCCCTTATTTACTAGCTTATGAGCTTACATCCTGTTTTTAATCATAATAATAAGCGAAACAGTATAAGCTCATAAGCCCGAAAATAATCTAAAACAAACACCCTTTTAAGGCTAGTTAAGCATTGGCTAATTATCTATGATCCGTCACACATTATATATAGGATCACTAAGTATGTTGTTTTCATATTATCTGATTCCAAGTGTTAGCTTTTAAATCTTAGTATATAATTATAATGTTTATTTTTGTTTGGGGGAGGAAGTCAACGAGTTTGATTAAGTGAGGTTATGTATTTGGTTTTCCATATGGGATATTCAGAATAAAGTACTAATGTGTTACAAATCTCATGTTTGCAGAATTCGCACAATACAGATCTCTTTAATTGCAAAACCTCAAAATCTGAGCAGCTTTAATAATCAATATGGAGAAGCATCCAAATGTGTCAATGGACACCGTGTTTAACTGTGTGATTCCGTACATACATGACGGTGATGACCGCAACTCTGTTTCTTTGGTTTCCGTAAATGGTATGAGCTCGATTGTATTGCACGTAAGCACGCAACTGTCCACCTGTTTTACTCACCCACTCCGTCTCGTTTGCACCAACGGTTTCCATTTCTCGAGTCCCTAACCTTAAAGGGATTGCCAATTGGGTATCCGCATTTTCATGATATTGACATCACCCCATGGATTCAAGAAATATCTGTTTCTTTTAAGTGCTTGAAAGCCTTACATATCTGTCGTATGGTTGTTGGTGATTCGGATCTCGAGCTCTTGGCTAGAACCCGTGGTAAAGATTTAAGGGGTTTGATGATAGATCGCTGCAAAGGGTTTTCCACTGATGGATTATTGCATATCGGTAAGTACTGTAATAATCTGAGAACATTGTCTATAGTAAATAATCTATTGGTTGGTCAGAGAGATGGGAAATGGTTGCACGAATTGGCTTTGCATAACACTGGCATTGAATCATTAGATATTAGGCGTTGTGTTAGTGAATATGATGATAAAGATCTTACAACTCTTGCAAAAAATTGTAGTCAGTCTCTTGTAACTCTGAAGTTATCTGGATTGCATGAAGTAGATTTCTTAAGCTATGCTGTTAGGTTAGATGATTTTTCTAGTGGTAAAAAGGATGAGGATGAGGATACTATTCGTTTCAAAATTCCTCCAAATTTGTGTTGTGTGGATGCATATTTCCTGACCAAACATTGGTTTCCGTCTGTACTAACCCGTGCACATCAGATAAGGGAATTGAATCTTAGTAGTGTAGATTTGGATGTTGATAGCCAATGTTTCTTGATTCAGAGGTGTCCCAACTTAGAAGTTCTCTATATCAAGGACTTTGGGGACATGGGATTGCAAGTTATTGGTCAGTGTTGCAAAAAATTGCGCCAATTCAAGAATTCTGGGCTGGTGACTCAAACGGGGCTCATTACTGTGGCACAAGGATGTCCTGAATTGGAACGTTTACATATTCAACTAACGCATATTTCAAATGAAATTTTGGAGTGTATAGGAACTCATTTGAAGAACCTCCGTGATTTCCATATGGCTTTGACTCATAATTATAGTAAAACAACTTTACCACTAGACAATGGGATCCGAGCAATGCTAATTGGTTGCAGAAAACTTGAAAGGCTAGTTATCTACTTTCGTCTTGGAGGATTAACGGATATTGGTTTAGGGTATATTGGGAAGTATGGTCATAATCTGAGACATCTCTTTCTTAGTGGTTGTATAATAGAATCTGATGCGGGAGTTGTAGAGTTATCAAAGGGGTGCCCAAAATTGAGAGAGCTAACTTTGGATGGCCGTTCATTTAGTGAGCAAGAACTTGTCACCATTTTGTTTAATATACAGTCGCTAAGGTATCTGCGGGTTTGCATGGTATCTCGTGATAATCCTTTGGCAATGACCCGTCCTAATTTTGAACAAGGTTAATTAGACCATATAATTCCTTTGGCAGTGACCATATAATCTTAATAAAGAATTTCAAATACCGCATTACTAAAACATTTATAAAACAATTAGACCATATAATTCCTCGAAACGCCATCTTATTACTAAATCAATAAACCTCAACACCTCAAATCATCTCAAGAAATCCCAAATCTAATAATCATCTGAAATATCTCATAATACCTCAAAATAATAGAAGATGCTTCGGCTTGGCGGGCTGGCGGCCAGTGGTCAAGGATCATTTTCTATAAAAATTCGGTTATAGTTTAGGTGTTTATTTACCTAGTTCTCTATAACCTTGGCTCTGATACCAATCTGTAACACCCCCAAAATTTGATACAGCGGAAGACTTAACAAGCTTTCGGGGTGCTACGGGGATTGGTATCCAACACAAGACATAATAGAATGAGATAAAGTAAACATAATAAAAACACAACCAAAACGGGTTTTTAAAGTTTACATTTATCCCAACATCATACAGAGTCAGGCCCAAAAGAAATAAACGTAGGTCCACAATTAAATATCAGAGTTTAGAAAAATGGATCCATAAACCAGGAGCCTTAGCCGAGCCTTCCAATCCATGCATCCATATCATCACTTAATTACCTGAGAAAACGTGCTAAAAGTCAGCTTTCACTGGTGAGATCATAGGTTTAAATTCATCTAACAATATAGTGGACATATACGCAAAACGCTTGCTAGCTAGACTAAGGATTCACTAAAAGCCTGCGGATACCCTCCGCTCCAACATAACACACGGATACCCTCCGTTCTAACATAGATATTCGGGTAACCCCCGCAATACCAATAAATACTCAGATAACCTCCGAAGTATTAATAACCTATAGGTGCACGCTACAGTATCTAAATAAGCCAACCTTGAATAGTACACACGAACCGTGTGACTAAAGCTGACAATACAAATAAGCCAACCTTGAATAGTACACATAAAATATATGTGACTAAAGCTGACAATACATCCTAGTCCATACGCATAGCAAGTTTAGAAAGCATATAAAAGCGATAATAGTCCACATAAAACAATTTGCACGTTTCTCACCCCAAGTATTGAAAACATAGTTCAAGAGTAAAAGTGGGGCTATGACTCACCTCAAGTCCAGAAATCGGCAAGAAGAAATCGGTAGAAGTAAGATGTATAATAACTCACAAGACGGCAACTACGGACTCGGCACGACCTAACAATATCAAATCGTTCAGAAATCATTTCCTCAAAATCAAGATATTCCCTAACCCGGACGTATTCCGTTTTATTTTCCGAAAATCCATTTCGTAATAGTTTGGCGTTTTTACGTTTGGTATCCATACGGGTGGTGGGTAGACACAAACAAACCAAAGAGGTCACACAAAAGAATAATAAAAATAAACTATAGATCTAATATTAGCCCGATATATTATTTAAATAAATCGTCAAAGTTTATCAAATCCGTCGATTTGATAATCCTCATATTTATTTACGTAACCTACCGTTCCAAGATTACACCCAATCCTAAAGCACATAGCACATAAATATTATATGGTATATATCGTAGTTTAATAAACTCCTTATATACATCGTCAAATTGGCCAGATTTCCCGATATATATAAATATAGCAATTTATTATCCTTTACATATACCACAACCTATGGGCGTCGTAGGATACGATGCCCATTAATATACTCATTTCGTATAGCCAAATAACTCGGTTCAACCTTTCGGTTAAGTAAGTTATTTAGTTATAGAAAATGTTTATATTAATCGTCACATATCCGTGACAACACAAAAGTCACAAACAATAACTTACCTGGACTCAAGTGACCACGACTCCGCATAACTCGATAGGTTTACTCTTTATATATATAAAATAACATTTCATTTAATATTTAGTAATCGTCGAGAATTTCTCGTTTTATAATACTTATTTATGATAATACTTCCAATAATATTACGCTACTCTCGTAGCCTAATATATTTAGTCATATTATTTATAATATGACTCGTGATTCTTATTATTATTAATATACGCATTTATACAATTATATATACGTTATTCACGTCTCTATATTCATATAAACGTTTATATTACTAATAATTATTATTACGAGTTTTATTATTTATGTTTTAGATTGTAAATAGTTATCGAGTCATACGAAATGGTCACATGTCCGAGTCATGACTCTCGGCTCAATGTCCAAGTCCAAAATAATATGAAAAGTCATAATAATCAATACATCTCCGTCCAAAACAATCCCAATCCACGTGCTACAACAATAGGGTCCGACTACGGCACCCGACTAAACTATCTCCATTATTCTAAGTGACCGTCTCACAATCGGTCCCCAATCACACTTTTCGTCAACAACTTCTCAATACCAAAATCCATTGTCGAGACCAAACGTGGTATCGACCCACAAGTATTCGGCCAAATAATCAACCAAGCCAAATCCAAAACCAAGTTAACAACAAAAATCATAAGGAAACAAATATAACCAAAGTTCACATTTGGGATGGTTTACCAAGCCAAACCCGAGTCTACTCGACTCAAATGAGTCTCGGTACACACCACGAGCCACAATGGCTCGAACCAAAATCAAGGGGTCACAAGTAAAGCTCCAAGGAGCACACCCAAATGCCAAGTCGACCACAAGGGTCTCGGCAACAACAACCAATATACGGCATCGAGCCGTGACTCCAATGAGTCAAACCAAAACCAACGCAAGCAAGAACATGAGCCACAATTTCAAGACCCAAAAGTGGCAAGCAATCGAGCCCCATGGCTCGGATTAACAACCAAGCCGTGAGTCTTAGACTCACGGTTCGAATCGAACCATCAAGAAAACCAACCCGGATACCTAACCTTTAAGAAAACGTGTTTCCATCAAAAACCCATAAGTATTACACGTTTTTATATGAAGACCCAACCGAATCTCATCAAGTCGTGACCCTTGGTCACGTTTTTATCAAAAATACGAGTAAAACTCGTCTCACCTTCGATCTATAAAACTCCAACCGTGATAACCCTTCCAAAAACAACGAATGGTGGTGAAAATAGTGGTGATTCGAGATGAAAAATGGAGTTATGGGGCGCGTGTAGGGGTAGATCTAAGAGATTTGGTGATGGGGAGTTAGGAAATGGTGGTGGTGTTGAATGGTGGCCGGCGGTGACAGTGGTGGTGGCCGGTTTTTATGGGGCGGCTAGGGTTTGTCAAGAAGAAGAAAAGAGAGAGAGATGTGGGAGTGAGGGTGTTGGTGTGTTGTTTATGAACCGAACCACAAGGACCCATGTTATTAACTCTTTTTTTTTTTTTTTTTTTAAAGTTTTAAATAATAATAATAATAATAATAATAATAATAATAATAATAATAATAATAATAATAATAATAATAATAATGATAATAATAATAATAATAATAATAATAATAATAATAATAATAATAATAATAATAATAAAAATATTACTAATAATTATGAGTGGGTAAAGAAATGGGTAAGTGTAAAACATACGGCCCGAAACCCGAACTCATTTCAAACGTTTAATATCTCACGAAACATCCCGTAAATAATTAAATGTAGTCGGACTCGTAAAATCGAGTCATAAAATTTCATGTTAGGTAATCCTAGTGCCGGAGTCAACGTAGTACCAAGTGAGAATTTTAAAAATACATCACCAAGTAAATTTCCATAACGAATCCTTAAAATAACTCTCGAATCCCATAACGACATAAAATATAATTAACCATAAAATTGGTCTTACAAGTTCGTTGCGAATAAAAATTCCAAATAAAATTTATAAACGAACTTTAACGTAATGCGGGTTTTCAAAATGGCTCCCTAAATTGCCGGTTGTCACATCCTCCCAGTCTCAGAAGAAACCCGTCCCGGGTTTCTCTCAGAACAATTCGTCTACGAAGTGAAAAGCTTCGGATATCTCTTCCGGAACTCGTCCTCACGTTCCCACGCGAATTCTGGTCCGTGTCGGGAATTCCAACGAACCTTGACGAGCGGAATGCGACTTCGCTTGAGTCGTTTAACCTCACGATCTAAAATTTCAAGTGGCTCTTCCACAAAATTCAATTTCTCATCAATACGAATATCCTTCATCGGAATAATAGGCATCTCATCAGAAAGACATTTCTTCAAATTACTAACGTGAAACACGTCGTGAACTTTACTCAGTTCATGTGGTAATTCCAACCTATAAGCCACGGGCCCAATTCTTTCTAAGATAAGAAATGGTCCAATGTAGCGTGGGTTGAGTTTTCCACGTTTCCCGAAACGTATCACACCCTTCCAAGGCGAGACTTTCAGCATCACTTTGTCTCCAACCTGGAACTCTAAGGGTTTACGTCTCTGATCGGCGCAACTTTTCTGCCTATCTCTGGCTGCTTGCAACCGATCACGAATCTGAGTTACTTTCTCCGTAGTCTCCAAGATAAGTTCAGGGCCTGTGAGTTGGCTATCTCCAACTTCCGCCCAACCAATAGGCGAACGACATTTTCGGCCATACAAAGCTTCAAATGGTGCAGCTTTAAGACTTGTGTGGTAGCTATTATTATAGGAGAATTCCGCAAGGGGTAGGTACTTCTCCCAGCCTTTACCAAAGTCTATGATACATGCACGAAGCATATCCTCTAAAGTCTGAATGGTCCTCTCACTTTGACCATCGGTTTGGGGATGATATGCAGTACTCATATCAAGTCTCGTCCCCAAAGCCGTTTGAAGTGATCGCCACAAAGCTGACGTAAAGCGGCTATCGCGATCAGAAATAATCTATATCGGGACTCCATGACGAGAAATAATGTCCTTCACATACAACCTCGCAAGTTTATCCACACTATCATCTTCACTAATTGCTAGGAAATGAGCAGACTTAGTCAGACGATCCACAATTACCCAGATAGCGTCACAACCGCTAGCTGTCCTCGGTAATTTGGTAATAAAGTTCATTGTAATCCGCTCCCATTTCCAGACTGGAAGTTCTGGTTGCGTCAATAATCCTGACGGTCTTTGATGTTCGACTTTAACCTTAGAACATGTCAAGCACTTACTAACATACGATGCTATATCTGCCTTCATGTTTGGCCACCAATATAACTTCTTAAGATCCTGGTACATCTTATCAGACCCAGGATGAATAAAATACCTTGACTTATGCGACTCATGCATAATCAACTCCCGAATTCCTCCATATAAAGGTACCCAAATCCGATCTCCAAAACATAGTAATCCATCAGAACGCTTAACAAATCCTTTCTCATTCTCAGCCATCCCAAATATGTTCTCAGCAGATCGGTTTTCTATTTTCAACGCTTCCGTTTGAGCTTCAAGTATTTGAGACGGTAACGGCGATACGATAGTCATCCCCAGTGACCTAACTCGTAACGGTGGTATTCTTTCTTTTCGACTAAGAGCATCAGCAACAATGTTTGCTTTACCAGGATGGTAGCGAATTTCGCAATCATAATCGCTTAGCAACTCAATCCAACGTCGTTGTCTCATGTTGAGCTCTTTTTGATTCAAGACGTGTTGTAGACTTTTGTGGTCAGTGAACACAACACACTTTGTTCCATACAAGTAATGTCTCCATATCCTCAAGGCGAAAACCACAGCACCTAACTCCAAATCATGGGTGGTGTAGTTTTTCTCATGGTTTTTGAGCTGTCTGGAAGCATAAGCTATCACTTTCTCTCGTTGCATTAACACGGCTCCCAAACCTTTATGTGAAGCGTCACAATAGACGACGAAGTCCTCGTTACCTTCAGGTAACGCTAAGATAGGAGCACTACACAACATCTTCTTAAGTAATTGAAATGCTTCCTCTTCTTTATCTCCCCATTCATACGTAACACTCTTTTTAGTCAATTTGGTTAATGGTTTAGCTATCTTCGAAAATCCCTCGATGAATCTTCGGTAATAACCGGCTAAACCTAAAAATTGACGAACTTCTGTTGGGGTCGTAGGTGCAGCCCAATCTTTTATTGCTTCAATCTTAGCAGGATCCACATGGACTCCTTGTCTATCAATTACATGACCCAAAAATTGTACCGTCGGAATCCAAAATTCACATTTCAAAAACTTGGCATACAGTTTCTCCTTCATGAGCAATTCTAAGATAAGTCTTAGATGCTCCTCATGCTCCTTCTCACTCTTCAAATAAATCAGAATGTCATCGATGAACACAATCACAAACTTATCTAAGTAAGGCTTACACACCCGATTCATGAGATCCATGAATATCGCCGGTGCGTTAGTCAACCCAAACGGCATCACCTGAAACTCGTAATGCCCGTAACGGGTTCTGAAAGCCGTTTTTGGAATATCTTCCTCGCGAACTCGAAGTTGATGATATCCCGATCTCAAATCGATCTTCGAATACACACTCGATCCTTGAAGTTGATCGAACAAGTCGTCGATCCTCGGTAACGGGTATCTATTCTTCACCGTTAACTTGTTCAACTCTCGGTAATCAATGCACATACGAAACGATCCATCCTTCTTCTTCACAAATAAGACTGGGGCTCCCCAAGGTGAAGAACTTGGTCTTATGAATCCTTTTTCGGCTAACTCCGCCAACTGTTTTGACAACTCTTCTAGTTCGGTAGGTGCAAGACGATAAGGCGCTCGTGCTACAGGTGCAGCACCAGGTATCACTCAATCTGAAACTCCACTTGTCTAGTAGGCGGGATTCCCGGCAAATCATCGGGAAACACATCAGGAAAATCACGAACTATAGGCACATCTCCAATGTACCTTTCCTTTTTCTCCGTCCCTCCTTTCTCAGAAATTTGTGCTAAGAAAAGGTAACATCCTTTCTCCATTAGCTTTGGTAACTTAGTGCAAGAAATAACTGCTAACCGGGATGGGCTCCTCGAATCCTTTCGATCTCCTAATATATTTAGGATTTCCTTTCCGTAAGGTACACGCACGATCTTCTCGTCGCAAAGTATGTGAGCACGATACTTCGACAACCAATCCATACCAATGATGACATCGAAACTTCCTAACGTGATGGGTAGAAGATCTATGTTGAAAGGGTGATTCAAGAAATTTAACGTGCAACCGCGAATGATGGTATTAATCCTTTCTATGTTCCCATTTGCTAACTCTATATCATACCCAATTCCTAAGGCCATCGGGGGTTTCTCTAGTAAGGGTTCAAACGTAGTGGACACAAAACATCTATCGGCACCAGTATCAAATAGTATGGAAGCATAACGATTATTGAGAAGGAACGTACAAGTAACGACGTTCGGATCTTCTCCTCTCTCGTTCCCGAGTGCATACACTCTTCCCTGAGCAGCTCCAGCTTCCACACGTTGGTCCCCGTTATCTTGTCGTCCACGGTTTCCTCCAGCTCCACGGTTTCCATGATTGTACCTATTACCACCCGATCCTTGATTTCCTCGGTTCCACGATTCTCTACACTCGTTCCTATAATGTCCCTTCTTTCCACACCCATAACAAGTAACATCCGCCTTATTTCTCATTTCAGGAGCAGCTTGAACCATAGCAAGAGGTCGAGCTCTACAATCCTTAGCTGTGTGTCCTTTCTTTGAGCAGTTCTGGCATCTCACACTACACCATCCAGTATGATGCTAGTGGCAACGACCACACTTGGGTGCATCACCGTTCTGGTTCTTCTTATCTCCATTCCCAATAGCATAAGCCTTAGCTTGTCTCTTGTTTCGGTGATCATTACCCTTAGAGTGATGGTCTCTCTTTCTCTTTCCATTCTTATCCTTATCAGCTCCTTCCAATTCCAACGAATCCATTAGTTTTTGAGCAATTGTGATTGCCTCATGGATATTTGCAGGCCTAGCAGAAATCACATCATTCCTTGTAGCTACAGGCAACCCATCAGTATACCTCTCGATCTTTTGAGTCTCAGTTTTTACCATATCTGGGCAAAGCAAGGCCAACTCCTGGTAACGACGATTGTAAGTCGCCATATCATTACCTTTCACTTTGTGATTCCAAAACTCAATCTCTAGCTTCTTAACCTCATTCCTTGGGCAATAAGTCTGAATCAGCAGAGACTTAAATTGCTCCCAAGTCATGGCATAAGCTACATCACTGCCAACGGAATTTCGGTAATTGTTCCACCAAGTTAAAGCTTCATCCTTGAAAGTAAAAGAAGCAAAATTTACCTTCGCAGTCTCCGCACAACCACTGACATTGAACACTGACTCAGTCTTCTCAATCCATCTGACCAAGTAAACCACTCCTTTAGTTCCACCAAACTCAATGGGTCCACAAATCTTGAACTCCTTGTAGTGACATCCATTAGCACGAACAGGTGGAAAAGTCCCAGCAGAATTGTTGGAATGATTTGACTCAGCTAGTAGTTCAACAACTCTTTGCTCGACAAGTTGATTGATCATTGCTTGATCCACAGTAGGTGCATTAAGTGAAACATGATCATTGTCTCCCTGAACATCAACATTTTGATTCCTGTTGTTACGGTTAGTAGTGTCCAGGTTGTCAGGAGTAGGGGTCTCAACATTTCGAGTAGGTCGGCATCCTCGGCGACCAGGGGTAGTCACTGCAGGACCAGTTCTGGTAGCTCTAACAGGGTTTCGTCGTGGGGCCATTGATCTGTAACATCATACAAGTTCATGAGTCTCCAATAGAACTTATCAATATGCTCAACGAAAGTAATTCAACGAAGCCAAGTCATGGAAAGAATATCAACAATACACCACAAAACATCAATAAAGCGAATAGGGACTCAATTTCCATAATACCCAAAAATTACATAATACCATATACTAATAGCCATCAACCATACAATAGAGATCCAACATCGTTCCAACTACTGGAAAACACAAAACATGCTAATCGTTCCAAAAGAGACGAATACTGAACAAAATACATCAAAATATGATAACTAGCTTTTCTAACCGAACACTCCTCGGTGTAGAAAGCAACAAGACAACATAACCAAAGCATCTAGCCACGCTGCTGGCGGAGGCTCCTCAACTCCTGCCTCAAGCCATCAAGATCTCTCCATAATGATCCTAGCTCCACACTATGGGTGTCGCTGTCTCTCCTGAGGTCTGCCACTTCCTTCTCTAGCTCGGTGTTCCGCTGCCATAACTTGCGGTCGGCCTCTCGAGCTGTGACAAAACCTCGCTGTAAACTCGCAATCTGCTCATGAACCTCCATCAAAACTCTCCTCATCTCAATCGACCTGCCCTCAACAACAGTCATGTCAACTCTCAAATCCGCTATAAACTCTCCAATAACTCTCTCAAGTCGATCAGATAATCGCGAGATCTTCTCGCCTTAGGCAGTAATCTGAGCCCACAACCTGCCACTCTCACCTAACTCTGCCTGCTCAGCAGAAACCTCAGAGGACGCATCCGATGCCACTGGACTACCAGGTGGTGAATCAAACAGAAACGGATGGTCGGGTGAAACAGGCTCAATCGGGTGTATAGGTGAATCAGGCTCCTCAACCTGAGCTGGTGGTACTAACAGATCATCATCATCAGGCATCTCCTCCTCCTCAAGGTCATCATCACCACTCTGCTCAGCCTCCTGAGGGTCATCCTCCTCCTCAGGGTCATCAGCCTCATCCTCACCCTTGTACTCCTCCTCCTCCTCCTCATCGGAAGAGTACATCATCAATCGTCGTCTCCTAACAGGTGAACCATGTGGAGATGTGGTAGGTGATCTAGGACGATGACCCAATGATGTGGGTGGCGCCTCTGACAGAAGAGAGTGAGCATCAATCTGTAAAGGTGATGGAGTAGGGCGTACCGACATGCGTGCCGTAGCTCGGTGGGCAAAGCGTGGGGCCACACGAGCCAAAGCCTGATGAAGAGTAAGCTGCCTCGATGTACCAGGGAGCCCTAGAGAAGATGAGGGTCCCTGCGTAGATGCAGCAGGCGGTGCTGAAGTAGAAGCTGTCTGCGGCACAGCAGCTGAAAGCATGGCAATCTGGTAAGGATCATCAGATGCCATAGTGAACTGTGCTGGTAATACCGGTGCAGTAAGAATATCCTCGACAACATCGGGCATATGGGAGGCCATAGTCTGTGACAACGGCGTAGGGTAGGTGTAAGTGTTTCAAAACAACTAAATCGCAACTCAAAATACCATACCAAAATTCCTCATCCAATAATTCAATCATATAATCTTAATAAAGAATTTCAAATACCGCATTACTAAAACATTTATAAAACAATTAGACCATATAATTCCTCGAAACGCCATCTTATTACTAAATCAATAAACCTCAACACCTCAAATCATCTCAAGAAATCCCAAATCTAATAATCATCTGAAATATCTCATAATACCTCAAAATAATAGAAGATGCTTCGGCTTGGCGGGCTGGCGGCCAGTGGTCAAGGATCATTTTCTATAAAAATTCGGTTATAGTCTAGGTGTTTATTTACCTAGTTCTCTATAACCTTGGCTCTGATACCAATCTGTAACACCCCCAAAATTTGATACAGCGGAAGACTTAACAAGCTTTCGGGGTGCTACGGGGATTGGTATCCAACACAAGACATAATAGAACGAGATAAAGTAAACATAATAAAAACACAACCAAAACGGGTTTTTAAAGTTTAAATTTATCCCAACATCATACAGAGTCAGGCCCAAAAGAAATAAACGTAGGTCCACAATTAAATATCAGAGTTTAGAAAAATAGATCCATGAACCAGGAGCCTTAGCCGAGCCTTCCAATCCATGCATCCATATCATCACTTAATTACCTGAGAAAACGTGCTAAAAGTCAGCTTTCGCTGGTGAGATCATAGGTTTAAATTCATCTAACAATATAGTGGACATATACGCAAAACGCTTGCTAGCTAGACTAAGGATTCACTAAAAGCCTGCGGATACCCTCCGCTCCAACATAACACACGGATACCCTCCGTTCTAACATAGATATTCGGGTAACCCCCGCAATACCAATAAATACTCGGATAACCTCCGAAGTATTAATAACCTATAGGTGCACGCTACAGTATCTAAATAAGCCAACCTTGAATAGTACACACGAACCGTGTGACTAAAGCTGACAATACAAATAAGCCAACCTTGAATAGTACACATAAAATATATGTGACTAAAGCTGACAATACATCCTAGTCATACGCATAGCAAGTTTAGAAAGCATATAAAAGCGATAATAGTCCACATAAAACAATTTGCACGTTTCTCACCCCAAGTATTGAAAACATAGTTCAAGAGTAAAAGTGGGGCTACGACTCACCTCAAGTCCAGAAATCGGCAAGAAGAAATCGGTAGAAGTAAGATGTATAATAACTCACAAGACGGCAACTACGGACTCGGCACGACCTAACAATATCAACTCGTTCAGAAATCATTTCCTCAAAATCAAGATATTCCCAAACCCGGACGTATTCCGTTTTATTTTCTGAAAATCCATTTCGTAATAGTTTGGCGTTTTTACGTTTGGTATACATACGGGTGGTGGGTTGACACAAACAAACCAAAGAGGTCACACAAAAGAATAATAAAAATAAACTATAGATCTAATATTAGCCCGATATATTATTTAAATAAATCGTCAAAGTTTATCAAATCCGTCGATTTGATAATCCTCATATTTATTTACGTAACCTACCGTTCCAAGATTACACCCAATCCTAAAGCACATAGCACATAAATACTATATGGTATATATCGTAGTTTAATAAACTCCTTATATACATCGTCAAATTGGCCAGATTTCCCGATATATATAAATATAGCAATTTATTATCCTTTACATATACCACAACCTATGGGCGTCGTAGGATACGATGCCCATTAATATACTCATTTCGTATAGCCAAATAACTCGGTTCAACCTTTCGGTTAAGTAAGTTATTTAGTTATAGAAAATGTTTATATTAATCGTCACATATCCGTGACAACACAAAAGTCACAAACAATAACTTACCTGGACTCAAGTGACCACGACTCCGCATAACTCGATAGGTTTACTCTTTATATATATAAAATAACATTTCATTTAATATTTAGTAATCGTCGAGAATTTCTCGTTTTATAATACTTATTTATGATAATACTTCCAATAATATTACGCTACTCTCGTAGCCTAATATATTTAGTCGTATTATTTATAATATGACTCGTGATTCTTATTATTATTAATATACGCATTTATACAATTATATATACGTTATTCACGTCTATATATTCATATAAACGTTTATATTACTAATAATTATTATTACGAGTTTTATTATTTATGTTTTAGATTGTAAATAGTTATCGAGTCATACGAAATGGTCACATGTCCGAGTCATGACTCTCGGCTCAATGTACAAGTCCAAAATAATATGAAAAGTCATAATAATCAATACATCTCCGTCCAAAACAATCCCAATCCACGTGCTACAACAATAGGGTCCGACTACGGCACCCGACTAACCTATCTCCGTCATTCTAAGTGACCGTCTCACAATCGGTCCCCAATCACACTTTTCGTCAACAACTTCTCAATACCAAAATCCATTGTCGAGACCAAACGTGGTCTCGACCCACAAGTATTCGGCCAAATAATCAACCAAGCCAAATCCAAAACCAAGTTAACAACAAAAATCATAAGGAAACAAATATAACCAAAGTTCACATTCGGGATGGTTTACCAAGCCAAACCCGAGTCTACTCGACTCAAATGAGTCTCGGTACACACCACGAGCCACAATGGCTCGAACCAAAATCAGGGGGTCACAAGTAAAGCTCCAAGGAGCACACCCAAATGCCAAGTCGACCACAAGGGTCTCGGCAACAACAACCAATATACGGCATCGAGCCGTGACTCCAATGAGTCGAACCAAAACCAACGCAAGCAAGAACATGAGCCACAATTTCAAGACCCAAAAGTGGCAAGCAATCGAGCCCCATGGCTCGGATTAACAACCAAGCCGTGAGTCTTAGACTCACGGTTTGAATCGAACCATCAAGAAAACCAACCCGGATACCAAACCTTTAAGAAAACGTGTTTCCATCAAAAACCCATAAGTATTACACGCTTTTATATGAAGACCCAACCGAATCTCATCAAGTCATGACCCTTGGTCACGTTTTTATCAAAAATACGAGTAAAACTCATCTCACCTTCGATCTATAAAACTCCAACCGTGATAACCCTTCCAAAAACAACGAATGGTGGTGAAAATAGTGGTGATTCGAGATGAAAAATGGAGTTATGGGGCGTGTGTAGGGGTAGATCTAAGAGATTTGGTGATGGGGAGTTAGGAAATGGTGGTGGTGTTGAATTGTGGCCGGCGGTGACAGTGGTGGTGGCCGGTTTTTATGGGGCGGCTAGGGTTTGTCAAGAAGAAGAAAAGAGAGAGAGAGAGATGTGTGTTGATATAAATAATGTCTAAAAACATTATTAACATTTATCGATATCTCTATGTTTTGATAATCACAAACCGTAAACCCATTGAGCTAAAAATTATGACGTAAACAAGTATTTAGTAATAAATATTCACTTTACATCCAAATCACTTAAGGTATGAATAAACAAAGTGTTTAATGCATTTTATGATCAAAGGAATTTTTATATTTACAAACCTTACATTTTTTATAAAGTGGGACAAACATTTTTAAACTTATACAAAATGTTTTTGTATTTATAAAGAAATGTTTTATTCAAAATAAATATTTTGAATTCAAATTTCTACCCAAAAAACGGCTATACTCTTCAGGAAAAACCTTCCCCACAAAAAGACAAAAATTCTGAAGAAAATATATTTTTTTGTTAGGCGGCCCCCTTAATTATTAAGGGGACCGGCTAGTAAATTAAGGGGACCGGCCAGACAATTAAGGGGACCGGCCACGCTCCCAAACAGTATTTTCTCCCCTATAAATACTGGTTCATTCCACAGATTTTTCTCACCTTTTGCACCCCAAAACTTTCTGTTCTAGATCTCATTTCTATTCTCTAAAATCCTTTGATCATAAGTGTATAATTCTTTGTTTCAAAGTGATTCAAACTTCATCCTCTCAAGTGCAAGAGAAGAATACTTCTATCCCCCAAGACAAGAAGTATTACAACTTGTTGTGACCTCCACATCCAAGTTGTTGGTGCATCATCAAGATTATTTACACTATTCTTTGTGAAAATTGTTGTGAATATTTGATTGTAGATAGTTGTGCTAGATATATAGATTGTGTGATTAGTTAGTTGCTTGATGTGAAGAAGAAAAGTTAGGAATTAGATTGTAGTGAAGAAGCTAGGTGTGGAGTAGTTAGTTGTGAAGTAGATTGATTTGAAGAAGGTGTGTAGAAGTTGTGACTTAGGTGTGAAGAAGAAGTGGTGTGTAAATTGGTGTGTATATTGGTGTGTAAATTGGTGTGTACGGTTTTCTCCGCCATAAGGGAGCTTGTTGACATAGTGAAGAAAACTCTCGAGTAGGTGACTCGAGGAGTGGAGTAGGGCAAGGAAGGTGTCCTTGTAGCCAAACCACTATAAATCCTTTGTCTCGCGGTTAGATCTTTCCATATCTTACTTATTATCTTGCTTATATCGTTATTACTTTTGTAGACGTAGACGTATATATATAGTTGCTCATATAGTGCTAGTATTGATTTTACTTAAAGATCAAACGAAAGTTTCTTTCACAAAACAAAGTTTTTACAATCAAACTAAAAAGGTTACATACATATAATTGATCATTTCGATCAAGTACAGTTTTCATACAAAATATAACTAAGGATTATAAAATAAACGATTACGTACTTATCTCTTATATATAGTTATAATTGTTTCTATTATGCATGTGTTGATTTCACATACTTAGCTTACATTGTTATTATTGTTCATACTTAGATATACTTGTTCATATTGTTCAAGATTTGAGTTCACATAAGATTGAATCAAAGTTTTAAAAGCAAACAAGGTTTTAAAACTAAACTAAGTTTTCATAATAAAATTAAAAAGACGTAAAACTATTCAACCCCCCTTCTAGTTTTCCACAATTGGTATCAGAGCCACGTCTAGCAAGATCTTTAAAATATATTGTATTTTAAAACTTGTAACGATCTATGGAATCTGAAAAATATTTAGAAGGGCAATCTATGCAAAGACCACCACTATTTGAAAGTGATGGATTTTTATATTGGAAAAATCGATTCGAAACTTATGTGAAGTCAAAAGATCTAGATCTTTGGCATGTTATTACTAATGGTGATTTTTTACCTACTCAAAATAATCCCGAAACAAATAAAGATGAAATAGTACCTTTTGAAAAACAAAATGATGATTTAAAAAGAAGACTTTCTAAAAACAATGAAGCAAAAATGGTTATTTACAATGCGTTACCACGTAAAGAATACAAAAGAATTTTTATGTGTAAAACCGCAAAAGAAATTTGGGATTCTTTACTAATCACTCACCAAGGTAATAGTCAAGTTAAAGATAACAAAATAGATCTTCTTGTTCAACAATATGAACAATTTACGATTCCGGAGGAGGAATCAATAGATAATGCTTTTGCTAGATTTAACACTATTATCACAAGTTTAAAAGCACTTGATGAGAATTCTTCAAGTAAGAATTTTGTTAGGAAATTTCTTAGGGCTCTTCATCCAAAATGGCGAGCTAAAGTCACGGCTATTGAAGAATCAAGGAATCTGTCAACTCTACAACTTGACGAATTGATCGGCAACTTAAAGGTCTACGAAGAAATAATAAAGAAAGACTCCGAGATGGTCAAAGGAAAAAGGGAGCAAAGCAAATCAATTGCGTTGAGAGCTAAAAAGGACTCTAGTGACGAAGAATGCTCAACCTCCAAAAGAAAAGATGAAGAGTATGCTATGGCCGTACGAGACTTCAAGAAATACTTCAAAAGACGAGGAAGATATGTTAGGCAACCATATAATGAAAGGAAGTGTTTTAAATGTGGCAATCCAAATCATCTCATCGGAAAGTGTCCAATGATGTCAAGAGATCAAAATCAAAAGGCTTTTATCGGAGGTGCTTGGAGTGATAGCGATGAGGACAAGAAAGAAACCACAAATGAAGAAAAGTGTCTTATGGCTAAGACATCAAGCGAGGTACGTTCCGAAACCGAATACTTTAGTGACAAAAATTTATCATTAGACGAAAAAGACCTAGATAGTGAATATAATAGGTTATGCAAATTAGGTCAAAAGGTTATAGCTAAAAATAAGTCACTAAAACATATTAATAATCTATTAGAAAATGAAGTACTCGAATTAAAAATTAAACTACAACATTTGGAAAAAGGAAAAGAAGTTTTTATAAAATGTAAAACATGCTTAGAGGTTAAAAATGAAAACGAAAAACTTAAAAATGAAATTTTCAAACTTGATAAGTTTAAAAATTGTAGTAACCCAATTAAGAAAACAATAAGTGTTCAAGAAACTTCGGGAGATAAAACCGGTATAGGATTAACTTCAACTAATGTTTCAACTAGTGAAAATAAAAGTATAAAGTTTCAATGTGAATCTAGTAAACAAAAATCATTAGAATCAAATCCTAAGTATATACTTACAAAAGATAGAAAAATACCCATTGCAAATGATGAAAAAGTAAAGACTTTTTACAAACCATCCTTAAAGACCGAAGTAGGATCCTCTAAACCTAAATTAAGACCAAGAAAACCTAACAATCATCATCTAAGATCTAAAACACCTCAACCTAGAAGAAATCAAAATAGACAATATTACAATAGCACTAGAAATCAAATGTGGAATTATCAACCAAGTTACAATCCTTGGGAAATATTACCACCATACATGCATCCTAGCCAAATGTTGAATATGTTTGGACCAAACAACTTTGGATCAATGAGACAATGGGGACCAAGTGGCTAAGTTGTCAATCTTGGAAGAAGTTGGAATATCATCTACAAATGACTTCTATAAGTCAACATGGTCACTTGAAGTGCTTGAAGATATTCCATTGAAGACTAAAAGGTACGCGTTTCTTTTAAGTTCATCACTTTAATTTGCATGCTTAGATAAATGATTAGTTAGATTAATGCTTAGTACATAATTGCTTATATTCTTATAACCTAGAAACATCATTGGTTGACTCTCCTAGGAATAAGATAAAATTGTTCATTGCCGAACGAAATAGAAAATGGAAATCTTCTATATCCACTATTAGCAAACTCATGGTGATGAAGTGAAATGAGTTAAGTGGATCAATCGTTAATATAGAAGTAGGATTAGATCCCTCGCGTAAGAAAACTATGGATGAAACAAGCTCTCGTAGACTATGGCATTAAGTTAGATAAGCGTGCGAAAACAAAGGAACTATAGATGTTAGATTATACCCCATTCAACACTCTCGCATCTAACATATAAATTATCGTCTTCATTTCCTTTAGGATCATAGGATATGTAGAAACGATAGCATGAGATAATAATAGGCTTAACCAATCCTCTTGAGCATGAGATCTTTAATAAACATTTTTTTAAAAAATATTTTATTTATGATATTTGTTGTCAAAAATCTAATATCTCTAAAAATATGCAAAAACCTCACATTTTGGAAAATAGTTTTTCAAATAACTATCACACTTTTAAATAACGTGTTTTCACTATCAATATCCACAATTTTGTTTTGATCAAAACTTAACATTGGGAAAATATTCTTTACCATTCATTCACACATTTTGAAGTAAAAACCCAATCTATTTTATTCAAATAACTCTCACATCTAAGTGAAAACTTACTTTCAAACATTGTTGAATAATGCTAAAAACGTCTCTTTTAAAATCATGCATGGTGATCTCATATTTGTCATCTATATTTATATAAATGACACTTATAAGTGAACTAAATCAAATAAAGAGGACCATGGTTTGTTCATTAAGACTTTGTTTGTAACAAGTCTATAAATCCATGCTATCATAACTACCCACTTATTGCTCATTGATACACATTAGGATTAATCCTCCTAGTTATGTAGTTATGAAATTCTTGATGTTGCTTATTGTTTCCTAGCACTTATATTTTACTTGCTTGATGAGTATGTTTGCATGCTAGATGAAATTGCTTGTTTAATTAATCTCTTTGATTAACATGCTTTGGGTACATAATTGCCTACATAATTAGTACATGCTTAATTGCCTCAAAGAGTTGGACTTGTTTGAAACCAAAAACACAACCTTTATGAAATTCACTACCAAAAACCCTTTTCTGGCAATCTGGGAATCACCAGATGGGCGGCCCCCTTAAATCATAAGGCGGCCCCCTTAATTATTAAGGGGACCGGCCTCCAATTAAGGGGACCGGCCATCTGATGGTCGAAGGTGTTGTTTCCTTTTTCTACTTTTTAGCCCATTTCATCCTACACTTCCCAAAATTCATAAAACTATTTTATCCTAAACCTTCTATCAAAATTTATACATCCTTAATCCCACCAATCCTACATTATAAACACTCTCATTCCTTTCAATCTATACTCATCTCTTCATGACCTCTCCCATTAAACCAAAACCACCAAATAACCCGTTTGGAGAAGAAAGCCTAACTTCCATTAAAAGCCCGTCAAACCAAATGATGTTGTCAAACATCCAACACCAAATTCCTCCTATGTCTTCAACATTACATACCTAACACCTCACTCTCCTTCTCACCAACATTACATATCAAAAACCTTTACTCACCCATATCCTTCTACATTACACTCAAACCTCATAATCTTTTCACAACTCAAGCGATGTTGTTCATAATAACCCAACACCTAAACCTCACTCTCACACAAATGATCCATTTAACAACAAATCATCCATTCATGCATCCACTAATGCTCCTTCTTATGATGAGCATGCACAATCCCAAAACAATAATCCCAACCTCATTACCAACACTTTACATGTTGCTCATTCAACAAAAACACCATCCACTCATGAAGAATCTCTTCCACCCATATCATGTTTTCATGATTACCCAAGCTCAAACATGTCTCCACCACCAAGAGTATCACCACCACATCCTACAACTTCACATGCCATTCCTATGTTGCATGTTCAAACCCTCACCCAAGACAACTATCATACTCCATCACCATCACCTTCCTCCGAACACCTAATGTTCGTTGAGGCGCTAAAAGAATCCATGAGCTTAGTGCTCTTTTAGCCTTACATATTGCTCAACGCAATTTGGATCCACTTTCATCTAGATCACCCTCATCACCACACAACATAAATCAACTTGAGAAGCATGTCAACAATTGACCTTGTTGCATCTTTCTCCTAAAAACCATTGCATTCAATGAACACTTCACTTGGATTGAATGTCTTCTCACTAGATCACATCCAATACCCTCACTTGAACAACATCCAAAACCTTAATCAACCTCTTCCGCTACAAACTCTCCACCACCAAAATCTCCAACATTCATGACCCAAACATATACCTCCATTAATCCAACAACCTTACCCTAACTCAACCATCTTCATTCCAAACACTCCATCATCAACTATCTAAGCATACTATATGCTTATGATTTTCACTTTCAAATACGAATCAACCAACCTTTTGTTACAAGCAAGTCCGATGGCTCTTTTTGGCAAATTAGGATCTTTAACATAATCACTTTGAATTAATTGTTATGTATCCTTAATATTCTTTTGCTATGCTTGTTATTTGTATATTGCATATTCTTCTATATATGCTTGTGCTTCTAATATTTTTCTTGCGAGAATTCCATATCTCGTTTCCTTGGTGCACTCGAACGAGGGGGAGCACACATCAAGGGGGAGCTTTCATACCGTCTAACTTCATTTATGAAGCTAGACGGCATAACCTTTTTGATTCTACAAAAAGGGGGAGAAGTGAATATAAACTCACTAAGTACTTGTCTAAAATTAATTTTTAGACTTAATGAGTTTAGGTTTTGTAATCATCAAAAAGGGGGAGATTGTTGATATAAATAATGTCTAAAAACATTATTAACATTTATCGATATCTCTATGTTTTGATAATCACAAACCGTAAACCCATTGAGCTAAAAATTATGACGTAAACAAGTATTTAGTAATAAATATTCACTTTACATCCAAATCACTTAAGGTATGAATAAACAAAGTGTTTAATGCATTTTATGATCAAAGGAATTTTTATATTTACAAACCTTACATTTTTTATAAAGTGGGACAAACATTTTTAAACTTATACAAAATGTTTTTGTATTTATAAAGAAATGTTTTATTCAAAATAAATATTTTGAATTCAAATTTCTACCCAAAAAACGGCTATACTCTTCAGGAAAAACCTTCCCCACAAAAAGACAAAAATTCTGAAGAAAATATATTTTTTTGTTAGGCGGCCCCCTTAATTATTAAGGGGACCGGCTAGTAAATTAAGGGGACCGGCCACGCTCCCAAACAGTATTTTCTCCCCTATAAATACTGGTTCATTCCACAGATTTTTCTCACCTTTTGCACCCCAAAACTTTCTGTTCTAGATCTCATTTCTATTCTCTAAAATCCTTTGATCATAAGTGTATAATTCTTTGTTTCAAAGTGATTCAAACTTCATCCTCTCAAGTGCAAGAGAAGAATACTTCTATCCCCCAAGACAAGAAGTATTACAACTTGTTGTGACCTCCACATCCAAGTTGTTGGTGCATCATCAAGATTATTTACACTATTCTTTGTGAAGATTGTTGTGAATATTTGATTGTAGATAGTTGTGCTAGATATATAGATTGTGTGATTAGTTAGTTGCTTGATGTGAAGAAGAAAAGTTAGGAATTAGATTGTAGTGAAGAAGCTAGGTGTGGAGTAGTTAGTTGTGAAGTAGATTGATTTGAAGAAGGTGTGTAGAAGTTGTGACTTAGGTGTGAAGAAGAAGTGGTGTGTAAATTGGTGTGTATATTGGTGTGTAAATTGGTGTGTACGGTTTTCTCCGCCATAAGGGAGCTTGTTGACATAGTGAAGAAAACTCTCGAGTAGGTGACTCGAGGAGTGGAGTAGGGCAAGGAAGGTGTCCTTGTAGCCGAACCACTATAAATCCTTTGTCTCGCGGTTAGATCTTTCCATATCTTACTTATTATCTTGCTTATATCGTTATTACTTTTGTAGACGTAGACGTATATATATAGTTGCTCATATAGTGCTAGTCTTGATTTTACTTAAAGATCAAACGAAAGTTTCATTCACAAAACAAAGTTTTTACAATCAAACTAAAAAGGTTACATACATATAATTGATCATTTCGATCAAGTACAGTTTCCATACAAAATATAACTAAGGATTATAAAATAAACGATTACGTACTTATCTCTTATATATAGTTATAATTGTTTATATTATGCATGTGTTGATTTCACATACTTAGCTTACATTGTTATTATTGTTCATACTTAGATATACTTGTTCATATTGTTCAAGATTTGAGTTCTCATAAGATTGAATCAAAGTTTTAAAAGCAAACAAGGTTTTAAAACTAAACTAATACTTAGGATAATACCAAGCAAAGTCCACACCTTGTCCCCCAAGTTTAGGAACTGACCTAGGGGGGGGGGGGAATTCAGCCTTGTGTGTCTTGATCTCATGCTAGGAGCCTTAGGATGATTACATGTGTTCAACTTGGCCTCCAAGGGTTGACAAGTCAACACAAGTAACCTCCTCATTTTTAGTATAAAAGAGACTCATTCTCTTCCTTTCTCTTGCAATACCAACGACCCTAAACCATCAAAATGCACCATTTTGATCATTGATCTTGCTCATTCAATCCATCACAAGTTCAAGTCATAGTTCCTAGTTGATCCTTAACACCTTTCAACCATAAAACTCTATAAAATCACCATAAAACACCACAAAAACTCATCAAATTTCCAAGTGTTCTTAGTGAAGATTTTTACTAAGGCTTGTTTTTGTGATAGATTAGTGTTTATCAAGGGATTATAAGATAGGGTTTTTGATATGGAAGCATGGCTATGGTTGGAAAGGTTTTGGAAGATTAAGTAGTGGTTCTTGGTCTTGATCTTGGTTCTAGTTAGTTTCTTCACAAGTTGTAAGCAAACCCTAACTTGCTTCTTGTTAAATAATCATGTTCATGTTATTTACCTATTATTCATGCTATATTATGTCTTGTATGCATGTCCATGATGTATAAAAGTGAGTAAAACAAGTTATTGTACATGATTGATAAGACAAGTTCATAAAACAAGTAAACTAGTGACTTTGTTGGTATAACCTGATCAAAATGGTAAAAATATGATATTGGATCATTACATATTGTAGTAGAGGACCTAACAAGGAAACCGTAGCAATTTGAACCACCTAAAACGAGTATACGAGTCAAAAGTTATGACGATTTGAAATTACCAAAACTTTGCGGCAAAGCTGCCAAAACTTTCTGTTACAGAAACATTAAACACGCAAAAAGAGGCATTTCTGGTCCGATTCATCAAAAAGTTAAAACACGAAAGTTGTCCGGAATCACGTTTTCCTTCAGAAATAAAGAGGCTCGAGCCTTGAAAACACTTTCTGAGTAAGATATTTCTCAATTTCTTAACAGCTATTTACATATATATAAGTCACTATATTATGGTTATACTTTAAAAGGAACAAGAGGTCTTATGACCTATAATCAAGACCACCACCATGGCTAGAGCCAAGGTTGTGTCTCATGACCTTGGAACAAGGACCAAAGGTCATGGCTAGGCCATGACGAAACGACCATACAAGCTTATTTAGGCGAAAACATGAAACAAGGAATTAGCGAGAACTTGAACAAGCAATTTGGATCTACTTCACTTAAAAGGAAACCATGAGATATTACCAAGAGAAAATGGTCATTCAAGACTTATGAAACTACCCCTAATAACAATCTTCATGTACTAATAAACTTTCCTAAGTTTATTCAAATATCGGACATGTAACTTTTCGGATCAAAACTTATATCTATATATTTTATCAACTACTACAATAGTAGGGAGCCTCATGTGAGGAGTTCATTATGTAAGCCGTCGAGATGAGTTGTGGATTTACGAGTTAAAGTGTCCTGGTTCCTCGAACGCTTACTAACATGACTTCTGAAATATGTCAGCCCGAACGGTAGTAAACGATATACAAAACATACATGTTCATGAATCTTTTCTTTCAAAGACATACAATATACATCATACCACATCATGGACTAAATGCAAGTTACATATATTGGCATGTTTATGTTTCCTTAGACATTATTCCAAACCTAAGTTACAACAATTATTCTAGGTTGCTCGTAGAAGTTCTTACGACATATCCATCATTCTCATTATACATCATCCAACTCAAGGTGAGTTCATAGCCCCACTTTCCATTACTTAATTGTTTTACAAACCCTTGGGGGGAATACATGCTATTTTTAACCGAGCACAATGTTTTTAAATTGTATGCTTGCCTGATTGTTTTATTATCACTAAGTACCTGCCTTGCTAAACCGAGATTCCTTATTATGAACCATTTAATCACTAGCAATAGTGAGCGCGAATATTGTGAATAGGCCTATTGGGATTGACGAATCCCATTTGTATTGACTAAGTTCAAACAAATGCATTAATATTTGAGATTTAGGTATGTTAGCAAAGTACCTACCGGGATAAATCTGCCGATCGATATTGGTACACGTTAACGTTATGGTGTCATAAGCTTAGTGTATAATAACTGTTCCGGGCGTATAATAACGTAGCCTACCTGTTTTGTTTTCCAAACATTGGTGTGAGCCTATAACTCACACTACCAACATATTGTGTTCAAACGATTTAACAAACTCTATGAATATCACTCAACCTTTGTGTTGACCTCTCAAGCATGTATTTCAGGTTCATGACGATCAAGGATGGTACGGAAGGACACGGATACTCAAGAGGGCTATAAATTTACTTATCATTCAAAAACTCACTTAATGTGATTTGTAAACATGGAACCAATTGGGACCTCATTTTGTAATCTCTGATATTTATATAATTTGAATGATAAACCTTTTTAAAACGACTCAATTAGAGTTCGTTTTCTATTATTGTGACTATTGTGCCGTCAAGTAACACCCAGTTCGAATTCTGCTGCATCCATGAATTGGGGGTGTTACATTTGCAATCCTAGAAAGAACGACATTTGACCCATCATAGACATCTGGAATTCAGAACTCATCTCTTGGGAGAAACGGTCACACTCTTTGGGATCAGAGGAGGCAAATATGATGTCATCAACATAGATTTGTACATGAAGGAAGTTTTTGCCTGTTTTTCTGGTAAAGAGTATAGGATCAACAACACCTTTGGAAAACTTGTTAGCAAGGAGGAATTTAGACAAGGTGTCGTACCACGCCCTAGGCGCCTGCTTAAGCCCATAGAGAGCCTTCTTCAAACGATACACATGATTAGGGCGTTCAGGATCCACAAAACCTTCGGGTTGGGTTACATACACCACCTCTTTTAGATCACCATTTAAGAATGCAGTCTTGACATCCATTTGATAAACCACCATGTTTTGACTTGCAGCATTTGCAACAAATATTCTTATGGCTTCAATTCTAGCAACAGGTGCGAAAGACTCTTCAAAGTCAATACCTTCTTCTTGACGATATCCTTTTGCCACAAGCCTAGCCTTGTTCTTCAATACATCTCCATGCTCATCAAGTTTAACCTTAAATATCCATTTGAGAGCAATGATCATAGCACAATCGGGAGGCGGTACTAATTCCCACACATCCAGTCGGTCAAACTCATGAATCTCGTCCACCATTGCAGTGAACCATGAGTGTTTAGACATTGCATCCTTGACGTCTTTTGGTTCAACTTTAGAGAGGACAGAATTGAAGAAGCACCACAATGCGTCGGTTGCAAGTTGCTTGCGGGTAGATACTGGACGCGAAGGGTTTCCAATAATGTTGTCAATTGGGTGATCATTGGTCCATTTCCTAAGGTATTCATGGGGTTGAGGATAGGGAACTGAGGTAGCCGTGTTAGATTCGTCGGAGGATGTAGCATCATTTGATGATTCAGGGGAAAAGATGTTAACAAATGGCTCATTATCAGGTGGAGCAAAAGGATTTACTTCAGATGAATTATCCACAGCTGCTACTCGTTGTACAGATGGAGGTTGGTCATTAGAAGTGGTAACTGAGCTACTGATGGTGGGGGCTTCAGGATCCCATGACAACGAAGTGGATGGACCGTCATTATCAACTGGGACATTAGCTACCCCAGCTAGTTGTTGAACCACTGTGGCTTCTGGAGCATCCATATGTTGAGGTTCAAAGTATTCATCAAACATAGGGTCAAACAGTTTCTTCCAATCTTCACTTGTAGGAGGTACAAAAGGAGTAGCAGGAGTGAGATTCTGTACAAGCCTGGAGCTTATAGGTCCAGGAGACAAAAGGTTAGGTACGGGTCCAGAACTTGATTGTCCAGGAACCGGTTGCTCAGTCAGCTCATTGAAAGTAACGTGGATCGTTTCCATAATGTCTCTGGTACGTTTGCTGTAGATTCGGTAC
This sequence comes from Artemisia argyi, assembly GCA_030686995.1. Taxonomy (NCBI): domain Eukaryota; kingdom Viridiplantae; phylum Streptophyta; class Magnoliopsida; order Asterales; family Asteraceae; genus Artemisia; species Artemisia argyi. The sequence continues at coordinate 24,214,402 of CM060695.1, read as the reverse complement.
CCCTTTCGCTCTGGAGCATAGCCAACGAAGAAACCAATGTCGGCCTTGGCCTTGAGCTTCCCAAGGTCTTCACTGTCATTAGTTGGATAGCACAATGCACCAAATACTCGAAGAAACGAAAGGTCTGGTTTTCTGCCATGAACCAGTTCATATGGAGTCTTGCAGTGGAGAGGATGTATCAAGGATCGGTTCTGTGTGTAACATGCTGTTGCAATTGCCTCAGCCCAAAGAAACATAGGAGCTTTGGAGAAGATGAGCATAGTCCTTACGGCTTCAACTAAGGTGCGATTGCGTCTTTCAATAACTCCATTTTGTTGAGGAGTACGTGGAATGCTCTTTTGATGACTAATGCCGACACCTTCATAAAATTGAGTAAGTTTTTTGTTCACAAACTCTGTTCCATTATCAGTACGAATGAATCTAACTGTTTTGTTGAGACGAACTTGCAACATCTTGATGAGTTTGATGATGGTTTCCGGAGTTTCATCTTTTGATCGTAGAAACTTTACCCACGTGAATCGAGAGTAATCATCAACAATAACAAGCACATATTTCTTTCCATTGATACTTTGAATCCTCATTGGTCCACAGAGATCCATGTGAAGAGTATGTAGAACTTCCATGATGGAATTGATAGTCTTGGGTTTATGGGTGTGCTTTTTGCTTTTGCCCATTTGACATGCTGAACACAAATGATCTTTTTCATACTTAAGTCTGGGCAAGCCTCGAACAAGATCTTTACGTGTGAGTTCATTGATGGTACCGAAGTTCAAATGGTTCAAACGACGATGCCACAACCATGATTTGTTCTTGGAGGCCTTAGAAAGCAAGCAAATTGGAGAGGACCGTAGCATGTCTTCGATAGAGATGGTATAAAGATTAGTACCCCCGACTCCCCTTGAGGAGATCAACACCATCTAATTCTCTAACAAAACATGTGTGCTTTCTGAAAGCAACTTCAAGATCAGAATCACAGAATTGTCCAACAGAAAATAGATTGTGCCCAAGTCCTTCCACGTAGTAGACTCTGGATATCACACTGTCTCCAAAGACGTAATCACCATAACCCATTATAGATCCAAAATGGTCGTTCCCAAATCTAACCGTACCAATAAACTTTTCCACGAAATTCTTGAGCCGCAAGCGATCTCCAGTCATATGTTTTGAGCAGCCTGAGTCTAAATACCAAAGGACAATTTGTACGACCTGCATTTGAAACCAGACAATGGTGGATAACTGAAAAAGCTGGAGCCCCACAAGCAGTTGGGGTCCGTTTGGTTAGCACACACAAATATTGGATTATCATATGTTACAAATATCTCACTGGAATTTTCACATTTTGATGCACTAGAACTAGGAGTGATACTAGGTGCTTCTATTGGGAACATTCTACCAGTAGGTCTCCACTTCTTAACAGGCACAACTTTGGAGTTAGTTGTGACAACTGGCAAATTAGGGAGCCATTTTGAAAACCCGCATTACTTTAAAATTTATAATTTTGGAATATTTGAAAAGTTTATTCGTGATGAGATTTGTAAACGTTGGAATGTGATTTTTAAATCGTACGTTATTTATGGAATTTGATTATTAATTATTGGATTGGTTTGGTTTACTATCGGTGATTTAATTGTGAGATGATTATTTGGCACTACATTGACTCCGGCACTAGGATAACCTAACAATTTTAATTATTTTAAATATTGGTTCGGATATTTATATTTTTTAAACGTATCGTGAGATTTTTGATTATTTGGAATGGGTTCGGTTCGAGAGAGTTGATTTGTTTTAAAAAAGGTTTCGGGTTTAGTCCGTGTATTTACACCGAGTTACTTAACCCACTTTACCCCTTATATTATTATTATTACTATTATGTTTTTTAATAAGAGTAAATGAAAATCGTCCTTGTGGTTGGCTGGCACAAAAACACAAACACAACATATCAACACCATCACCTACATCTCTCTCTCTAATATATCACCTCCCCCATTTCTACCCTAGCCGCCGCACCTTAATCGGCCACCACAGCCACCACCGCCGCACCTCCATCAACACCAACACCACCATTCGAATCCCCATCACCTACACTATCCGATCTAATACCACACGCGCCCTATACCTCTCCCTATTTCATCTCGAAATCACATAAAATCACCACCATCTTATTGTTTTTGAAGTTTGATACGTATTGGGTCTTGAGAATCAAAGGTGAGACGAGTGTAACTCGTATTTTGGTGAAATTCGTGACCAAGGGTCACGAATCTTATTGTTATCTTTCGGGTAATGGTTAAAAACATTAAGATTCAAGTGGGTTTTGAATAAAACATGATCTAAAATGAGTTTGGTATCCGGGTTTGGTGTTTTCTTTTGGGTCGAGGTGAAACCGAGAGCAATGGCTCTCGGCTTGGTTTATTTTTTTGAGCCAATATGGTTTTGGGCTTCTAGCCATGGTAGCAAGGATGTTAATGGTTGTGGAATGTTGTTTTGTTTGAGGTTTGATTTCGGATGGATACTTGTTGTGGTCTTGGTGATGCCGCGACCCTAAGGGTCCGTTTGGCTGTTTTGGTGTGCTCGGATGAGCCTAAGCCGAGACCAAAGTGGTCATAGGCTTGAGTCATCTTGACTCGTGGAGTTGAGCCGAGACCCAAATGGGTCTTCCGGTTTACATTGTTGTTATTATTTTTGTCATTGAGACTTGGGCTTTTAGTTTCCAATTGTTGTCGTTGTGGTATATTATTTTTGGTATTTTGGAGATGTGTTGACGAAAAGAGTTTATGGGGACCGATTGTGAGACGGTCACTTAGAATGACGGAGATAGGTTAGTCGGGTGCCGTAGTCGGACCCTAATGTTGTAGCACGTGGATTTGGAATTGATTTGGACGGAGTTGGTTTATTTATTTATGACTTGGCTATATTATTTGTGGACTTGGACTATGAGCCGAGAGTGATGACTCGGACATGTGACCAAATTCTTATGACTCGATAAATATTAAAAATCAAACATTAATAATAATACTCGTAATAATATTATTGATAATATAATCATTTATATACGTATATAGACGTGATAAACGTATATATATATATATATATATATATATATATATATATATATATATATATATATATATATATATATATATAAATGCGTATATTAATAATAAAACGATCACGAGTAAACGTTATAATAATATAACGATAATTATTATACTATGCAAATAGTGCAATAAATATCGGAGTATTATTATAAATAAATAACTATAAATAATGTCGAGAACTAATAAGTCGGGTAAGTAATAAATAAAAACATGATGACTTTTATAAATTTGAAAAACTTATCGAGTTATACGAGTTGTGGTTACTTAAGTCCAAGTGGACTTTATTATGTGACTTTTGTGTTGTCACGGATATATGACGATTAATATATCCATTTTCTATAACTACGTAACTTATTTAATCGACGGGTTAAATAGGGTTTATTTAGCTATAGAAAATGAGTATATTAATGGGCATCGTATCCTACGACGCCCATAGGTTGTGGTACGTGTATTAGGATAATAAATTACTATATATCTCGTAGAATTGGCTAAATTGACGAATTTGGCAAATTGGACGATATATATAGGGAATTTATTGGACTACGATATTTACCATATAGTATTCTTTGTGCTATGTGATTTAGGTTGGGTATAATCTTGGAACGATATATTACGTAAATAAATATGGGGGATTACCAAATCGACGGATTTGATAAACTTCGATGATTTATTTAAATAATATATTGGGCTAATATTAGACCTATAGATTGTTTATTATTCTTTTCGTTGTGGCTTCTTGGTTTGAGTTGTGTCGACCCATCACCCGTATGGTTACCAAACGTCAAACTTCAAAATTAATATGAAGATAATTCGAGAAATGGATATTTTTGGAAAGTTAAATGGAATACGTTCGGGATTGGGAATATTTGTTTTTTGAGGAAATGATTCTGAACGAGTTTGATATTGTTAGGAAGTGCCGAGTCTGTAGTTGCCGTTACTTGAGTTTGCTTACGTCTTTCATCTATCGATTTCTTTTGAGGATTTGCTGGACTTGAGGTGAGTCAAAGCCCCACTTTTACTCTTGAACTTTGTTTTCAATACTTGGGGTGAGAAACGTGCAAATGTTTTATGTGGACTATTATCGCTTGTTTATTTAAAACTTGCTATGCTTATAGAACTAGGTGGGATTGAGCGAGGCCTAGTCCCGAACTTGGTAAGCTATTGATTTGGTTATAGAGCGAGGCCTAGTCCCGAACTAGGTAAGCTATTGATTGATTGTTGAGCGAGGCCTACTCCAGAACTAGGTAAGCTATTGGATTGGTTATAGAGCGAGGCCTAGACTTGAGCTAGGTAAGCTAATGATTGAATTGATTTGAGCTATAGCGTGCACCTATAGGGTTGATTTGATTTGGTTGGATTATTTGGTTGGATGATTGAGGCCTAGTCTAGCTACCAAGCGTTTTGCGTATATGTCCACTATATCGAATTATGAATTTAAACCTATGATCTCACCAGCGAAAGCTGACTTTTAGCACGTTTTCTCAGGTAATTAAGTGATGCCCTGGGATGCTTAGATTGGAGGCTTGGCTATGGCACCTAGTTATGGATCTATTTTCTGAAACTCTGATAAATAATTGTGGACCTATATTTATTTCTTTTGGGCCTGACTTTGATTGATTTTGGGATAAATGTAAACCTTAAAACCCTGCGTGGTTGAATTTTTCTCTTGTTTACTTTATCTCATTCTTTTATGTCTTGTGTTGGATACCAATCCCCGTAGCACCCCGAAAGCTTGTTGAGTCTTCCGCTGTACCAAATTTTGGGGGTGTTACAAATTGGTATCAGAGCCAAGGTTATAGAGAACTAGGTAAATAAACACCTAAACTATAACCGATTTTTATAGAAAACGATCCTCGACCAATGCCCGCCAAGCCGAAGCATCATTGTTTATATTAAGGTATATTGAGATGATAATTAGATATGAGATTTTTGGAGATGATTTGAGGATTTGGGGATATATTGATTATGTGATATGATGGCATTTTGAGGAATTATATGGCTTAATGGTTTTTATAAATGTTTTAGTAATGCGGTATTTGAAATCTTTCTTGAACTATATGATTGGTGATGAGGCGAAAAATGAACCATTTTTAGGGGGTCATTTAAGCCGGAATTCGAATTTATTTGATCAAATATTGCCCTAAATCGTTCCTTTTGTGATTTTAGGTGCTTTGGGAGTGAAATCTGGAAAAGAAAGCAATTCGGACGTTTTTTGAGCATAAAAGTGAAGAAAACGCCAAAGTCTTAATTTTCCATGCTGGGAACAGTAGGTGACGGCGTCAAGAGTAACTCCCTGACGGCGTCAAGAGCAAAATTCCATGACGATCCAGTACAGATTTGAAGGCGTCATGAAGTAGGGCGTCAAGAGTAAAAGTCATGACGGCCTGGAAATGATTATCACTAGACGGCGTCAAATGTAGATCAAGGCAGTCCGAGAATAGTTTTGGCGGCGAGGTGACGGCGTCACAATGTTGGTCTTGATACCGTCAGACCCCTTTTCCTATATATAGTTTTCTAATTTTCACATTAAAAAGAGGGAAGTTTTGGAGAAACCCTAAGTACGATTTTGGAGCGAATTTTACAGGTTTTTCAAGGGTTCCAACCCCTTGATACCTTTCATGTGTAATTAAGATAAGTGTTCTTTTAATTCAATCAATATGTCTATGTGTTGGTTGTCTATATCTTGTTCTTGTCTTAATTCCATCATTCTAGGCTAGATCTATCTTGTGTTTGCTTGGATCTAATGAAACCTAGATGTTAATTATGTGTTGATTACTTGTTTATACTTGTCTTGGATGAATGATTTATATGTTAGGCTTAAGAAAACTGGCAGATCTCCAATTGGTAACATACTTGAAAGTCTTAAGAAACATGAACCGACGCGCACTAGGTCTTTAATGGTTGTATTTAATGCATGAGCCACTGTTTACAATCCCTATAGTTGTGCTGGACATGGTGTAGGAGGGGATAAGAGCTCATAGAATTGGGGAGTTAAGTGTGCCACCCCATGAATGGTATTAAGGAATACGATCCATCATCCATGCAATTATAACAAGTAATTAACGTGTAAAAGATGTCTAGGGAGTAGTGAAATCTAAGTAAACACATTTTCTCCACTTATTGCTCACAACTTTAGTATAATTTAGTTTAATTTTCATTTCTAGTATTTTATTTTGATTGCATCTTAGTATTGGGTTAGTTGATTAGCAACTAATTCCGCCCAAATCCTTCAAACCCGAGATTTTAACTTGCTTTCTATAAAATATAAAAATACAAAAATAATCATCCCTCACCTTTAGAACTAGTATTTAGGTTTTCTAATCCTAGCGACACTATTCCTAAGCTGAACGATCAATCCCCCGGTACTTGTCACTATACTATACTACAACGATCAGGTACACTGCCTGGTGGGGGTTGTAAGCTTCTCAAGATCCCTTGATAGGTAAAGCCTGGTGCGATTCCCACGTATCAAGTTTTTGGCGCCGCAGCCCGGGGAATAGTTATTGTCTAGGTTAGAATTTCTTTTTATTAGGTCTACTTGCTAGATTCCTTTCTAGTAAGATTTTATTTTTATTTTTAGGTTCTCTTTAGTCTATCTTTTTCTTTGTATCTTTGTTTGTAAAAACCTTTCCATTGCCTATTCCATTAGCCGTTATGGAGAACGCGAATCCACCATACTACAAACCACGAAATTCACCCACTCCAAATGACATCTTGATGTTTAAACAACATGAGGATGAACCTATCTATGATGCATGGGCTCGTTTTAAATATTTACTCCGAAAAGTCCCTCATCATAATTTCGATCTGTGGTCCCAAATTGAAATATTTTACCATCGTGTCGACCATTATACCAAAATGGACATTGACCATACCGCAGATGGGGACCTTTAGGGATTAAGTGCTGATGAAGCATGGAAAGCCATAGAGAATTGTGCCATACTTGCCAAAAAAATGGACAACCCAACAAATGTTGTTACTGATCAATTGATAGCAAGTTTAAGGGAGCAAGCAAGAAGATTGTTTGGGGATAAACCTATAGATGAGATAACTGGGCACACGGGGTGGTTTGATTTCACCACAATACAAGCTGAGCACATTGGTAATCCTGATAAGATGAAGGATAGAGTTGAAAATTTAAACCCACCAAGTACCCCACAAGTCCTACCATCATTTGAGGCATATACACCGCCCGTGGCTTATTCGGATGAAGTAGAAGAGACTTTAGGAACCCCAATAGAGGTAGAACCTTTGAACCAAACACAACTAGAGGATATAGGTTTGAATACTTATGATGATAACCTTACTCTTAGTTCTAGGTAAGTTCCTAGTTTTGATGAACCGGAGCCTCAGCCAAAACCGTTACCTAATCTTCCATCCTTGGATGAAAATTTAGGAATTGAAATAGGTTCCGACCCACCCATCAAACCATATAGTTCGGGTAGTCTTAGGACAAAGGTAGTGGACTCTAAGCCTTTTAGAGAGGAGGCCAATATAGGAGTGGAAAATGACCTTACATGCTTACATCACCCATTTATGATTGATCACAAGAAACATTATGGGTTTAAACCGGGTTTATTAGGTCAAGATGGATCCCCAACTAGTAATCTCTTGAAGTTGATTGAAAATGATCCCTTTCTAGGAGAAAATCTTAATCTACCCGTTACCCCGATTGAATTAGGTAAGGTTATGATGATAGGAGCACAACCCTTTGAGCATATAATTCATCCACCACTCTTTCCTCACGTGGCATACTTCTACCGAGATGGTGTGTATTGCTACTATCACCCGCACTTAATCCTAAGTGTAAGGAGAACCTCCCCTATTTCCGTTAAATAAGGGTAGAGTCAGGCTCGTGACTCGAACAAAAACAAACGCTTCTTGGGAGGCAACCCATGTTTTGTGTGATTTTATTTTTCTTTGTTTGATATTTGCTTCCGTATGCATGCTTAGTTTTTATTGTTGGTTGATCATGTTTCTAAATTAAAAAGTGGAAATACTTTACTTTGTTGTTTTGGCCTAGTCTTAACTCCATCTAAAAGTATTTTTGCAAAAGATAAGTGTAAGGGGAAACCCCAAATATGTTTTCAAGAAACAAACCGATCATGATTCTCCACAATACTAAATGAACATGTATATTCGTATTTGTTAGAGTCAAATGCTTGTATTGAGTCATAATGAAGTTTTGCAGGATTTTCCAGGAAGTAGGACCAAGTTTTTCCAGAAATTTTCCGGAAACTTAACATAAGAATTTCTGCAGGTCAATCCTGACGGCGTCAAGAGTTTACTCTTGACGGCGTCATGTGTAAAAATCTGGAAATTTTACCGGTTTTGTTTTTCTAACGGAGTCTTATGGTTTTTGTGAATTATTAAGTTTTATAATCTCCAGGAGATCTGCAAACTTCATTCCACAAGCATTATATCTTATCTTGTTTTCTAGGATTTAGTAACTTATATAGGATGCCGCCGATTTTACGCGAGGTTGTCTTGTCTATTTTCTCAGGATTTACAGGTTATGTATGACAAGAAGATGATTTATATTATGGAAGGGAAGCTTTGATTGTTCATTTTCTTGGAGGAAGATTTAACCTGGCCACCTTATTATCCATACCGAGCGAATCAGGGGAGTATTTGATTTCATTCTTTTTACTTTTTAACTTTTACATTCTTTACTTGAACATTGGGGACAATGTTCATCTTAAGTGTAAGGGGAGGGTAAAAAGATGATACCTTACATACGCACTTTCGCTTGAGTTTGCTTTGTTTAATGGTAGATGTGTAATAAAACTATGAGAAATACTTGTTAGTGCAATTTTAGCGCCAAATTTAAAATTTTTTACAACATTTAGGAGTGAAACTTTAGCCATAGCAAGCGTCTCATGGATAGGAGATTGTATGACTAGCACATAACCGTATATTCAGAAAAATTTTCCACCCAAATATGTGAGGTTCGCCTTTAGATTTGATAGGAAAAGCATTTATTATTAGTGCTTATGAGTGTACCGGTAACATTTAGATTCTAGAACTTGCGTTAGTGATGCATCCCGAGACCGCTAGTGAGACTACATTCGTGTAGTAGGATTTACTACATGATAAGAGGCATTAGGATCACCCTTGTGTTAAACCCGTATCATAATTACTTGACCATTTAAGTCATATTACTTGGCTAGTTAAGTCAACTAATTTTTCCCAAACCCTTAGCGTTGTACTCATTTTTAGTACACGATACCCCTAGTACACCCCTCCGAGCCTATCTTTTCGTTTCTAACTTTAAGCATTTTACTTAAAGGAAGAATTTGTTACACCCCACTTAAATGTACAACCAAATCGCCTTAGCCTTCCGTGTATGCGCTCATTTTTAGTGCATTATTGTTATTTGTTAAACCCTAAGTTAACTTTCTAATTGATTACATGGTTGCTAAGTCGAGTCATATCCTTGTACATATTGTTTTGGGACGATTGGGACTCATGGGTAAAGTACTTATTTTATGGAGTAATGGGGAAGAACACCATTTATTACCCCCATATGTATGTTAATCTTAAAAGTGCTCCAAGTGTTTTGATTTTCTTAATTCGAGTCATTAGTTTAGTTTATTGTAAAGTATATAAAGATTCAAGTGTAAGGGGAATTACCATTCCCTATGATGTATTATTTTGGATGGTAGGGTAAGAGTGTATGCAAAAAAAAAAAAAAAAAGAAAAAAAAAAAAAAAAAAAAAAAAAAAAAAAAAACATACGGACTACCATCCCTTTTTTATTCTATGTTCATTTTATGTTTTTGTTATTTTTCATTCATTAGCTTAAGTCGAGTCTAGTCTTGGCTTAGCAACGCCATATTGTACATGTAATTGACTAAGATTGTTAACTCGCCACCAGTAAAACTTCCTTTATCCAACAAAACCGTGTATTTCATATCCCTACACCTAACGTTACAACCCTTTAAAAGACCTCTTTGATAGTTTATCCTAGGTGCTTACGCCATGTGGTGGAGGTTTGATCCTTTCCCAAGCCTATGGTAATCTATTTTGCTATGACAGGTAGTGAGAGATATCTTCCGTTTCCATATTGTAATTTACACTTTATTACACTCGAGAGATGTGAGTATCTAAACACTTTGTGTATGACCTCCGTGCTTGTCTATTGGTCTTTAGTGGAACGATTATTTGTTGTAATTACTTTTATATTAGTGTTAAATGACCCCTAACTTGTATTTTGAGTAGAATAAAAGCGCATTTGCTTGAGGACAAGCAAATCTCAAGTGTAAGGGTATATGATGAGGCGAAAAATGAACCGTTTTTAGGGGGTCATTTAAGCCGGAATTTGAATTTATTTGATCAAATATTGCCCTAAATCGTTCCTTTTGTGATTTTAGGTACTTTGGGAGTGAAATCTGGAAAAGGAAGCAATTGGGACGTTTTTGGAGCATAAAAGTGAAGAAAACGCCAAAGTCTTAATTTTCCATGCTGGGAACAGTAGGTGACGGCGTCAAGAGTAACTCCCTGACGGCGTCAAGAGCAAAATTCCATGACGATCCAGTACAGATTTGAAGGCGTCACGAAGTAGGGCGTCAAGAGTAAAAGTCATGACGGCCTGGAAATGATTATCACTTGACGGCGTCAAATGTAGATCAAGGCAGTCCGAGAATAGTTTTGGCGGCGAGGTGACGGCGTCACAATGTTGGTCTTGACGCCGTCAGACCCTTTTTCCTATATATAGTTTTCTAATTTTCACATTAAAAAGAGGGAAGTTTTGGAGAAACCCTAAGTACGATTTTGGTGCGAATTTTACAGGTTTTTCAAGGGTTCCAACCCCTTGATACCTTTCATGTGTAATTAAGATAAGTGTTCTTTTAATTCAATCAATATGTCTATGTGTTGGTTGTCTATATCTTGTTCTTGTCTTAATTCCATCATGCTAGGCTAGATCTATCTTGTGTTTGCTTGGATCTAATGAAACCTAGATGTTAATTATGTGTTGATTACTTGTTTATACTTGTCTTGGATGAATGATTTATATGTTAGGCTTAAGAAAACTGGCAGATCTCCAATTGGTAACATGCTTGAACGTCTTAAGAAACATGAACCGACGCGCACTAGTTCTTTAATGGTTGTATTTAATGCATGAGCCACTGTTTACAATCCCTATAGTTGTGTTGGGCATGGTGTAGGAGGAGATAAGAGTTCATAGAATTGGGGAGTTAAGTGTGCCACCCCATGAATGGTATTAAGGAATACGATCCGTCATCCATGCAATTATAACAAGTAATTAACGTGTAAAAGATGTCTAGGGAGTAGTGAAATCTAAGTAAACACATTTTCTCCACTTATTGCTCACAACTTTAGTATAATTTAGTTTAATTTTCATTTCTAGTATTTTATTTTGATTGCATCTTAGTATTGGGTTAGTTGATTAGCAACTAATTCCGCCCAAATCCTTCAAACCCGAGATTTTAACTTGCTTTCTATAAAATATAAAAATACAAAAATAATCATCCCTCACCTTTAGAACTAGTATTTAGGTTTTCTAATCCTAGCGACACTATTCCTAAGCTGAACGATCAATCCCCCGGTACTTGTCACTATACTATACTACAACGATCAGGTACACTGCCTGGTGGGGGTTGTAAGCTTCTAAAGATCCCTTGAGAGGTAAAGCCTGGTGCGATTCCCACGTATCAATTGGGATTTTTAAGATGGTTTTAATACGGTATTTTGAGTTCGCAGTTTAGTTGTTTTGAAACACTTACACCTACCCTACGCCGTTGTCACAAACCATGGCCTCCTATTCGTTCGATGTTACTGAGGATGTTCTTATTGGTACGCGTCGCTCAGCACAGATCACTATGGCCCCTGATGACCCATACGTGATGGTCATGCGTTCAGCCATTACTTTATCGCCCCCTTTGTCGCCCTAAGTCACCGATTTTATCGCCTCGTGGTTCACCTGCTCAGATATGATGATTGTTGGAGTACCCCTCCGACGAGGAGTATGAGGAGGAGTACGAGGGTGAGCAGAATGATAACCCTCAAGATGAGGAAGAGAATGATGACCCTCAGGATGAGGAAGAGGATGATCCTCAGGAGGAGGAGATGCCTGATGATGATGGGTCGCCAGCACATTCAGCTCATTCTGCGAAGCCCGATTCCCCGATACATCCGTTAGAGCCGGTTTCACCGATCACCCGTTTTTGTTTGATTCACCACCTGGTAGTCCCGTGGCATCGGACGCGCCATCTGAGATATCTACTGAGCCTGCAGATTTGGGTGAGACTGGTAGGATGTGGACTCGGATTACTACGCAGGGCAAGAGGATCTCGTGGATGTCTGACCGACTTGAGATGGTTATTGCTGAGTTTATTGCTGAGTTGAGAGTTGATTTGACTACTGTCATGGGCAGGACGACAGCGATTAGGAGATGTATGATGGAGATGCATGAGCAGATAGAGAGTCTGTAGAGAGGTTTCCTCATGGCTCGCGAGGCAGATCGCAAGCTGTGGCAGAGGAACACAGAGTTAGAGAAGGAGGTTGTAGACCTCAAGAGGGACAAAGATACACGTAGTGTTGAGCTGGGATCGTTATTGAGGAATTTGGATGGTTTTGGATCAGAGTTGAGGAGTCAACGCCAGCATCATGGCTAGATCGATTTGGATTTGTGTTGTTTTTGTGTTGCTTCCTAAGCCAGGGAGTACTTGGTTAGGAGAGCTAGTTATTCTATCTCTTAAGTCATGTTATTCGGATTGTATGTTCGTCTCGTATGGAACGATTAGTATTTATTATGTCTTTTGGTATTTTGGAACGAAGTATCGATCGCTACTTGTATGGACGATGATGATTTCGTATGATATTCTATGGTTTTTGGCGTACATGGAGAATTGTGTTCCTATTTGCGTGGTTGATATTGTATTGGTATTATGTTCGTATTTCGACTTTCACCAATCGGATTCTTGTTGGACGTTATGGTACGTGTTATTGGAGACTTATGAACCTTGTATTGTGACTTCGATCAATGGCCCCACGACGAAACCCTGTTAGAGCTACCCGAACTGGTCCTGCAGTGACTACCCCTGGTCGCCGAGGTCGCCGTCCTACTCGAAATGTTGAAACCCCTACTCCTGATAACCTGGACGCTACTAATCACATCAACAGGAATCAAAATGTTGAGGTTCATGGAGACAATGATCATGTTCCACCTAATGCACCTACTGTGGATCAAGTAATGATCAATCAACTTGTGGAGCAACGAGTTGCTGAGCTACTAGCTGAGTCAAATCATTCCAACAATTCTGCTGGAGCATTTCCACCTGTTCGTGCTAATAGATGTAACTACAAGGAGTTTTGAATTTGTGGACCTATTGAGTTTGGTGGGACTGAAGGAGTGGTCTACTTGGTCAGGTGGATAGAGAAGACTGAGTCAGTGTTTAATGTCAGTGGTTGTGTGGAGAATGCGAAGGTAAAGTTTGATTCTTTTACTTTCAAGGATGAAGCTTTAACTTGGTGGAACAATTACCGTAATTCGGTTGGAAGTGATGTGGCTTATGCTATGACTTGGGAGCAATTTAAGTCTTTGCTGATTCAGACTTACTGCCCAAGGAATGAGGTTAAGAAGCTGGAGATTGAGTTCTGGAATCATAAGGTGAAAGGTACCGATATGACAACTTACAATCGCCATTATCGAGAGTTAGCCTTGCTTTGTCCCGATATGGTTAGGACTAAGACTCAAAGGATTGAGAGGTATACTGATGGGTTGCCGGTAGCTACAAGGAATGATGTGATTTCTGCTAAGCCTGTAAACATTCATGAGGCTATCACTATCGCTCAACAATTGATGGACTCGTTGGTATTGGAAGAAGCTGAGAAAGACAAGAATGGAAAGAGGAAGAGAGATAATCATTCTAAGGGTAATGATCATCGAAACAAGCGACAAACAACTACTAGAGCTTATGCTATGGGAGATGGAGACAAGAAGAACTACAATGGAGATGCACCTAAGTGTAACCGATGTTATAAGAATCATTCTGGACGATGTACGGTGATGTGCAAGAATTGCTCTAGGATGGGACATATAGCTAAGGATTGTAGAGCTCGACCACTTGCGATGGTTCAAGCTACTCCTGAAACTATGAGTAAGGCAAATGTCACTTGTTATGGATGTGGAAAGAAGGGACACTATAGGAATGAGTGTAGGGAATCATGGAACCGAGGAAATCAATGATCGGGTGGTAATGGGTACAATCATGGAACCCGTGGAACTGGAGGAAACCGTGGACGACAAGATAATGGGGACCAACGTGTGGAAGCTGGAGCTGCTCATGGGAGAGTATATGCACTTGGGAACGAGAGAGGAGAAGATCCGAACGTCGTTACTGGTACGTTCCTTCTCAATAATTATTATGCTTCCATACTATTTGATACTGGTGCCGATAAGAGTTTTGTGTCCACTAAGTTTGCACCCTTACTAGAGAAACCCCCGATGGCCTTAGGAATTGGTTATGATGTAGAGTTAGCTAATGGGAACATAGAGAGGATTAGGACTATCATTCGCGGTTGTACGTTAAATTTTCTGAATCGTCCTTTCAACATAGATCTTCTACCCGTCACGTTAGGAAGTTTTGATGTCATTATTGGTATGGATTGGTTGTCGAAGTATCGTGCTCATATACTTTGCGATGAGAAGATCGTGTGTGTGCCTTACGGCAAGGAGATCCTAAATATACCAGGAGATCGAAAGGAATTGAGAGGCCCATCTAGATTAGCGGTTATATCTTGCACTAAATTACCGAAGCTAATGGAAAAAGGATGTTGCCTTTTCTTAGCTCAAATCTCTGAGAAAGGAGGGAAGGAGAAGAAGGAAAGATGCATTGGAGATGTGCGTATAGTTCGTGATTCTTCGGATGTATTTCCCGATGATTTGCCGGGAATCCCGCCTACTAGAGAAGTAGAGTTTTAGATTGAGTTGATACCTGGTGCTGCACCCATGGCACGAGCGCCTTATCGTCTTGCACCTACTGAACTGGAAGAGTTGTCGAAACAATTAGCAGAGTTAGAAGAAAAGGGATTTATAAGACCAAGTTCTTCGCCTTGGGGAGCCCCGGTCTTATTTGTAAGAAGAAGGATCGATCGTTTCGTATGTGTAGTGATTATCGAGAGTTAAACAAGTTAACAGTGAAGAATAGATACCCGTTACCGAGGATCGACGACCTGTTCGATCAGCTTCAAGGATCGAGTGTGTATTCAAAGATCGATCTGAGATCGGGATATCATCAGCTTAGAGTTCGTGAAGAAGATATTCCGAAAACGGCTTTCAGAACCCGTTGCGGGCATTACGAGTTTCAGGTGATGCCGTTAGGGTTTACCAACGCACCGGCGGTATTCATGGATCTCATGAATCGGGTGTGTAAGCCTTACTTAGATAAGTTCGTAATTGTATTCATCGATGACATTCTAATTTATTCGAAGAGTGAAAAGGAGCATGAGGAGCATCTGAGGCTTATCTTAGAATTGCTCAGGAAAGAGAAACTGTATGCCAAGTTCTCCAAATGTGAATTTTGGATTCCGACGGTACAATTTCTAGGTCATGTGATTGATAGACAAGGAGTTCATGTAGATCCTGCTAAGATTGAAGCGATTAAAGATTGGGCTGCACCAACGACCCCAACAGAAGTTCATCAATTTTTGGGATTAGCCGGTTATTACCGAAGATTCATTGAGGGATTTTCGAAGATAGGAAAACCGTTGACCAAATTGACTCAAAAGAGTGTTAAATATGAATGGGGAGATAAGGAAGAGGAAGCATTTCAATTACTTAAGGAAATGTTGTGTAGTGCTCCTATCTTAGCGTTACCTGAAGGTAGTGAGGACTTTGTCGTCTATTGTGACACTTCGCATAAAGGTTTGGGAGTTGTATTAATGCAACGAGAGAAGGTGATAGCTTATGCTTCCCGACAGCTCAAGAAGAACTACACCACCCATGATTTGGAGTTAGGTGCTGTGGTTTTTGCTTTGAGAATATGGAGACATTACTTGTATGGAACCAAGTGTGTAGTGTTTACTGACCACAAAAGTCTACAACACATCTTGAATCAAAAAGAGCTCAACATGAGACAGCGACGTTGGATTGAGTTGCTAAGCGATTATGATTGTGAAATTCGTTACCATCCTGGTAAAGCAAACGTTGTTGTTGATGCTCTTAGTCGAAAGGAGAGGATACCACCGTTACGAGTTAGGTCATTAGGAATGACTATCGTATCGCCGTTACCGTCTCAAATATTAGAAGCTCCAATGGAAGCGTTGAAAGCAGAAAATCGACCTGCTGAGAACATATTTGGGATGGTAGAAAATGAGAAAGGATTTGTTAAGCGTTCTGATGGAGTATTATGTTTTGGAGAGCGAAGTTGGGTACCATTGTATGGAGGAATTCGAGAGTTGATTATGCATGAGTCGCATAAGTCAAGATACTCTATTCATCCTGGATCTGACAAGATGTACCAAGATTTGAAAAAGTTATATTGGTGGCCAAATATGAAGGCAGATATAGCATTGTATGTTAGTAAGTGTTTGACTTGCTCTAAGGTTAAGGCCGAACATCAAAGACCGTCAGGATTATTGACGCAGCCAGAACTCCCAGTTTGGAAGTGGGAGCGGATCACAATGGATTTTATTACCAAATTACCTAAGACGGCTAGCGGTTGTGACGCTATCTGGGTAATTGTGGATCGTTTGACTAAGTCTGCTCATTTCCTGGCGATTAGTGAAGATGATAGTGTTGATAAACTTGCGAGGTTGTATGTAAAGGAGATCGTTTCTCGTCATGGAGTTCCGATATCGATTATTTCTGATCACGATAGCCGCTTTACGTCAGCGTTGTGGCGATCACTTCAAACCGCTTTGGGGACGAGACTTGATATGAGTACTGCATATCACCCCCAAACCGATGGTCAAAGTGAGAGAACTATTCAGACTTTGGAGGATATGCTTCGTGCATGCATAATATACTTTGGTAAAGGCTGGGAGAAGTATCTCCCCCTTGCGGAGTTTTCTTACAATAATAGCTACCACACAAGTCTAAAAGCTGCACCATTTGAAGCTTTATATGGTCGTAAATGTCGTTCGCCTATTGGTTGGGCTGAAGTTGGAGATAGCCAACTCACAGGCCCTGAACTTATTTTGGAAACTACTGAGAAAGTGACGCAAATTCGAGATCGACTACAAGCAGCTAGAGATAGACAGAAAAGTTACGCCGATCAGAGACGTAAACCCCTAGAATTTCAGGTTGGAGACAAAGTGATGCTGAAAGTCTCGCCTTAGAAGGGTGTGATACGTTTTGAGAAACGTGGGAAACTCAACCCCCGCTACATTGGACCATTTCTCATTTTGGAAAGAATTGGGCCCGTGGCTTATCGGTTGAGATTACCACAGGAACTGAGTAAAGTGCATGGTGTGTTTCAAGTTAGCAATTTGAAGAAGTGCCTTTCGGAGGAAACGCCGGTTATACCAATTAAGGATATTCGTGTGGATGAGAGTTTGAATTTTGTGGATGAGCCGATTGAGATAGTGGATAGAGAGATTAAACGACTTTAGAGAAGTCGTATTCCGCTTATCAAAGTTCGTTGGAATTCGCGGCAGGGACCGGAGTTCACGTGGGAACGTGAGGATGAGTTTCGAAAGAGATATCCGAAGCTTTTTACTTCGTAGATGGTTTGTTTCGAGTGAAACCCGGGACGGGTTTCTTCTGAGGCTGGGAGGATGTGACAACTGGCAAATTAGGGAGCCATTTTGAAAACCCGCATTACTTTAAAATTTATAATTTTGGAATATTTGAAAAGTTTATTCGTGATGAGATTTGTAAACGTTGGAATGTGATTTTTAAATCGTACGTTATTTATGGAATTTGATTATTTATTATTGGATTGGTTTGGTTTACTATCGGTGATTTAATTGTGAGATGATTATTTGGCACTACATTGACTCCGGCACTAAGATAACCTAACAATTTTAATTATTTTAAATATTGGTTCGGATATTTATATTTTTGAAAAGTATCGTGAGATTTTTGATTATTTGGAATGGGTTCGGTTCGAGAGAGTTGATTTGTTTTAAAAAAGGTTTCGGGTTTAGTCCGTGTATTTACACCGAGTTACTTAACCCACTTTACCCCTTATATTATTATTATTACTATTATCTTTTTTTATAAGAGTAAATGAAAGTCGTCCTTGTGGTTGGCTGGCACAAAAACACAAACACAACATATCAACACCATCACCTACATCTCTCTCTCTAATATATCACCTCCCCCATCTCTACCCTAGCCGCTGCACCTTAATCGGCCACCACAGCCACCACCGCCGCACCTCCATCAACACCAACACCACCATTCGAATCCCCATCACCTACTCTATCCGATCTAATACCACACGCGCCCTATACCTCTCCCTATTTCATCTCGAAATCACATAAAATCACCACCATCTTATTGTTTTTGAAGTTTGATACGTATTGGGTCTTGAGAATCAAACGTAAGACGAGTGTAACTCGTATTTTGCTGAAATTCGTGACCAAGGGTCACGAATCTTATTGTTATCTTTCGGGTAATGGTTAAAAACATTAAGATTCAAGTGGGTTTTGAATAAAACATGATCTAAAACGAGTTTGGTATCCGGGTTTGCTGTTTTCTTTTGGGTCGAGGTGAAAGCGAGAGCAATGGCTCTCGGCTTGGTTTATTTTTTTGAGCCAATATGGTTTTGGGCTTCTAGCCATGGTAGCAAGGATGTTAATGGTTGTGGAATATTGTTTTGTTTGAGGTTTGATTTCGGATGGATACTTGTTGTGGTCTTGGTGATGCCGCGACCCTAAGGGTCCGTTTGGCTGTTTTGGTGTGCTCGGATGAGCCTAAGCCGAGACCAAAGTGGTCATAGGCTTGAGTCATCTTGACTCGTGGAGTTGAGCCGAGACCCAAATGGGTCTTCCGGTTCACATTGTTGTTATTATTTTTGTCATTGAGACTTGGGCTTTTAGTTTCCAATTGTTGTCGTTGTGGTATATTATTTTTGGTATTTTGGAGATGTGTTGACGAAAAGAGTTTATGGGGACCGATTGTGAGACGGTCACTTAGAATGACGGAGATAGGTTAGTCGGGTGCCGTAGTCGGACCCTAATGTTGTAGCACGTGGATTTGGAATTGATTTGGATGGAGTTGGTTTATTTATTTATGACTTGGCTATATTATTTGTGGACTTGGACTATGAGCCGAGAGTGATGACTCGGACATGTGACCAAATTCTTATGACTCGATAAATATTAAAAATCAAACATTAATAATAATACTCGTAATAATATTATTGATAATATAATCATTTATATACGTATATAGACGTGATAAACGTATGTATATATATATAAATGCGTATATTAATAATAAAACGATCACGAGTAAACGTTATAATAATATAACGATAATTATTATACTATGTAAATAGTTCAATAAATGTCGGAGTATTATTATAAATAAATAACTATAAATAATGTCGAGAACTAATAAGTCGGGTAAGTAATAAATAAAAACATGATGACTTTTATAAATTTGAAAAACTTATCGAGTTATACGAGTTGTGGTTACTTAAGTCCAAGTGGACTTTATTATGTGACTTTTGTGTTGTCACGGATATATGACGATTAATATATCCATTTTCTATAACTATGTAACTTATTTAATCGACGGGTTAAATAGGGTTTATTTAGCTATAGAAAATGAGTATATTAATGGGCATCGTATCCTACGACGCCCATAGGTTGTGGTACGTGTATTAGGATAATAAATTACTATATATCTCGTAGAATTGGCTAAATTGACGAATTTGGCAAATTGAACGATATATATAGGGAATTTATTGGACTACGATATTTACCATATAGTATTCTTTGTGCTATGTGATTTAGGTTGGGTATAATCTTGAAACGATATATTACGTAAATAAATATGGGGGATTACCAAATCGACGGATTTGATAAACTTCGATGATTTATTTAAATAATATATTGGGCTAATATTAGACCTATAGATTGTTTATTATTCTTTTCGTTGTGGCTTCTTGGTTTGAGTTGTGTCGACCCACCACCCGTATGGATACCAAACGTCAAACTTCAAAATTAATATGAAGATAATTCGAGAAATGGATATTTTTGGAAAGTTAAATGGAATACGTTCGGGATTGGGAATATTTGTTTTTTGAGGAAATGATTCTGAACGAGTTTGATATTGTTAGGAAGTGCCGAGTCTGTAGTTGCCGTTACTTGAGTTTGCTTGCGTCTTTCATCTATCGATTTCTTTTGAGGATTTGTTGGACTTGAGGTGAGTCATAGCCCCACTTTTACTCTTGAACTTTGTTTTCAATACTTGGGGTGAGAAACGTGCAAATGTTTTATGTGGACTATTATCGCTTGTTTATTTAAAACTTGCTATGCTTATAGAACTAGGTGGGATTGAGCGAGGCCTAGTCCCGAACTTGGTAAGCTATTGATTTGGTTATAGAGCGAGGCCTAGTCCCGAACTAGGTAAGCTATTGATTGATTGTTGAGCAAGGCCTAGTCCCGAACTAGGTAAGCTATTGGATTGGTTATAGAGCGAGGCCTAGACTTGAGCTAGGTAAGCTGATGATTGGATTGATTTGAGCTATAGCGTGCACCTATAGGGTTGATTTGATTTGGTTGGATTATTTGGATGGATGATTGAGGCCTAGTCTAGCTAGCAAGAGTTTTGCGTATATGTCCACTATATCGAATTATGAATTTAAACCTATGATCTCACCAGCGAAAGCTGACTTTTAGCACGTTTTCTCAGGTAATTAAGTGATGCCCTGGGATGCTTGGATTGGAGGCTTGGCTATGGCACCTGGTTATGGATCTATTTTCTGAAACTCTGATAAATAATTATGGACCTATATTTATTTCTTTTGGGTCTGACTTTGATTGATTTTGGGATAAATGTAAACCTTAAAACCCCGCGTGGTTGAATTTTTCTCTTGTTTACTTTATCTCGTTCTTTTATGTCTTGTGTTGGATACCAATCCCCGTAGCACCCCGAAAGCTTGTTGAGTCTTCCTGTTAGGTCACCATTTATGTAAACACAAGTATGATAATGAAAGAAATAAGATGAGAATTATAGATGGTTGATTATAAGAAATGAGAGAAAAGTAAGAACAAGAGTTTCACTAAGATATTCAAATAACCAACAAAATGAAATGTTTACATAAGCTTAGTATATATAGGGGAGGAGTAGGGCAACACTCCCTTCCTCCCTCATCTAGCTTAAACGTGGGCTTTCAAGCCCATTGGACATTATACTTAAGCCTTGTAACATAAAACATAGTGAAATAAATAACTAAGCAACCTATTACAAAAGGTAATGACCGAGACTTGACTAAAATACAAAAGTATGATCCCAACAATCTCCCCCTAAGGGTCGGTCATCACGGTTGCTTGACGTCTTCATCTTTGTCGTTGACTTGTGACATGTAAGGCTTTAGACGTCTTCAAAATGGTTGAATGATAATGAATGTACTTTGCTCTATGTCTTTGTTCTTTGGTGATGATGTAGTGATTGTGTTATGAAGTGGTCTGCCATTCGTCACTCCTGCGTCTGTGGTGGTTGTCCGCCATTCCAACATACTCATACATCTTTGAACTTTGACTTTTACTTACACGAAGTTCCTTTTCAAATTCTGAGATCTTTAAGTCTTTAAACTTTGTAGCTTCTTCTTTATTGACGTAGAATCTTTCTTTGAACTATGTGTTGTTAAGATCTTTGGGGGAGCTATCATTTGCTTCAAGATGTATGTATGAGCATGTTGGAATCTACCATCATGGAAGTGAGGTACCTGCGAGTAAACAGTTAGCAATAAATACCCGGTACTTATAGATAAGGAATTAGAGCTCATCAACAGCATATTGTGAAGACTCCTTCTAATCCTTATCCAGGCCGTTCCCATATCAGATACTCCCGAAGGAGCTTACGAGACCTACTAAGTAGCTCAATGACTGGGTGAGTCGCTGGGGATCACTCCACGACTGTAGACTGCTATGGAACCACGTCAAACACTAAGCGTAACCCTTGTGGGGTTACCGAAGTGACATGCTGTCAGGGCTGTTAGATGTTGACCCTGGCAGGATTTCCGTTCAATCATTGAGAAATACATAAGTAATCCTCTCATAAACGTTCTCGACAGATTGCTAAGATCTGCGAAGGACTCGATAATTTCCAGCTGGTGCCCATTGATGTAGAACACCAGTTGTAGAAATACTAAGTGTTCCTAAGAGATCTTTGATGTATCTCAAGGCTCTAGACTCTATAAGTGCACACTTAGGTTTCCTATGCGGAGACTAGGGAGGGGTCTCTTGCTTCAATATCAACTATCTCTAAGAGATAAGTCGATAGATTACACTGGTTCCCCGTGAGAATGAAACAAGCTCTTTTAAGAGAACTTGAGTGGTTAAGAAGGTTTAGTGCATTGCGTCACTGGGTCCATGACGACTTTATCTTCAATACCGGTGTTGTCTTTTGCAACAACCAGTAGCATACGTATTGAACCCGGTGTCTGCCCTAAGGTTGAACATATGGAGGGCTATTTCTTTTCACCCTTTACTTTACTTTTCTTTTTAATTCTTCAACTCCTTCTTCCCCTTTCATTCTTTTCTCCTTTTTTCGTATCATACCTAAGGACTTCTAATTCTAACTATGGGAGATGTCCTTGGGTAGATCCCTCCGGCTCTGGCGGATCATAGGACGGATATTCCTATATTAATCACCTTATAACTCCGACAGTAGCCAAGAAACCTTTGATTGAAAATCTCTCAAAGTGTTTGTGATAATCAAGTGTTTTGGTTAACACTCTGAGAGTTTTGTGTACACTTTTGAAGGGCTCCCCCTGCACCTGTGCTCATAAGTATTAAATAAATTTGCACATGCGGGAGGAGCAAGCATTTTGAATTGATCCACTTTCCGTGAACAAGACCGATTCGAGACACGCTTACATCACTAGTTAAACTAGCTTGAAGTTATTACCCGGCCTGGTCAAGTCCACAGAAAGTTTCTCAAGACGGTACATTTCTACTAAGACAAATCCTTTTCGAGACACGCTTACGTGGTTAGTTAAAGAGTTCCATTGTCAGCTTTTAGGTGACAACTAGCTCTAGTAACTAACTTGATGTTATAACCCGTCGAGGATAAGTCTTTTCGATATCACTAACTTTTATTGTCTCGTCAATTCCTGGGTCAATTCTGAGTCTGGCTCGCACATGATACAACTTTTAAGCTTTGACTTCGTATATTTTAATCACTTTTTCATTTTCTCCCCCTCAAAAATAGCATATAAAATGATGTTTTTGACAATCTTTTAGATTAAAATATGCCTTTTGAGTCTTGCGGGGAGATTCACCAAGAACTTTTGATTTAGAGCAAAGTATTTTGTTTTGACAAGTGCTCCCCCTCAACAAGTGATTAGGTCTTATTGAGGTGAAATACTTGTCCTTTTGAGCAGAATTATGAAAATTCATAAACATTTGATTAATTCTACTCAAAAGTAAGAAGCCTTCGCTCCTTATATTAGGATTGAGGCACTGATGCGTACCTTAGGGACCTTTCTTTACAAGTTCGGGTTGTGCACTGTAATGCGTACAGAAACCATAATGAATTATAATATTGACAAATCAAATCAAGTTCTTACAAATTTCTACCATTCAGGTCTCTGAAATGTCAACACCGGAAATTTTGATCTGCCTCCAACATAGCTTTCTAATCTCCGAAACTGATCCCTGCGCTTCAACCGGTTCTCAATCCTTGTAATGAATCTGCGAGCTTCCCTGGCTTCATCGGTGTTCCATCTTTTGGATTTCCCCAGTTCTATGTCATTGATCTTGCTTTTGATTCCATCTCTGACGAACTTCAAGGTTTCATCACAGAACTTATGTATTTCTTTGTAGCCCATGAAGGAGTTTCGACCGTTGACACTGCGGTAAGTGAACCCAAATGCCGGATGCCTGATCAAGGTGTATTGAGGTAGATGTTGAAGGTCGGGGATGTCAAACATGTTAGGTTTGGTGAGATTCAGCTTCTTCTGATAACTTTCCACTCCCAGTTGAAGATCTTCTACTCTTTCTCTGATAACTATCTGCCTAATGAAGATTAGGAGAGCTTGGATAAAGGCAAGCTGCATCTCTTTGGGTAAGTTGCAAAGCTTTCCTTGAACTTTGAGCAGGTACATATCTTCTATGTCATTGAGGAGTAGTCGTGGAAAGTCTGACTCGGAAATATCATACTCCTTTTCATCAAGTCTTTTGAGTGTGATTTTGCTGAGGAAGGGTTACCCAAAGTGAGTGATAGTCGAAATGAACTGAATTGAGACTATCTTCAAATCACTTGTCACATCACCCATTGTCTGATTGAGTCTGCTGCTGCGATAATACTGTGCCCGGTTTTCTGGCCAATGATGTATACCGTAGAGTGCGTTCCGGTCATAGTCAATAATTTTATCGATGAATAAGGCTGAGGCTTCTTCTTCGATGACATTGTTGAGATATCGAGCTGCAGGGAGAAAGGCAAGTGATGTGATGTACTTCTTCTCAATCTTGCTGCCGAGTGTCAGAAATTCCAAGTCGGTGTTGAAGAAGAACTTGTAAGGGATCTTTGGTTCCTTAGGCTTCCCAATCATCGGTAGTGGTTTCGACCAGTCGGTAATGTATGGTGCGGCTTTCCTTGTGACCGGATCGACGTAAGATTCAGGATTGATCCAGTCAATATTGCTTGACATAGCTCGAGCAATATTTTCTAGATGGTACTCAAGTTCGATGGAGTTAGCAGACCGATCTTTCAGAAGATTGAACGCATCATTCTTGATTCTTTGTGGCTCTTTCTTGTTCATCTTTTTCATCCGAAACTTATGCTGAATCAATTGAGCGTATTCCACTGTTCGACCATCTTGAGGTTCTTGATTGTCTGCAAGTGGCGGTTGCGAACTAATCATCTTTTCAAACCAGGAGTATTCGGCAGTATCGTCTTGGTCTAGCCATTTGAGGACGGTTTTCGGTTTCTTGGGTTTAGTGCCTTTGGATGAGGTGTCCGGTTTGTGCTGATGATGTTTTCGCTTCCTTTCTTTCTTCTTCTTAGATGACGGTTCTGGCACTTCATCGGTATGAGGAATCTCGTCACCACCTGTGTATTCAAAGTGGTCATATGCTTTGGGAGCGGAACCAGATGCCTTAGGTTGTTGTGAAGATGTTGTTGTAGATGGAGGGATGACCGGTGCTATTGGTTGAGATGAGGGTCCTTCGGCTTGTTGTTGCTTCTTTGCCTGAGAGTTAGGATCCTTGTCTTCATCATCTCTTGGACGTTTCAGTTTATCGGCCTCAGTGCTGCAGGTCTCTTTAGTCATCTTGGCTTTCAAAGCTTCCAGGATTTTAGCTTCTTCTGGTGACAGTGTGAACTTGCTAGCCAATTTGTCTAAGAGCTGGGTTTCTAACTCGTCCATAGACAACCCCGGTAGTGGTACAGTTGATTTTTCAGCTCGAAGAGTAAATGAGGTTGATCGGATCACTTTCTTGACTGCTTGTTCTGCAAACTTGTTGAGTTCTTCTCTCATAAGCGCCAGCAAATCTTTCAATTCAGCAACTAAGTGTTGTTCCATATATTGATGCGCTTGAGCAGCTAATGTGGCTTCCAGGTTGTCTTGCACATCCTTAGATAAGAAGGTATCAACTTTATCTTGCAGTTCTTGGACATTCGTGTTAAGTTTTGTCAATTCTGCAACCTGGCTTGCAAGTGATTCAACTTGATCTTCCAACTTGCTTTGCTTCTTTTCATGAACTCATCTAAAAGCTTTCTTGATCAACTTGGATGCAGCAGAGGCTTTGGTACTTGTAGGTTTCTTGATAGATTCGTCATGAGTTGATTCGGATGCTGGAGGTGATGATTGTGAAGATTCAAGATGGGTGGTTAAGTCTTTGTCATCTCCTTTCTGTGATTCGGGTTGTTCAACTTTCTCAACATTGGCTGCCTCTTCTTTCAATCTCTGTTCTTCAGCCAGTTTGTCAGCTTCGGCCTTAAGTTTTTGTTATGCGGCTAGCTTGGCTTCTTCTTCTTTCTTTAACTTATCTTCAGCCAACTTAGCTGCCTCTTCAGCCTTTCTGCTTTCTTCCATACGGATTGTTTCTTCTAACTTGGCTTGTGCTAGCTCCTCAAGCCTAGCCTCTTCAGCTTCTTGCTTTTTCCTAAGTTCTTCTTCTTGAGCCCTTTCTCTGAGCTCCATTTCATCCATGGACAACAGATATGGAACACCAGTATCCATATGTTCCTCTTCTTCCTCTTCACCTGTTGCTGAAGCATCTTGCATCTCTACATTTCTAGGTGATACAGTTGGGGTTTGGTAGACTATCATATCAGCATGAGTTCCTGTAGTAGATTCAGGAATACTGCTAGATCCACCAGCTTCATGAGTTTGAGAGAACACAGGAGGTGGAGGTTGATCGGCTTGAAATGCATCAATCTTGCTATGTAGGATACCCAAATTGAGAGCCCTTTCATTTTCTTCTTCGACTGAAAGGCCTAATTTTGAGTGAGCTGTTACTTGTTCGGCCGTCATCGGTTCCTTCATCTTCTCTCTCCTGATCCTTTCTTCTTCTAATATTGACTCTGCTTCAGTGAACGGTCGTTGATTGAGATCTGCTGGGTATTCAGCATTATCAGCAAACTCATCAATGTTTTTCTCCCAATCTTCGAAAGTCAAGTCTTTATCAACAATGTCTTCAAGATTCACATCCTTGTCAATGTTTGCATAAGCTTCCCTATACACTGGACCTTCGTCGGATTCGGTTTGTTCAGAGTCAGACGGTTCTGGAGAGATTGGTGATGTAGGTTCAGGAATGGGCTCAGGTTTCTTGACAGGAAGTCTTCTCTTTGAAGTACCCTTCTTCTTTTGTTTAGACTTTGTTGAGCTGCCGGAGCTTCCAGACTTGCTACCTGTCTTCCCCCTAAATGGTTGAACTTCGTCCAAGAATCCAACTTTGTCTTCCTTCAGCGCTTGTTCGTAGTACTTGTAATTGTTGCAAAGCTTCACTTTAGCATTTAAGAGACAATCTGGAAGTTTATTTCCTTGCTTACGTGTGCTGGTGTCAAGTCTCTTAATGATTCTGAGAGTATCTTCATTTCTGAAAGTGTGCTTATCTTTTTCATCAAGTCTCTGTGGAATATCGTCGTACTCACGAAGGAAGCTTTCGATGAGTAGTTTGGTGAAACGAACGAATGGAATGTTGGTTGTTTTGTGTTGAATGTGCCACACAAGGTCTTCCCAAATAATGCTGGCATAATCAACTTTCTTGACGTTTGCCACGGCCCAGAAGAGTTAGAGGTGTTGGAGCTTGGGGTGTTCATGGTCAGTGTCTCTGCTAGATAAGGACTTGGCAATCAGAATATATAGTGATCTCCATGGTTGTGGAAGATATCTGATGTTGACCCTAGAATGTCTTGTCACAACTTCTTCTGATTTGTCATAGCCAATATCCCGTAACCACTCTATCAACTCTTCCTCGGTAGGTACTTGATCATATTCTTCATCTGGGCCAAGTTCGGGTAACCCAAGAACATTCCTAAGTAAATCAATGTCCACAGTTACTTGTCTGTTGTGAAGCATGCAGGTGAAGGAAGCTTCCCCAAGGTCAAGCTGAAGTGTATGCCAAAACTGGTGTATGTAGAAGCAGGAGACTGAAGCTGACTTAGTGAACAAGAGCTTGTTGGGGTGATATAGGAGAGCATCCACTGCAACAATACATGAGGATTCGTTGCATGTGATTTTGTTGAAGTTGATACGTAAGTTGTTCTTTCCTATCTTCCTGGTGTAATCATCGGGAAAGGTTTCTTCCCATGAGAGTTTCGGTTCAGGTTCTGGTCCATAAGGAATGTCATTGTGTTCTGCCATCTGTATTGATCATAAACAATCAAAAACATAGCAATGATTTACTTTGTTAGCTCAGATATTCAATTACATGATTGTGCACTCATTATTGATTGATCAGTGGGTGTTTGTGTGTGAAAAACTTTGTTTTATGACAAACTTGTGTTTTAATCACATGGTAGAAACTTATAACAATTAAGTTACAATAAGAGTTTATCATAACAAGAGATTACACATTGGAAATTTTACAACACTTAGAAAAATTCATGAATTGGACAATGTTACGCGTAACTAGAAAATCCTACGCATAACTTTTATTAAGCGTAAGAAATGACATTAGGCGTAGGTGCAAAGTCTACGCATAACTTTATAAGTTACGCGTAAGTTCCATCTTTTGTGTAGGCTTAATTTTACGCGTAGGAGTTTATCTTATGCATAAGATTAGAGCTTAGGCAAAGGATTGAACCTTAAGCGTAAGTTATAACTTGTGCGTAGGTTTTGACTTACGCGTAAGATCATGACTTAAGCGTAAGAAATAACTTATGCGTAAGTTAATCCTTTTATGTGTAAACATTGTCTTATCCAAGACAATGTTTGTCAGCGTGTCGAATCTTACGCGTAAGATTCAATCTTACGCGTAGGATGAACAACTTGTGCGTAAAAACGTCTTTTTTTCAGAAAATCACCTTTAGTAATTTGAGTTGTTAGATTCCTGAAAGTGTTCAAACATAACCACTGATCAATATTTAAATCAACACTCTTTGTATACACTTTTTATGCGTAAACAGGTCATGATACAAAGTTACGAGTAAGGCCGTATGAACACATAATCACAATCCTTATCAAACATGAATCTGGGTAAGAATAGGCATAGGGCAAGTGTTCCTAACATCCTAAGGAACATTTGGTCCAAATTATAACAATAATTGACCACAAAATCATGAGATCACAACTGCTAGTGCATACGAACCCTAAATCTTTAATACATGATCAAGAGATGTTACTGAAACAATTAAACCATAATAACATGATCCTAGGCATACAAGAACACTATCCCCATCACCAATTTCAATCCTAACGCACAAAATCAAGAACCCCTAAATCCATCGTATGAACCCTAATCCACAAATCGATCAATTGATGTTTCTGGGTGAGTTTAGAGATTAGATACATGTTTATAAACATCTAAAGATCATTTCCCATCAATCAATATAGCCATAACAACAACAATTATATGGGTTCAAGATCTACGCACAACCCTAGATCTAATTTAGTCGATTAAGAAAAATTGAACCGTTGGATTAGAGTAAAATTAAAAACCATTGTTCATAATGATAATCTAAACATGTTACAACTTACAGATTAAAGGATTGATGAATGGATTTGAAGAATGATTGTGAGTCGTTGATGTTGGTTGGTAAAAAGGAGTAAATGCAAAGTAGGTGTAGTAAATGGCCGGTCAAACAAAGTTTTGACCCAAGGTTATTATGAGTTTGGTATTTTGACAAAAATGGCCCCTTAACCTCATCTTACATACACACCTAATGCCTAAACATATTATCTCATTTAACTTTCGTTAATAACACCAAGTTATGACAAGAACAACTTGTTGAATTATGCTCCCCCTCGACCTTAGACCGTAGTCTTAAAGAAAAATTAAAATTTATTTATAATGGTCAAGGTGAGTATCCCGAAACACTTTTGAAGCATCATTTTATGATAAAAACGTGATATTTTTGGTAAAATGCAAGTATAAGAGTAAATATTGTGAGAAAATTAAAAAAATACTTTTCCTCCCCCTCAACACTTGTTTTTAATAAATAAGGACATTGGACAAAAATTAGTGTTGACGAGAGTGGAATATACTTGCATTTTTTTTAATAAAAACAAAAATCTTTTTGAGTTTTTGATTGGTTTTATATTTTTGTATTTTGGTTTTTTTTTTTTTTTTTTTTTTTTTTTTTGAAAAAATATTTACAAAGATAGTTTTGATGTTTGACGATCAATTGTGTTTTAAAAGCTTTTCCAGATCATCTGGAGTCAAACATCGCATACCAATTTGGTGAACTAGACTAGCAAACCTTGATGGTGCTAAGGATTTGGTAAGTAAGTCCGCCAATTGGTACTCAGTCCCAACAAAATACAGTTCAACGGTACCCTTTTCAACGTGCTCTTTGATGAAGTGATATCGGAGATCGATGTGTTTGGATTTGCAATGATGGACTGTGTTGCAGGAGATAGCAATGGCACTCTTGGAATCACAGTAGATTGGAATCTTGTTGAATAGGTAGCCATAATCCTTAAGTTGTGATCTCATCCAGATGACTTGAGCACAACAAGCAGACATAGCTACATATTCAGATTCTGTTGACGACAGTGATGTGCAGTCCTGCTTCTTTGATTGCCATGACACAAGTTTGTCTCCAAGAAATTGTAATCCACCAGATGTACTTTTGCGTGTGTCTAAACATCCTGCATGGTCAGCATCTGAAAAAGCAATTAGTTCAAAACCAGAATCCTTCGGATACCAGATTCCTAAGTTAATGGTTCCCTTTATGTATCGAAGGATTCTTTTGACCTCACTGAGGTGTTTTTCAGTTGGTTTAGACTGATAGCGAGAGCAAATGTAGACAGCAAATACTATATCAGGTCTACTAGCTGTGAGATACATGAGGGATCCAATCATACTTCGGTATTTGGTAGGGTCAACAGGAGTCCCATGTAAGTCAGCATCTAGTTTTGTGGTATAGCCCATTGGTGTATTATAAGTATCACAAGTCATCATTCCATGTTTCTTTAAAATTTCAAGAGCATATTTGGACTGATTTATAAAAATTCCACGGGGTGATTGATGAACTTGTAGTCCTAGAAAGAACGAAAGTTCACCCATCATGGACATTTCAAAATTATCTTTCATTAATTTTGCAAAATCATTAGAGTAACTTCTTTTTGTTGAGGCAAAAATAATGTCATCGACATATATTTGAACAACAAGTAAGTCCTCCCCGTAGGTTTTTGTAAATAATGTTGGATCCACCGATCCTTTAGAAAATTTATTGGCCAGCAAGAAAGTGGACAGTTTGTCATACCACGCCCGTGGGGCTTGCTTAGGACGCTCAGGATCAACGAAGCCGTCTGGTTGGCTCACATACACTTCTTCACGGAGTTCTCCATTAAGAAATGCGGTTTTCACATCCATTTGGTAAACAACCATGTTCCTGTGTGCAGCATAGGCCAAAAAGATCCGAACAGCTTCATGTCTAGCCACTGGAGCAAAGGATTCAGCAAAATCAAGTCCTTCTAGTTGGGAGTATCCTTTCGCTACCAGACGTGATTTGTTATGTATGACAGTTCCTTCAGCATCAAGCTTATTTTTCCAGATCCATTTTAACCCGATGACAAAGACTCCGTCAGGTCTTTCAACTAATTCCCAGACTTCTAATCGTATGAACTGCTGAAATTCCTCTTGCATAGATTCAATCCAGTTGTCATAAGTCATTGCTTCTTTGATGTTCTTTGGTTCTTCGTGACAAATTGTGAGTGCATATATACAAGTTTCTCCATCAGTGTGAAGTCGTTGTCTTGTCATTACAGGTGCATCTGGATGGCCAATAATATGAACTAGTGGATGGTCTCGAGTCCATTTGTGTGTTGAAGGGTGTAGTTGATAAGTATCTCGCATGTTAGCAGGATCCAAATTGCGTGTTGACGACTCAGCTATATCAGGAAAGGTAGGAGCCGGTGCAAACGGGTTAAAGAACGCATCAGGATCATGCTCTGCGGGTTGTGGAACTGATTATGGTGTAGGATCTTCAGCTGATTGCCGGGAGTTAGAAACAGTTTGTTCTGCTGTAGATGGTGATGCAATTGGAGGACCGTTACTCTCAACAGTTGTTGTTGTTTGTTGAGGTGAGTTTGGTACTGGAATATTGTCAGGTTGAGCAGCGGAATTAGGTGAGACCTCAGAAGAACGGTATTCGATTGTATCATCAAACAGTGGAGCAAACAAGGTTTCCAATTCTTTGCGGTTGCGTGGCAATGATTCAGCCGAAGATTCCAGAGAGTTAAGACGGTTGAATTCGGGTCCTAAGCTGTGTTGCTCAGAAGCTATTTGTGTGAGTTCATCAAAATTAGCGTGAATGGTTTCTTGAATTTCTCTTGTTCGACGATTCCATATCCGAAAACCTTTTGAATTTTCACAGTATCCAACGAACACTTCGATGTCAGCCTTTGCTTTAAGTTTACCTAAATCATCACGATCATTTTTCGGATAACAAAGTGCTCCAAATACATGAAAGTAATCGATATTTGGTTTTCTTTTGTGAACAATTTGATAAGGTGTTTTGCGATGGCGTTTTGTGATCATGCAACAGTTTTGGGTATAACATGCGGTTGAAACAGCTTCTGCCCATAAGTAATCTGGTAATTGAGCATTAATCAACATAGTTCTAGCAGCTTCCACTAACAACCTGTTGCGTCTTTCAACAACTCCATTCTGTTCTGGGCTTCTAGGAATAGATGTTTGATGTTCAATTCCCACTTTCTCAAAATAAGACCGAAGTGTCTGATTCTTAAATTCAGTTCCATTGTCAGTTCTGACTATTCGTACCGTGTTGCGTAACTAAACTTGAATTTTAGTGAGAAAGGTGATGATCATTGAAGGAGCCTGATCTTTGCTTCGAAGAAAATAAACCCAAGTCCATCTGGAGTAATCATCCACAATTACCAGTATGTAGCGTTTACCGTTGATACTTTGAACACGCATCGGTCCACACAAATCCATATGAAGCAATTGTAAAACATGATTCGTACTGTGCTCAGGTTTTGAAGGAAAATGAGCCCGAGTACTTTTTCCTTGTTCACAGGCTGAACATAAGTGATCTTTGGTAAAATGGAATCTTGGAAATCCATCAACAAGTTTGTAACGAGCAAGGTCAGTCATAGTTTTGAAATTCAAGTGCGAAAGACGTTTGTGCCATAACCAAGATTTAGTTGATTCTGCTTTGGAGAGAAGACATATCGGAGATGTAGCAATCATATCTGACATTGATATTGTATAAAGATTAGAGCCACGTGAGCCAGATATTAGATCGTTTCCTTGTAAGTCACGAACGAAGAAAGTTTTCTCACGAAATGCAACTTCTAGATCCCCATCACAGAATTGACCAACAGAGAAAAGGTTGTGTCCAAGGCCTTCCACATAATAAACACGACTGATTTCAATGTTCCCACTGACATAGTCACCATATCCCATGATTAAAGCGTAATGATCATTCCCGAATCTGACAGTACCAATGAACTTTGAGACAAAGTTGTGTAACAGTTTGAGATTGCCTGTCATATGTCGGGTGCATCCGCTATCAACAATCCAGAGAACAATCTGTACCACCTGCATCACAAGAAGAAGAAATGGATGGAACAGAAGTAAGGGTGGAACCCAAAGAAAGTGCGGGTTCCTGTTGGTTAGAAGCACAGGTATTCAACAATTTTGGAATCCATTTAAAGTCTGGTTTATATTGTAACCAACGTTGCCAATTCCAACTAGTTCTTGCTTTCTTAATGGTGAATTCACTAGTGGTTGGCTTATTCCTAGATTTATTCTCTGCACTTATGGGGGTAACTTCAACATCATTAGAAACCGTAGAAGGCGGCTTTCCTAAGATAGACTGAGAGGCAGTAGTGGGCCTAGAAGGAATGCGTGTCCTACGTTTCTTATGACGATTAAGAAGAGAATAAGCTATACATTTTGTATGATCACCAGATGATACGCATTTACGACAAAACACACAAGATGCATTAATATTCAAAACATTCAAAGGTTCATCATTCGTTACATTTAGATTTTGATTACAATTTGCCAGATTAGAATCTAAATCTGACGCAACATGAGTTTTATTCAAATTCCTAAGTTGATCTTCTACTTCTTGAGCTTCTAGTGATCCTCTTTTACGTTGCCAGAGCCTATTCTTCTTTTTACTTTTTCGCTTGGGTCTGCTAACGCTATTAGTGGAGACTAGTCCTGTAGAAGTGGAGTTATCAACATTAGTGTTTTGAACAACATTTCCTTTAGCGGTTTTGTCTAATTGATACAATCCTGGTGCTATCACCGTGGTGTCAACAAACTTTCCTTTTTCAAGTATCTTAATTTTCTCTTTCAAATCGATGATGATGTGATTCTTATCTTGAATATTTGACTCAAGTACACCATTGCAATATTTGATGTCTTCGTGGTTTTGTTGATATGCGACATTTTCAATTATTAAATCCGCAATTTCTTTCTCGTATTTGAGACACAGACTTTTGAAAGACTCATTGTTTTTGCAAAGCTGACAAGAGTTTGAAATGTTTTGACTTTGAAGTTTCAATTCCGTTTCAAGACTTTGAGCTTGACACCATTCAAGCCTTTGTGTGAGTTGACAAATTTCTTTTGAAAACTGTTTTGTCACATCATCATTCTTTATTCTCAGCTTGTCATTTTCATGTTTAAGTGTCTCTAATTCCACGTTCAACAAGTTATTATCAACACAAAGATCATCCACAAGCATAGAAGTACCAGATTTATAGAGATCATTCATGATAACAGAATAAATATCAGCATGGAGAATTTGTTCCAAGACTCGATCAGCATCATTTTTTAAAACTCTATTTCTTTGCTTTTGAACCAAAATCTCATTTTCAGTAGAGTTGAAAACGTTTATCATATTTTTCACCTCGTTTTGAAGTTCCTGATCCCAACGTGTAGCACAGAGACGGAGGTGTTTGACAATTGGCAACATTTGTTTTTGAAAAATATCTCTCTTTTCTCGCTCGTAAGCGGATTGAAAAGTTTCAATTTTTATTTCAGAATTACGTGCAATTGTTTCCTCCAAAATTTCGATGTCTTCCATAAAAGTTTTGAAATAATTTAAGACACGACAATTTTTCGGTACAGGTGAAATTTCACCGGATGATGGTAAAGGACCATTGACTTGTGCTACAGTTTGGACAGGGGCCGCATTAGAGGATGAAACATATGATTCAGTGACATACCATGATTTCTCAGGTAATTCCTTTTGAGGAACAAAAGATTTAGAAATATGTGGAGCTTTTGAATAGTCATATGGTGTCCAATATTGAACATAACTCATTTTTGATCGACTCTCGTCTTCAAGTTCTTCCTCTTCCTCAGTATCAAACACAACAGCACGCACAATCGTATTATCAAGCAAATGGTCCATACTGTAAATTTTAGGAATTTCTTTAACTGCCGTGTGAAGAAACATTGATTTGAAATCGCCAAGTGCAAATCCTTTATCGGGTCTCGGTTTTAAAGTAAATTTCTGAATTGTTGTGACAGAGTTCCCGTGTTTGTAAACAATATTACGAAATTCTTTGAGTTGTTTTTCAAGATCAACAATCTCACCGAGTAAGTTATCTATATACTTCCTTTTTCGTATTTTATGTTCCCAAAAATCCTTTTGACAACTTGACAATTCTGTTTCTGTTTTTGAAAGTTCTCTTTGGAGACGTTCAACTTGCATTTTCAGTTCACATTTTTTACTTTCAAGTTTAGAAATCAACTTTCCGTTTGACTCAATTAAATCTTGCATTTTGTGCTGAAGATCTTGCTCTTTGTTGTAAGATTCTTGAAAAGCTTTTTCAAAACTTTTTGTATGTTTAATCTTGTCTTGCTGATTTGAAAGTTGTATTTTATAACACTCAATATCTCTTGCAAGTGATGCATTTGTTTCTTTTAAAACTTTGTTTTTCTCGTTGCATTTTATGATTTGCAATTGTTGATCATTCAGTCGTTTATGTAACAATATGAGGTCAGGGTCTGGATCAAATGATGGTTCATGTTGTTCTATATGATCATGTTTATCGTTCTCAATAGGATAATCAAATGAAATAACTGTGTCATCATCAAATATGACAACTGTGCTTATTTGTTCATCTGTTTGAGAAGATGAAAATGAGTCAGATGGAACAACTTGCGCCATATCCGATTCAGGAGCAGAAGGTGTAGCTATTTCATGTATTAAGCATGCTTTTTGGTCATGTACCTGAGACAAGCCGTCAGTGTCATACACTGGACCTGAATCATTAAACTGAAGTTCCTGCATGTTGGCCATAAGCATCACAGCTGCATTGGCTTCCAGATCTTCCATGTCATCATCGTTGATCACATTTGCCATGAAGTTGTTATCTTGTTCAGGGAAATGTCCATCTTTTTCATCTTGAAGAGCCATGAGTAATGCCTGCTTGTGAAACTTACTACCCCGAGTTCTCGGTTTGGGACATGCTGTCGCTATATGACCTTGTTCATTACAGTCATAGCACCACACTGCATTCCCTGAGTTGGAGTTCCTAGTTGCAACTGGTTCAGACCTTTGCTGAGAAGATCCTGAGTTGTTCCTGAACCCTCCATAGTTACTAAACCTCTGACCATTCCCATAATTTTCTGAAGAACTTCCTGAACCAGATCGACCATAGTTACGATTCTGAATTTCTACCCTTCCATCATTGACAACAGCTTGATTCCTTGTGTTAGAAGATGAACGTTGACGGTTGTTTGTTTTGTTGGAGAATTTGCTAAAAGCACTAGCAATAAGAGCAAGTCCCTGATTCAATGTTTTAAAGTCATCATCGTCATCGTCATTGGAGTTTGAGTAATACACTGCATCATTGTTGTTTAATGGAACAAGTTGAGTAGAAGCATTCTGTGGAGATGAATCATAAGGGACCATTTGGTTCGAGGTAGAAGATTGTGGATAACTGAAGTAGTTTTGCTCTTGAACATATGCATGATTTGACATTGGTGGTGGAGCATAGGGAGATTGAGCTACGAGTGCCAATGAATTTGGTGTTGGTGTTGGTGTGTATCCTCCTCGTAGAGCTCGATCTTTTTCAACTTCAGGTTCATGGTGTTTCAGAAAATCATACAACAAACCATATGATGCATCATGAAGATTTTTGGTTTGACGAACAAATGTCACATATTTATGCCAATCAGGGCCAAGACTACCAACAAATTTGGAGTTCACTGCGATCCTTGGTACTGTGATTTTGTGATGTTCCAGATCATTGACCACATTTGTGAAACGGTGATAGTAGGATTCAAGTGATTCTCCTGGTTCAATTGTGATGTCTGTGTATTCCATGTAGAGTTTGGATTCCATATCATCTTTGTTCAATTGAGTGCCTTCCATAAGGAGATGAACATGTTCCCACATAGCTTTGGCTGTTTTCTGAGCATCGACACTTCGATAAATTGGATTAGGTATACCTTGAAGTATATAAGCCATTGCATACTCATCAGCTTCACGATGTAATTTTTGTTCTTCTGTGAGTGCAGATTCTGGAAGAGGTCTATCACCAGGAGGACGTGGAGGATCAGCAGTTGGATCACCAATTTCAAATCTTGTTGGCCACTCAAATGGTCCTTCAAGTATCACTTGTTTCAAGAATTTCCCATGAGGTTTCTTTAGTTCAAGAAATCGTAAGAATCGACTTGACCATTGAACATAGTTCCCAGGTGTTAGCATTGGAGGTGTTTCAAGTGATCCTGCCTCATGTCTGGATTGTTGAGTTGTAATAACTTCATACATTCTATCAAACCAGTGAGGTTGTTTGGAGGAAAACTGAGTGTTTTGTTGTGACATTTGATATGGTTGTTGTTGAGGAATGATTTGATGTTGTTGCATCATGAGATATTGGTTGTTGATTAAACGGTTGTTGATGAAAGTGTGACTGTGAAGGTTGTTGATATGATTGTTGCTGATGGTATTGTTGTTGCTGATACTGCTGATGTTGTTGTTGAGGATTAGAGAAGTAGTAATGTGGTGGTTGAGACATCTTTGAACACTTGTGTAGAAATGGATCTTTGTAGAAGATTGAAATGCACGTTCTTTTGGTTAAGTACAGAATTCCTGGGGTAAGGTTAAATCTTACGCGTAACAATAATCTTACGCGTAAACTTTAGGTTATGCGTAAAGAGTAGTTTATGCGTAAACAATGAGTTTATGCGTAAGTTTCTCTTTACGCGTAAGCTTTGGCTTATGCGTAAGTTTAGACTTATGCGTAAGGTTAAAAAACCAAACAAATCTTTCAAACTTATCCAAGCTTGAAAGATATCCGAAGTCGAAGTATTCCACTAACTTATCCAAGCTAGGGAAGTACTGAGTCACCGTAACACAAGGAGAAGATCTTTGATGAAGTTATGCGTAGAACTCTGGCAACTTACGCCTAAGATGAACTCTTATGTGTAAGAATAGAACTTCTACGTAGAAAAAGTATCTTATGCGTAGGATGGGTCTTCAGCGTAGGACTTAGGCGTAGGAAACTGACTTAAGCGTAGGATTAAGGCGTAGACTTCCAAAGTTACTCGTAAGAACAGGGTTTTGACCTATGTTACTCGTAAGAAAAGGGTTTTGACCAAAAGTTACTCGTAGGAAGGACAAAAAGTACTGTTGACAGCTTTAGAATCGTACTATTCACGTAAGTTACGCGTAAGGTGGTCAGTAACTTGAAAAATCTCAAATTTTTGAATAAAAATGTTTAGAAATAAGGTACTTTTGATCAAATAACTTCACCAATACTTAGAAAGCACTAACTATTGAAGATTATGAGTAGAAAAAACCTTAAAAATCAAAACTTTATGCAAAATCTAAGCTTCTAAACACTATATAAACCTTGAAACTTATCCAAGCTTCAAGATTTGAGTGTAAGAAACAAAGAAAGAAGCAAAAGAAAGCAAAATACCACCCAAAATCCCACGTTAGAACCAAGAAACACACTTCAATCTCTATTAGGCGAATGATACCACTTGTTAGGTCACCATTTATGTAAACACAAGTATGATAATGAAAGAAATAAGATGAGAATTAGAGATGGTTGATTATAAGAAATGAGAGAAAAGTAAGAACAAGAGTTTCACTAAGATATTCAAATAACCAACAAAATGAAATGTTTACATAAGCTTAGTATATATAGGGGAGGAGTAGGGCAACACTCCCTTCCTCCCTCATCTAGCTTAAACGTGGGCTTTCAAGCCCATTGGAAATTATACTTAAGCCTTGTAACATAAAACATAGTGAAATAAATAACTAAGCAACCTATTACAAAAGGTAATGACCGAGACTTGACTAAAATACAAAAGTATGATCCCAACACTTCCGCTGTACCAAATTTTGGGGGTGTTACATTAGTGATCCTAGTCATTGGGCACTTTTTGCCTAGGGTGAATTTCCTTCCAGTAGGTCTCCATTGATAACCAACCTTAGTGAACACTTTTCCTGTTTTATTCCATACTTGTTTTACTCTTTTAACACTCGAAACATTCTTAACCAGAGATTTCATAGTGGATTTTAGAAAGGACACAACACAAGCATCATGATTACCATAAAATTAACATCCGTTACAAGTCTTACAAATAGCACCAGAATTCGAATTAATTACATCATTGTTAACACAAATGTTTGAATCAACTCGAGTCCTTTCATTAAGCATAACTTTATTGTTCCTAGAGGATTCTTCTACTTCCTTCATAAGTGTACTCTTAGCCGGCAAGGTCCTATTATTCTTTGTATTGCACCTAGGCTGTGACTTGCTAGCATTAGATACACCTTTTACTCCTGTAGAAGCAATGACGGGAACATTAGTATGATTAGTGGCTACTTGTTTACCAGTGATCATGATGGTGGATTGTGACATGGTTTGGGGATAATCTAATGTAACATGTTTGTTGCCACTGTTAGAGTGCGACGCAAATGACCTATCCAACTTGTTATCATCCTTGGGGCATGATCATATAGCATATTCTAATAATTCATGGGCTCTATTAGTGAGGAAGCAAGCACCAACAATAACGTCATCCTGTGGTTTAGGTATCCTCTCATCTTCAATGATTTCTCTAAGTATGGCCAGACAATCCTTAAGATTTCTAAGATAGTTGCTATGAACTAACTTATTGTTCCTAAGGGGAAGAGAGACATTCACAGCATCGCACGCATATTTCTTACAAGCATGTACATTGGAAATTGCATGATCACATGAAACGACGGGCATTTTACCCTTCACCATAGTCTTTAGATTCTCAATCTCATTTAACAAAGAAGTGACTCTTTCATTGTTTTGGTCACGTGTTATTTTAATAGACTCAAATAACTCTTTGTAACGTTGTTTAGCGTTTGACATTTCAGCACGAAGCCACTCATTTTCATGTTGTAATTCATTGATAATGCCTTGTTTCTGAAAGTTTTGAGAATCTATCGACTTCTAGTAATTGGTATTGGTCACGTCGCTTTTGTTCGACTTTAATTGTGCAATTTGGACCTTCAATTTCCGAATCGTGTTTGAGTGAGCTTGAATTACTTCATCCTTTTTGGCTAATTCAAAACATGCGTCAAACTCAGGAGCATCCGAAGATGTCTTGGCATTTGATATTTTTATGCTTTCTTCTAGATGTTGATATTTTAGTTGTAGGTTCAGATTATCAACTTCTAGTTTTGAGAAATTCCTGACCATGTTATCATGGTCGTCGTTTTGAATTTTTTCAGTAAGTTTGTAATTCTCCCCCTCAAGCTCAATCACACGATTCTGGAAGACATTCAAAGTAACCGACATTTCATGAAATTGTCGAGCAGATAATGTGGAGTCGGTTACAGTGTAAAACACATCTTTAGCAATGCAATTTGCAATCAAATTTTCATTCATAATGAGAATGTTTTTCCTGTCAATTTCACTGTATTTGAGATCAATAGCTAATTGGTTACCCTCACTTTCCACTTCATCAAAAACCTTTTTCATTTGAGTCACATCATCATTAATGGTGTTTTTAAGGCCCTCAAAATGTTCTTTGAGAAGTTTGAAAAATGGCATAACTTCAGTTAGGTAACACTGTTTTGTTTGCTCAAAACCCCTTTCCCCTTCTGTAATCCCTGTAGGTGTAATTCTTAATTTACATGTTTTCTCAAAGTCATTAAACAATTGACCTAGAACATACAACCCAATTAGAGTGTTACACTGTGTGGGAAGAGTAAATGGTACGAGGTGCCTGGGTGTGTTCAGGGGATAAATGGTTGGGTCAGCAATTCTAAAGATAGTGCGTGTGTTACCCACAATTCTTTCAGCTTTCATTTTTTCAATGTCTATATTCCAAAACACTTTGTCAGGAAGAATTCTCTTTTGAGGAACAAAAATGGCAGAATGATTATCATTCGCATAATCATAGTGAAACACAATATTATTAGCTATGCACTTAGGATCCTTTAATCGTTCAGCAAGTTTTACCCTAGTTCTATCCTCCGCCTCATCAATTTCGTCATAGGATCTCATATCAGGAGGGGCATGGTTAGGTTCAAGTATAGTGTTTGCATCATATAATGCAGGTTGTGCACCTAAACCATTTCTAAGGCATTTTGCTTTGGGCTTAGAGGCATCCTGTTAACTAAATTCATCACTTAGTT
The DNA here is from genome assembly GCA_030686995.1 of Artemisia argyi. Lineage (NCBI taxonomy): Eukaryota > Viridiplantae > Streptophyta > Magnoliopsida > Asterales > Asteraceae > Artemisia > Artemisia argyi. The sequence goes on along the minus strand of CM060695.1, from coordinate 24,172,931 downwards.
TCCTATGGTTTTGCATCATTTGAGCAGATTGAATGGTTTGGCCTTGTGTGTACAACTTATCTTCCAATTTATTTTTCAACATTTTGAGTTTTGAGAAATCATTTAGAAGTTTAGTTTCTTTATCTTTGTATTCGAGTTTGATTAATGTCAAACTTTTTTGAAACTCTTGTTTTTGTTTGACGGTTTGATCCAATTGGTTTTTTAAAAAAGCTAACTCCCTTTTCAATGTTTCTTGTTTGGAATTGTTTTCAGATATGTAAGTACGCATTTGCCATTCCATTTTCTGCCCACGTTCATTCAGCTCAAATTTAGCACGTTGTTCATAAATATTCACTTGATCTTTAAGGGTGTTAACTCTAGTAATCAAGGAATCATCAGGGTTGTATATCGTGTGCTCATGTACCTCATGTTCACTAGAGTCAATAGACGGCATGTCACTTGGTACAACAGGCAGTCCATTGTCATTCACATACATTTCATATGGGATATTATTGGTATTTCCCATATCAGTGGTGTTTGTGTTGACAATATTCTTGAGTTGTACCGAGTCACACACCCCCTACAAAATTGTAGGAGTATTCAGATCAGGATTAAGTGATGTTGGTACCTCAGAGATAGCAGATGTGATGGATGAGTCAGGATGCTGTGGAGAGGATGCAGCTGCAGACAGATTAGCCATGAAAATGGTTTGAGCAGTAGGTTCGTCATCTACGTCTGAGTCAAATGCATCACATTCTTCAACTTGAAAGATATTCGGATCATTTAGAGCCATGTCCTGAACAGGCTGATCATCCACATCAGCATCAAAGGTGTTCCCATCATTACCAGCCAGAAAGAGCAGAGCTTCTTCATCCAACACCGTCCCATTCTCTTGCGCCTGCATCAGCAACATCTTGTCCTTGAAGTACTCAGAGTTTTGAGGACGTTTTGGGAGAGTGCAATTCCTAGCTATATGGCCCAGCCCTCCGCAGTTATAACACTTAGGCTACTTAGCTTGTACTTGAAGAGCATTACCAACTCTGTACTGCCCATTATCTCTACCAGCATTTCTTTGATTGAAATTTTGTCTTCCCTGCACATTCTGCACCACCACCCTACCATCTTCTATGACTGCCTGATTACGTGGATTAGACAAGGTCCTAAGTTGGTTATTAGTTGATGGAAGTGCAGCCCTGAACTGTTGGACCAGTAAAGAAACTTGGTTGGAGAGATTATCAATCATCATGTCAGTGTGAGAATACCCAGAATCCAGTTGTGTGTTCAAAGCAGATGGTGAGGGAGTTGATGATTGACCATTGGTTGGTGTAGACCTGGAAGATGATTGTGATGGTTGAGATTGATCATTTGAGGTTTGGGTAAGTTGTTGAACATTAGAGACAAAGGCAAGAGATTCATTTGATGTTGACGGATTGAGCTTTTCTCGCATTAACCGATCATAAGCAGCATGTTTCTCATGTTGTTGGAGATATGCATAGAGTTGTTCATGATTAATATGCCTGAGGCCTTTGTTGAGCTTAACGGCTATAACAAACCTATCCCATTCTGGTGCCATGTTATTCACGAATTTGGAATTAAGCTGAATATTGGGCATTGTCATCTTGATGGCTCTCATATCATTAACCAGCTTGTGAAATCTGACGTAATAGTCAGTGATGCTTTCACCTGGGTTCATTTTGAAATGCTCAAATTCATCGTAAAGCTGAGACTCCCAATCTTCTTTAGTTAACTCAGACCCCGCAAGAAGCATTTTCACATTATCCCAGACAGCCTTGGCTTCAGTGTTGTAGTTGATAAGTTTGTAGACATCTTTGGGAAGCCCTTGAATGACAATATTCGATGCTCTGATGTCAGCATCATAGCGTTTCTTTTCTTCATCCGACAGCTCATTGTAAGTGCGAGGTCTATCTGGACCAACTACATCCGGTTGTTGATCAGTTGTTGCGACCGTGTCTCTAGTAGTACCCATTTGAAAGGGTCCCTCATCGATGGATTTCAAAATGTTGACCCCATTTTCCTTACCCAGACAATAGAGACAAATCCTTTGTGCCCATGATTCATAGTCAGTTCTGTCCAACATCGGAGGTCGGGTGTCAGACCCAGCAGCTTGAATGTCATCAGAGGATGTCGACATCACAAAATAGAAACTACCAAACCGCAGAGTAGGAGATACTCGCAATGAAGTGCACTAGTCGCAGAGATAGTTAACCGCAAATTGACCTAACCGCAGAAATAATGAACCGCAGATAAGTTAACCTCAGTGAACAAAGACCGCAGGACACTAACCGCAGAATGTACCAAACCGCAGAATAATCCAACCGCAAACTGAGCAAACCGCAGAATAGTCAAACCGCAAGTGAGGCTAACCACAAGGACCTAATCGCAGACCACTTAACCGCAGAAAGCTAAACACAATGGACTAACTGCAGACCACTTAATCGCAGGAGCTAAACACAATGAACTAACCGCAGACCACTTAACCGCAGGAGCTAAACACAATGAACTAACAACAGACCACTTAACCGCAGGAGCTAAACGCAGAGACAAAGGTCCAAAACTGTCACTTTCCTTGCGATTTGTTTGTATTCCCAAAATAGTAATCGCATTCAAACTAACCACGGATATCAGAAACTAAACGCAGAGAAGCAATGCAACAGTAGACTTAACCGCAACTTAGAAATACGCCCAAAACCTAATCCAAACTTCAAATAGATTAAAGATATGGTATAACCAACTAAAACACAATGTTCTACTAACACCAATGATCATAAAAGTACATCACTAATATGTCTAATAACACTAGAAAGATCAAACCAAGATGTTTTACAAGAAAGTGACTTCAAACTCACAAAACTACACAAAACCACATCAAATCCGATTCTACAAGGCCCTAAGATGAAACCGTGGCTCTGATACCAATTGTAGAATACTAATTAAGTTGGAAACATGATTTCCTTGTGGTTTGTGTGGCATTGGAATTACTAGTGAGAGAGGGAGAGTGGAACCTTGAGAGAGAAATAGTATGATTAGATTAAGATGAAATGAAGGTCCAACCCTCTCCACATGTGGAGAGGGCTATTTATACTTACAACATAAACGCCCACACCCGGGCTGTAGATCAGGCATACAGTGGGTGAAGACCCGTCCTTCTTCCACGATGTTACTTAAACTAATACTAACTAACTAATATATAAACTAACTACGAGCTAACTTAATGCTATTACAATAATCGGGTGACCGAGACTTTTACAGGAATATTTGTATTCCTAACATACAAGTAAAGTTTCATTCCAAACTAAGAGTTAACTTTTAACTTATATGGAATGTTACTTTTATATGTTCCACAATATATATGATTTAAGAAATTAAACATAATACTCCCACTAGCTTTTAGGAATACTTAGAAATTATCTTATTTCAATTATAAATCAAAACATGAATTTAATAATTAAACATAAGAGTAATCTTCTAGATGCATGCATATATCCATCCATGGATTATTTCACCTTGTACACTTCAAAGATTTATTTGAATTAATAAACTCCTTTTGATTACTTATCGTCATCGCTCAAGTAATCACTCAAGAAAGAGTTTTGATATTCCATTGTCAATTTCATAAATATGACAATCATAATCTTTATATATTTAATGTATTTAGAAAAGAATATTCAATCACAGTTAATCGCTTAATTGTGATTAATAATCTTGTCATAAAACATGCATTAAATACGTGCACAATATTGTCCATATGATTTCTATACAAAGATTTAAACCACAAGTGTTACCTTATCTTTAAAGAAACTCATCTTCATTTTCTAGTATAACTATTAAGATAAACCAAGTTTCTTAAATTGATTATCTTTATGGACAACATCTTAATCATTCATATCATGTATACTTTACCCAATTTCAAATTTGGTAATGTATCATAATGATTATTAGGTTTACAATAATCCTGTAAATCATAGCCCTCATCATATTAATCAAATATCTGAGATATATTACTATTCTATGAATGATAATTCCATCATCTTGAGATTTAACATTTAAATGTCAAACTTTATTATCATGTTGAGATTTAACATTCAAATGTCAAACTTCATCATGATATTTACTAGTGTATTTTAGAAGATTATGTATCTTGTAATTTTATCTTTTAAAGATCAAAACTCCCACTTGCTTTTCGCAATTTAAAGACTGTCTATAAATACTTAGCAAATAAAGCAACAATACAATGTTCTCTTTTGGGATATTACAAATACTTATTGACTGTTCCTGACTTTACTTTGTTAATAACCTCTTCATAAGCAGTTAAACAAATTTAGAACTTCAATTTAAGACTTAATGTAATTCATCACATTCATCACATTCCATCATATGATGATGTCTTATTAATCTTCTAGGTTGGAGTTTTATTAAATATTTCCAAGTCATACTCAATATTCTAACCTTGATAACTTTTTGGAAGAAAAGAAGTCATAGTTATCTTTAATCAAACAATATAACTATAGTTTGATTTTCCTAACTGAACATACCATAAACATTTGATATTTCATTAGTATTAATATTTTAAGACAATCTAACAATATTTAAGATAACCATATTCGTTTTGACTTGTCTATTTACCAACTAATTCATTTTAATGGTATAATAATTTTCAAGCCAATTACATGCTTTATAACACAAGTACTTTTGACAAAGTCACTTCATGTTCATGTCTCTACAAGAAAACATAAACTGTTGTAATCCTACTATACGTTATAAGTCATTTAACAATTTAATAACTTCATGTATATGTCTTAATTAAAAAACATAACAAGATAACGTCTTACTTTATTATAAGTCTTGTAACAATTAAAAGACTTTATGTTTATATCTTTACAATGAAACATAAACATGTTTAACTAAAGTAATTATGAACACCATCTTTTGGTTTCAATAGTAATTTCAAGTTAATATATTACTTCACAATAATGTAAATAACATTATTTCTTTATTTATTTATGTCATTCCAAGAACACATAAATATTCAGATTGAAGCAGCATTAGATTACTTTATTAATTTATGTCATTCCATGAATTCATAAATATACAAATTAGAGTAGTCTTAATATCATATTGACACATGTTCTAATAGGTATCTAATTTAAAAACTGCAAATTCTCATAGTTCCATTACATCTGTTGATCTGCTAGTAATGAAAATACGAAATTCACCTTGTTGTTGCAATCTAGCTAAGCTCTCACATAACATAAATTGTAACACCAAGTGTTTCTTGAATTAGATTAGTATAATTCATATTAGAACGTTATTCTCTTATCTTTTAGTCAAGAGAATCTATTAAATCATATCTTTATGAGTTGTTTCTTGCACACATTAAAGATAACATTTCTCCCACTTGTGCATGGAACAACCTCATATAGTTGATAAACAACACGCCATGCATTTGTTTATGTAGTCAATATGATTCTGTCATAGATTTTAGCATAACGAGTAGTTATAGAACAAAAATGTCTAGTAAGGAAATGTACAAGACTATCCTTAAAAGTATGAGTGTCTACACTTGGAAAGTAATTATTTTTAGCTACCAAGATGTCAAAGCTTGTAACTCCCACTGAATTAAAGATCATTACAATAATTCCTTATTTAGTAATAAGTACACAATACTCCCACTGAATTTAACAACATTGTAAATGTTTCATATCCAGTGACAACAAATATTGTGCTTTTAACTTTCCTACACCTTTAAATGTCCATACATAACAATTAATTATGCACTAAAGTGTGTTCTACTTTGTAAATGATGGACTATCCATCAAATGCGTTTAACTTGAAAAATTGGGCATGCAATTTCTTCCTTAACAGGTCTACCATCTCACAATGTATGTAGCACCTTTTAAATAGTCAAAACAACTAGATGAATAAACTAGTTTTTCTTTTACCATTTTTCGGTAATTAGTCTAGCTTCTAACTCATAAAATGTCATACATAATTTTCTGTTAACCAAATATCATATTTGTTACTAAGAATTTAATCACCGAATGAGGATGATGAAATCCCTATGAAAAATATTCGCAATTTTCTTAACTATTAAAAAATTTGCTATGAGTTAAATTAGAATTTAGACATATCTAATATTCCTATTATCTTTTCTCATTCATAAAAAGGAATAGGATTGTATCTCACTCTTCTTTCATAGAAAGGAGACTTTTTTTGTCTTTTAAGTAAATTATTCTTAATCAAACATTTGTTTGAAAACAGAACGGGATCAATTTACCAAAGCCCAAAGTACGTTTACGGTTTGAACGTTGCATTAATACATTAAAACGAATTACAAAATTTAATTTCAGTATTTTCGATAATTAGATCTTTAAGAAAATAAAATACCCATTGGTAAATATTCATATAAACCATAGTATTTTCTTAAAGCTAGGATCCTAATTGACATAGTACCATTACATCAGTTGATCTGCTAGTAATGATAGTATTCAACAAGGTAATTGTCGAACAATAATTGCCAATATCATATTGCAATTCCTGGATCATAATGGGATTTACATTCACAAAACCTTTGTAATGTAAGCATGTTTCATCCCCATCTTAATTCCTTGAGTCCAAGCTCTCACTTCCTACTCAATTTAAGTCGTCTAACTTAAAAACTGCAAACTCATAAATCCATTACATCAGTTGATCTGCTAGCAATGAAATTATGAAATTTACCTCTCCATTGCAATCTAGCCAAGCTCTCACATGACGTAAACTACAACTTCAAGTGTTCTTAATTAGATGGCATTCGACTTAATTTTATAAGGGTATTAATTTTGATGTGTAATCAAAATAATGTATGAAGAAGCATGCATACAACTTCATAACATTGGTTTTATAAAACAATTTTATTACCAATTCACTAAGAGTAAAATAGCAAAGTTTTGATTGAGGTATCGTGTGACATTTCTAAAAATTTCATGTCACTAATTTTAATATTCTTATTATTTAACAATTCTTTTTTTTATATATATAATTAATTTCGTCGGAAGCTATCCGCGTACGTCATGACACATTCAATTAATTTAACCACAACTAGACTATGTCCATTCTACACTTTCTATGCACCATTGTTTCCTTACAATCCTATTTTAAAAGTCAATTTTCAATTTTTTCATTTATACGCAAACCTTGCACCTTTTACATTTTACACGATTTAAATTTACGTTTTATGATTTTAACAACGTGAACCAACCTAGACTATGATGATTTTACATATTCTATGCATTTTAACCTATTTTCATGTTTACAATTAAATTTTATACTTGTCATTTCATTTTTATAGTTTACATCACTTTTATCAAGAACCGGTGTCACCAAACGCGTTTTTCAACTCACGGTTTCAGTTTTATTGACGTTTAAACACTCCGATAAACCCATGACTCAACTAATATATTAAAAGTAGTTATTTTTACAAGTGATAACATTTTTATATGTTTTGCATTAGATTACTACATGATTTTATGTTACGAATCTAAAACTCCACGTTTTTAATTACCGGGATCAAAACTACATTTTATAACACAACACTACACAAATAAACTACACACTAACCCTCCAATACCCAAATTTTCGTCCAACCCATAAATACAAGTTTATTTGTGGTGTCATATACTTTGGACACTTGTCCATGAGGTCTTACAATGATTCCACTACATTATCCCACCCATTTATGTTCTACCTAGTTTGTATCACCATAATACTCATCTTCCTTGCTTCTCTCTTGTTACCAACGACCCAAAACAGCCCCAACACCCCTTTTAACTTTTATTTTCACTACATTCTTGATCATAGTTGAAGAGCATAAGTTCTCTTAAGCTTATACTTGGTTTATTTCACTCAAAACATCATCAAATCTCATAAAATCTTAGGTTTTCTTGGAAGTTCTTGGCAAGAGTTTATTCAAGGGTTTTAAGGTGTTCAATGTCTTATATTTCAAGGTATTGTCAAGGGTAAATCAAGATGAAAAAGTTGGGTAAAAGATTGAAAGAAAAGGGTGCAAGGGTTATTGGTAAAATCATAGGTTTTGTGGTCCATTGTTCTTGATTTTCTTGTTCTTCAAAGATTGTAAGGAAACCAACCACTCCATTTTCATTTTATTTTTATTTTCACTACTGTAAATGTTATATTACTTGATGTATTTGAGCCTTATATAAATTATAATGCTTGGTTAGGCTTGGTACATAAGTTTAATCACTAGAAAACCCTAAAGGACTAGACATGCAAACTGTGAATCTGATTCAGGGGTAAAAACAGAATAAACTGATTTAATCAGTAAACATTGGAACTAAACTAAAAATATGTAGTTGTAGCCCTATGTCTTGTGGTCATTTTGACGGGTATTTCATCGAATAACTCATTACGATGATTAAACTAGAATTATTTTCGTGAAACATGTCACATTCTGAGTAACAGATTTGAAACGTGTATAAGTCATTTTTTTTGGGAATAACCCACTGTTACTCAAAACATAAAAGTTTTAGATAACATCTTAACTTAAACGTGGCCGAAAGCGGGGAATTAATCGGGTCAGTAAAACTCTATATATCACACTTTTCGCGGGACAGTTGTAAATCTGAAAACTGATGGACTGAATATTATGGACAAATAAATAGTTTTAATAATGTAATCAAATTTTTGACTCGGTGGGACCCACAAAACTTGTTAGTATAGATGTATACCTTTCTGGGGATATAAAGAACGGGAGTTGTGGACTTACGGTTTGTGAGTAACGGATTTTTGAAAGTTAATAAGTTATAAACATTTTTGACAGCTTTGGAATTAAAAATATAAAAATGCTTAAGTTTTATAAACTTTTGAACTTTAACTATATTTTGATCCACTTAAGTTATTTTGGACCATTTGGCTTAAATGGAACCTTTGAATTAAATTTGAACCTTAGGACTAAATTGGACACATAAAAAGTATAAGAATTAGTACCAAGCATAAGTAAGATAATAATTTATATATAGCTAAGTTGCATCAATGTTTATTTTCAAAAACCTAAGACAACGTATATATGTTTAGGTTCTTCGTAGAGCTTCGCGGCTATCTTTCTTCGCTTGCTTGATTGTGATTGTTCTTCCTTTGTTCACGGTGAGTTCATAGCCTCGCCTTTACTTACTTAGATTTTTTTTAAACCTCGCGAGGGGGATACATGCTAGTTTTACAAACTGAATACAAGTACTTTTTGGGTATGCTTGACCCGATTACCTGATTATAGACATTGAGTACCTTGCAAACAAGTCTCTAATTTCATGAACCGTTAATTACGTGCGTAAACGCTAGTATTATAGATATGCATATTTGGCCAGGCAGGCCTGTCCGGGTGAGTAGCGCTCATTTGACAACTGTGGGTCAAACGGACATATAATATTGAGAATTGAGGTAAATGGCAATTGAATACCTTGTGAGGGGCATTTAAACTGGCCAAGGTTCGGTGTCATGAGCTCGATGCTATAAATTTGATTTTTTTTCTTGACTTGTAAAAGGCCTTTACATGTCTAACTATGATTTATGCTTGTATTCAACTTATTACTTATTAAACTCTATGAATTCACTCAACCTTTGTGTTGACTTTTTAGCATGTTTTATCTCAGGTCCGTAAGTGACTTTCAGATTGGATGGGCGGTGCAAGAGATGGATATCTACATGATGGCTCATGTTTAAATAAAATTTTTCATTCGATAATCTTCTAAACTTTCAAAACTTATGTATCTTTTATCTATGTTAAAAACTTTTGGGACCTTGTTAACTCTGATTTATTAAATCGAGTGTGACATTTTATTAAACGTCTCTTTTGATGTCGTTTTATGTAACTTGTGTGTATGAACTATGAAGTGACACCCAAATTGGTATTCCGCTGCGTTGTAAATTTTGGGGGTGTTACAGAATGGTATCAGAGCACAAATTATAGTGAACTAGGTCTTTTTGTTTAAAAAAAAAAAAAAAAAAAAAAAAAAAAACCTTGACTATAATCATTTATTTTATTTTATTTTCAAAATCATGAGCTTCCATCATCTTGTCCGATATCCATGCGCGCCTACTCCTGAGCTTCCTATTTCTCCCTCGTATATATATATTTTAATCATGCTATATTAAAAATAATTATAAGAACTATAATTATTTCCTATCTTGTCCGATAATCCGCGAAATATCACTCCTTATATATGCACTTTATGCACAAAATTCCTTGTTGTATTTTATGCTATTCATGAGCATTATAAACTTTCATCCGGAAATTTATACACATCTCTTTGATTGCACCATCGTTATACGTATGCACATAATAAATATTATCACTTGCACTTGTAATATTTCTCGACCATCTTGCTTTTCTTGAAACATCAATATATTTCTATAAAAGGTTTCTCCAAGTGAATACTAAAATCTTCTTGACATTGTATGCGATTACAATGGTCTCTCTTATTTATCAAACATTGTATGTGATTACAATTGTCTCTAAACTCTTTCATTATTGTATGCTATATCATTTCATATAGCATCGAAACTTGTTACAATTTATCAATCTATTGGTTGTCTTACTCCCTGTGCACTTATATTTTCTAAGTATTTCAGTTTATCTTCTGAAGCATCGCTATTGATACTATTTTTCTAAAGACTATTTATATATACCCGATTTTCTCTCGACTACTTATATCTATTTACCATAGCACTACTTCTTATTTGTATAAAGGTTATTTTTCTAAATGCTTTACCAACTCTTACCCCCTTTTTACTCAACCTACAAAACATCATGTCAAACCTTATTTCTCTCAATTATGTACCTATTTCACCAAGATTACTAAACTATTAAATACGTATTTATTTATTTTGATGATCCCCTAAAACTTTCTCATACATTGTGGTCTCATTTATTTTCTCAAAAATCGTGAGTAATGCTATTAGCTTTAACAATCTTTTCATGACCTTACACAATGGTATTTTATCTGAAACCCGTCACATTCTATTTATTTACATTGGAAATTTCACTACCATGTTGTAAACAACTCCTTTATTGTCATATAAACTATCTTTCATTATATTAAAAATGGATTTACTATTCCCCCAAAGAATTACCTCATTATTACCTCATAAACTAATAACCTTATTTACTACTATTTTATAAACTGCTCTAACTAGTTCAAAATTTACTTTTGTCACCTTTTTACAAATCATTTGGTCAATTACCTTGTAAAACTAGTTTACTACTATCTTCTAAACCATTTTCACTACAATATTAATACACTCCTTGCCACTCTCTTACAAACTACTTTACCACCATCTTATAAACTTATCCACTAATGTACTACTATCAAATAAACTGTTTGGACTAGTTTTGAATAAACTATTTTGTTATCTTAGAAATCCTTACCAAAATTTTCACCACCTTATAAACGATTTTGTTATTATCTTATGAATTACTCGACCATGTTTTATTAACTAAAACCGTTGATTTATTATTGCCTCATGAACTATTTTGCTATTATTTTATTATTCGTCATTCTCCAATAATTCTTATAAATTGATTCATCATACAAAAGCTGAAGTTCAACAACTTTCTCTACATTCATCAAGCTCTCTTCTGAATCCTTCATTGTTAAAGGTCCGTGATTCTGGCCCGGTGTGAGCTGTTTTTATACTGCTTAAAACTTCTTTTTCTACGCATATTTGCCTTATTCGCTCATGTTATACACTCATACTACTTACTTATGATTGATTCTTTCGTATGTACAAACTTATATCACTCTTTCTATATAAGATATTTATGAAAACTCCAAGCTTGTCCAACAATGGACATATCACGAGTATAACTAAGTTAAGTATTTGAAAATTTTATCGAACCTCGGTTAAATATAGTCTAGTCACCTATATTTAACCTTGGGACAGTGGAACATAGTCTGACTACCTATGTTCGACTTAGATTTTTCAAATACTGAGAATAGTTATATGTGGATTATGTCTAATTGATCTTCTACTTGATCTTCGAGAATCACAAAATTTTTATGTGAGTATAACAATTCAGCGATATTCATACAATCGAGCAAAACAACTAAACAAATCCTCACTCTATCTTTATCACGTATAGTCAACCTTACTCCGCACCGTATTTCTGGACGACGAGAATCGAACCTCATCATTAGCTATTCTAGACTTTATTCCTAACAAGTATCCTCACCTTTTCGCAAGTGAACCATTCAGTGATTAAGACGAATTGAGCGCCGGGACGTCGCTCTCTTAAGGGGTACGTACTGTGACATTTCTAAAAATTTCATGTCACTAATTTTAATATTCTTATTATTTAACAATTCTTTTTTTATATATATATAATTAATTTCGTCGGAAGCTATCCGCGTACGTCATGACACATTCAATTAATTTAACCACAACTAGACTATGTCCATTCTACACTTTCTATGCACCATTGTTTCCTTACAATCCTATTTTAAAAGTCAATTTTCAATTTTTTCATTTATACGCAAACCTTGCACCTTTTACATTTTACACGATTTAAATTTACGTTTTATGATTTTAACAACGTGAACCAACCTAGACTATGATGATTTTACATATTCTATGCATTTTAACCTATTTTCATGTTTACAATTAAATTTTATACTTGTCATTTCATTTTTATAGTTTACGTCACTTTTATCAAGAACCGGTGTCACCAAACGCGTTTTTCAACTCACGGTTTCAGTTTTATCGACGTTTAAACACTCCGATAAACCCATGACTCAACTAATATATTAAAAGTAGTTATTTTTACAAGTGATAACATTTTTATATGTTTTACATTAGATTACTACCCGATTTTATGTTACGAATCTAAAACTCCACGTTTTTAATTACCGGGATCAAAACTACATTTTATAACACAACACTACACAAATAAACTACACACTAACCCTCCAATACCCAAAATTTCGTCCAACCCATAAATACAAGTTTATTTGTGGTGTCATACACTTTGGACACTTGTCCATGAGGTCTTACAATGATTCCACTACATTATCCCACCCATTTATGTTCTACCTAGTTTGTATCACCATAATACTCATCTTCCTTGCTCCTCTCTTGTTACCAACGACCCAAAACAGCCCCAACACCCCTTTTAACTTTTATTTTCACTACATTCTTGATCATAGTTGAAGAGCATAAGTTCTCTTAAGCTTATACTTGGTTTATTTCACTCAAAACATCATCAAATCTCATAAAATCTTAGGTTTTCTTGGAAGTTCTTGGCAAGAGTTTATTCAAGGGTTTTAAGGTGTTCAATGTCTGATATTTCAAGGTATTGTCAAGGGTAAATCAAGATGAAAAAGTTGGGTAAAAGATTGAAAGAAAAGGGCAAGGGTTATTGGTAAAATCATAGGTTTTGTGGTCCATTGTTCTTGATTTTCTTGTTCTTCAAAGATTGTAAGGAAACCAATCACTCCATTTTCATTTTATTTTTATTTTCACTACTGTAAATGTTATATTACTTGATGTATTTGAGCCTTATATAAATTATAATGCTTGGTTAGGCTTGGTACATAAGTTTAATCACTAGAAAACCCTAAAGGACTAGACATGCAAACTGTGAATCTGATTCAGGAGTAAAAACGGAATAAACTGATTTAATCAGTAAACATTGGAACTAAACTAAAAATATGTAGTTGTATCCCTATGTCTTGTGGTCATTTTGACGGGTATTTCATCGAATAACTCATTACGATGATTAAACTAGAATTATTTTCGTGAAACATGTCACATTCTGACTAACAGATTTGAAACGTGTATAAGTCATTTTTTTGTGAATAACCCACTGTTACTCAAAACATAAAAGTTTTAGATAACATCTTAACTTAAACGTGGCCGAAAGCGGGGAATTAATCGTGTCAGTAAAACTCTATATATCACACTTTTCGCGGGACAGTTGTAAATCTGAAAACTGATGGACTGAATATTATGGACAAATAAATAGTTTTACTAATGTAATCAAATTTTTGACTCGGTGGGACCCACAAAACTTGTTAGTATAGATGTATACCTTTCTGGGGATATAAAGAACGGGAGTTGTGGACTTACGGTTTGTGAGTAACGGATTTTTGAAAGTTAATAAGTTATAAACATTTTTGACAGCTTTGGAATTAAAAATATAAAAATGCTTAAGTTTTATAAACTTTTGAACTTTAAATATATTTTGATCCACTTAAGTTATTTTGGACCATTTGGCTTAAATGGAACCTTTGAATTAAATTTGAACCTTAGGACTAAATTGGACACATAAAAAGTATAAGAATTAGTACCAAGCATAAGTAAGATAATAATTTATATATAGCTAAGTTGCATCAATGTTTATTTTCAAAAACCTAAGACAACGTATATATGTTTAGGTTCTTCGTAGAGCTTCGCGGCTATCTTTCTTCGCTTGCTTGATTGTGATTATTCTTCCTTTGTTCACGGTGAGTTCATAGCCTCGCCTTTACTTACTTAGATTTTTTTTAAAACCTCGCGAGGGGGATACATGCTAGTTTTACAAACTGAATACAAGTACTTTTTGGGTATGCTTGACCCGATTACCTGATTATAGACATTGAGTACCTTGCCAACAAGTCCCTAATTTCATGAACCGTTAATTACGTGCGTAAACGCTAGTATTATAGATATGCATATTTGGCCAGGGAGGCCTGTCCGGGTGAGTAGCGCTCATTTAACAACTGTGGGTCAAACGGACATATAATATTGAGAATTGAGGTAAATGGCAATTGAATACCTTGTGAGGGGCATTTAAACTGGCCAAGGTTCGGTGTCATGAGCTCGATGCTATAAATTTGATTTTTTTTCTTGACTTGTAAAAGGCCTTTACATGTCTAACTATGATTTATGCTTGTATTCAACTTATTACTTATTAAACTCTATGAATTCACTCAACCTTTGTGTTGACTTTTTAGCATGTTTTATCTCAGGTCCGTAAGTGACTGTCAGATTGGATGGGCGGCGCAAGAGATAGATATCTACATGATGGCTCATGTTTAAATAAAATTTTTCATTCGATAATCTTCTAAACTTTCAAAACTTATGTATCTTTTATCTATGTTAAAAACTTTTGGGACCTTGTTAACTCTGATTTATTAAATCGAATGTGACATTTTATTAAACGTCTCTTTTGAGGTCGTTTTATGTAACTTGTGTGTATGAACTATGAAGTGACACCCAAATTGGTATTCCGCTGCGTTGTAAATTTTGGGGGTGTTACATATCGGGTTCACCAATTAAAGAATTACCAACAATTATCGTCCACTTATATCGTACTTTTGCATAAGCCCTAAGGCTTAGTGTTTCGGATAATCATTGTGGAATTGTGGTCAATCCACCCTTAAGATGACAGTGTACATGTAATGGTTGTTTGGTAAGTATAATTTACACACAAACGAGCGTTAAGACAGAATGTTGTCTATCTAAGGCCACAATTTAATGCGAAACCAACCTTTATACCCATCTTGTAGTGTGTAAACATCGGTCGGGCCTAGTTAACCATTACGTACAAAAACATCAATCAACCAATCCTTTGAAATTTAAACTCTTAAAACCAAAACAATTTCGCCATTTATTTAGTCCATATTATTTTTCTATTCAAAAATTACCTTTTTTCGTTTATAAACATGTCTCACATAATAATAAACAAAAAATAAGTAATACATAATAAAAAATAAACAACCAAATAAACATATACATAACATAACAATTAAATATGTATAAACATGTAGCCACATGCAAATTTTATTCAATAGTCATATTAATAATCAAGCCTAGGTGTATAATGCATTTATTCAATTAAGGCTTTCTTCTTCAAAGGAAAAAGAGCCACATACATCGATAAATCGATTGCGTAAGCCAAAACTAAACAAATACCACATAGCACATAATTGATTACTTAATATTGGAGTCTTCCCCAATTCGACATCTATTAATAAATTTACATGTTGCGATATAACTTAACATTTAATCAATATTCAATTTAAACCATTTAAATTCTTACACAATAAAATCCATGCAAATATGCACTTTTCATGGATTAGGCTTAACAATTAACATATTGCACCAAGATTGTTTACTAAAACGCATAACCAATTACATGACAACCTAGGGTTTCTAATCATATTAAAAATTCAAAAACAAAACCCTAATAGGTCAATTGACCTAATAAAAAAAATTAGGGTTAGGAATCGTAAAACCCTAAAAAAACATGTAATAAAACGAATCAAGATTCAATTTTTATGCGTTTCGATAATTAATTACACATTATAACGGCTCTAGATGCCACTGTTGGAATTATGATATCATGTCAATCATATAAAATAAACCAAACACATCAAGAGAGCATATGCGGAAGCGTTATAAAAAGATCATATAATATGTAATTAATTAATCAAATATAAATAGTAAATGTACCGTAGTGATTCTAGCCCAAACAAGAATCAAATACAATCTTCAACTCAAGAACCCTAATTAGGGTTTATGTGAACAAATCCAAGAAACAAACAATGATGTGTTTGATTCACGATCTTGTACACACGTACTACTTCAAGTAAATGTTTATGCAAGTAAAGCGAGCACAAACACTAGAAGAATAACAAAGTATTCAACTCCCTTAAACTTTAATGGGGTGTCGAAATCTTTGCTAGGAGAAGAGAAGAGAAAACACACAAGATTATGTGTTCAAGTTAGGAGAAAACAATAAAACCTTGTGTGTTTATATAGGATAGAAAACTTGGAACAAAAGCTTCACCAAGCGATGTGGGATACCCTTAGCCAATCGACCCTAACCAACCCACAAGGGTTCTAGAGCCTTCTTGACATTCCAATTTTCATCTATAGTCCCTTTCCTTTTATTCGTCTAACGGTCATTAACCATTTCTATTAAATGTTAACGATCCTTACGTGTTTATGTTCTAATAATTAATATAACATTTATATATAATTATTATTCATTTACTTTTCATACGTAAAGTGTGCAATCCCGTGATCTCGAGTTCAATCCTAACATACAACTACTAAAATAATGTCCATAATCTAACAATCATGACCAAAAGTATGGTGATGAGCTGGTTCAACGCTCCCACCCGCAAACCTAACTATCGCAGAAGTCGGGTTTTCCCTAACAATCTTCATTAGCCCACCCGGCATTATCCCCACTGGCGTAAACTCACCCCCCTCTGCCAATTCACATATTGCGAAAGAACTATTATTGCAATTACCATTATCACCATTTTCATCCGAAAAAGATTGCTTGTTTCCTATTTT
Organism: Artemisia argyi; assembly: GCA_030686995.1. Taxonomy (NCBI): domain Eukaryota; kingdom Viridiplantae; phylum Streptophyta; class Magnoliopsida; order Asterales; family Asteraceae; genus Artemisia; species Artemisia argyi. Next base: position 24,155,600 of record CM060695.1, on the reverse strand, counting down.
TGACATTTCACCTACCGAACCACCGAGAAAAGACTTATCAGGCCAAGCTTCGGAATTCGAGGCAGGACAAGACGACTTAAAGGGTGTATTCAAAAACTTAACTAACATCTCCACCTATAGGCAGTATCACTTGATATAATTATAAGCCAGAATAGCCATTGATCCATTGATAATATTTGTTTTGAAAACTTGTTCCGTTTGACCTATAACCGTATGTGTCAAGGTTTGTGATGTGAAGTAGTACTGAGCAGGTTATTTTTATTACTGAATGTCATTAGTTAATGAGGATTTACAATACTTTAGAGCTTTTCTTCCTTTTACCATTTGCTGTTACATATATCATTCGATTCATTACACATAAAGTACTAGTCTCTAGTCTGTTCTTATTCAATTTAACAAATTTGTGAATGTTATTTTATAAAGGGACGCTTTAACGTTCTACTATGGAATTAGTAAGGAACTCGTTTTAGTAACACATACCTTGATATAAATAGACTCTGGGGTATATACAAATTCATATTACAAAAAAGGAACCTCGGCAGTTGTAATCTAAGCTTTCATATCCGTTGTAATTTGCAAACTTATTGTCCTCAAATTTGATCACTGGATACGAGTTACACATATGCATGGATATGTTGAGGTAGAAATGTAGAATCTTGTTCATGAACCCATAAGCAGTTGTGTTTTTTACGGTATTCAATACTACTATAAGATAGGCATAAGATAAACAGAACTACTTAGGTGTCCGGTGTGACACCGACCACAATCGATTTTAGGTCTACGAACTGCAATTATTTTTTGAAAAGTGTTGTTTTTTCGTGCAAGTCCCAATCATATGTTCATGTTGATTTTTTTAATGATGCAACCTATTTAGTCCAAAAAATTGTGTAACAACTTATCCGAACTAAGCAATAGCACTATCATTAATATCTTCATCCATCTCAATATCCCCCACGGTACAGGGATAAAAATTGTGTAAACTAGCCAAGTCAGTTGAGTATTGCCAAGCTCGAGCTCGACTAGCTAGAGTACTAAAACTCAAGCTCGAAACTCGACTTGAGCTTGGTCTAGTGCTAGATTTCAAGCTCGAGCTCTACATGTCATATAAAACTCGGGCTCAAACCTCAACTTGAGCTCGAATAATTCTGCATTTTAGCCTCGAACACGAGAAATAATCGACATATAAAGCTCGAATCGACTTGTATGATAATAAGCATGATCTTCTTATAAATTTGTGTGCTAAACATGACTTATTGAGTAATGTGACTAGCTAGTAATAAAAAATAAGTTGATAGTGTTATATATAACGGTAATACTCTAATTTGATTTCTTTAATCTTTAGTCCCAAACATGAAAAAGATATTGGTATTTTTGCTTTTGTTTCTGATTAATTATTCTATGTCAAATTAATTTATCTAAATTTATTTTCTCTAACCACTTCATTTAACCCAATTTATCTCTATAAAAAAAGCCCTGACATATGTGGACCATTTGGCTCATGAAGGGGGCAAAGTGTCATATTCCAAACTATAAGGTTCAGAATTGTCACTCATCGTGACAACAAAACAATAGTACTATGAATGAAAACCCACTTCCCAATTTCCCCAAAATCAGATAAGTATAAAATTTTGGGTTAATTCCAAATATAACCAATTTAAACCCCTAAATGTCATATTTACCCAAGTAAAAGTCAAAATGCCATATATACTAATGCGTGGGAATTGCACAAGGCTTTACCTCTCGAGGGATCTCGAGAAGCTTACAACCCCCACCAGGCAGTGTACTTGAGCGTTGTAGTATAGTATAGTGACAAGTACTGGGGGATTGATCGTTCAACTCAGGAATAATGTCGCTAGGATTAGAAAGCCTAGAAACTAGGTCTAGAGGTGAGGGATGATTCTTTTTGTATTTTTATATTTTTATAAAAGCAAGTAAAATCTCGGGTTTTGCAAGAGTGGGCGGAATTAGTTGCTAGCCAACTAACCCAAAGACTAAGATGCAATCAAAATAAAATAACAGAAATGTAAATAAAGCTAATTAAACTAATGTGGTGTGAACAATAGATGGGAGAATTGTGTTTACTTAGATTTCACTACACCCTAGATATCTTTTACAGGTTAATTGTTTGTTACAGTTGAGTGGATGACTGGTTATTGTAACACCCCCAAAATACCGCAGCGGAAGACTGTGTCATAGGGGTGCTACTTCATAATACAAAGTACAAGTTATAGAAAACGAACTCTAAATGAGACGTTTTGAAAAGTTACCATTCGATTAAAGAATTCAAAGTTACAAACATGAGATTCCAAAGTATGATACATAAATGTATACAAAATGTTTTGAATGGTAAATGATAAAAGCGTGAGTCTTCAGAATATGCAGCTTGACTCTAAGTTCCACGCACTAGCTATCGCCTTACTAACCTGAGATAAACATGCTAAAGTGTCAACACAATGGTTGGTGAGTTCATAGAGTTTGTCTTAAAACAGTTGAAAAGCCTTAAAAGAATGTTCACACAGCAAAGGCATCGAGAATCCACTCAGTTGCAGGTCCCGCCATAAGAGACTTGCAACCTGTGTGTTCACAACCCACTACTAATATATACTCCCTCCGTCCCATTATAAGTGTCCACTTTGACTTTTTAAAGTCTTTCTTGTTCAACTTTGACCATTAATATTTTTATTTGTGTTATATAATACTTGATGAAAATTATACCAATAGAAAAGGCATTTAAAACCTAATACATTCATATATTTTTCATCAAGTTTTATGTAACATCAATAAAAATATTTGTGGTCAAAGTTAAATAGGAAAGACTAAAAAAAGTCAAAGTGGACACTTATAATGGGACGGAGGTAGTAGTTTCTAAAGACATGTATAAGTTCATCAAAACAATTAAGCAATTAGTAGTGAGTCTCTACTTCATCTACGAAGACCTCACTTGGGAGCCAATTCCCAAAGACAACTGGGAGCCACTTCCCAAAGAAAACTGGGAGCCACTTCCCAAAGATAAAAGTTTGCTGGGAGCCACTTCCCAAAGATAAAAGATTACTGGGAGCCACTTCCCAAAGTATAAAACAGTCATGTATGTATGAAATCAAGTATAATGCAATCAAGTATAACACAATCAAGTATAAAGCAATCAAGTATAAATGTTTTGAGTATTTGTACAAGTAAGCAAGTAGTTGAGCATGTATCCCCCCCAAGAGTTAAAACAAGTATGAAAAGAGTAGGGGCTATGACTCACCTTAAGCTTATGTAATGAGAAATGAAAGTGGTAGTCGAATCGCGAAAGTCTCTAAGAGCAGTCTATAATAGAACGTTGCGACTTAGGTTTGGAGTAACGTCTAAGAATACGACGAATTGCCTATATATATCTTGCGTAATGTTCATGATGTAGTACTTAGTATATAGTGTAAGTCGTTGAATATAAGTGGTCTATGAAACATGTATAGTTTGTATATCTCTTACTACCGTTCAGGCCGACATAATTCAGAAGTCATGTAGTAAACGTTCGAGGAGCCAGGACACTTTAATTCGTAAATCCACAACTCATCTCGACGGCTTACTTAATGAACTCCTCACATGAGGCTCCCTACTATTGTAGTATTTGATAACATATATATAAGTTTTTGATCTTTAAAAGTTATATGGTCTTTAGCCGTGGCTTTGCCGTGACCTTGGTTATTGTTACCATGGTCTTAAGACTCAACCTTGGCTTTAGCCATGGTTGTGGTCTTAGCTTTAAGTCATTAGACCTCTTGGTCTCATCTAATTATAATCATTATATAGTAACTTTGGTCTAAAAATGGGCTGTTAAGAATTTGAAGAAATTATCACTCGGAAAGCATTTTCAGGGCTCGAGCTTCTTTGTTCCTGAACGAAAACGTCGTTCCGGACAACTTTCGTGTTTTAACTTTTTGATGAATCGGACCAGAAGGGTGACTTTCAAAATCAAAATCTGATCAGAATCCTATTTAGGCAGTTTTGCCGTTTTGGTTTCGCTAACTTCTTATGGCCATAACTTTTGATTCGGGTACTCGTTTTGGGTGATTCAAATTGCTATGTTTTCCTTGTTAAGTCCTCTTTAACAGTAAGTAAGTGTCAAATATCATAGTTGTACTATTTTGGTCGTGGTTCTCCATAAAAATCACTAGTTTGCTTGTTTACTTGTCATAAGTTAACATATGTATACCAATACTTGTTTTACTAGTTTTTATACATCATGAACACAATACAAAGACCATATATAGCATGAAAGAAACATAATAAGCATGAAAATGATATTGAGCAAGAAAGTGTATAAGGTTTCTTACAACTTTTGGCTTTCACTTAAGAAAGGAAGTCAAGTATAGAACTAGGACACTAAACCTAATCTTGCAAACCCTTTACCACAACTCTTGTAACCCTTGCTAGCCTTGATCTAACCCTTGTGAAAATCATTTAACTTCAGCCCTAGTAACCTTGTGTAGCTCCTAAATCAACCATGGAATCACCAAACAAACTTGAGAACTAGGTAGAGAATACTAAGACATTGAACTTTGTAGTGTAACATGTAGTTTGAAGATCAAAGGATCATGGTGCTAGGTATTGATCTTGTGGCGTTTTTGTTGATGAGAAAGGAAGCAAATGAGCTTGCTTTTATACTAAAAATGAGGAGGTTAGGAAGGTAACTAGGAAACTTACAACACTTGGAGACCAAGTTGTAATTAAGTAGGATCTAAAGAATCAATGGTCAAGATCAAGCCACAAGTGTGAATGCCCCCCCCCTAGTGGCGGTTCATAACTCTTGGGGAGCAAGTGTGGACTTTTGATGGTATTATCCTAAGTATGTAGCTAGTTTTGACTCCGTAAGTTGCTAACCGTAAGTTGTTAAGTCACGAAACGTAAAACCGGGTATCCTAAAAATATGAAATTTATAAATATGGTAGAACTTATCAATATACTCCATAATAAAATATAAAATGAGTGGTAGGTTCTATCGGGTGCTAAAACCCTGCTAAAAACTGGAAACACGGGTCTAAAACGCGTAATACGTAAAACGTACGAAAGTTGCGTAAAATTGAGAAAAGTAAAATGTAACTTTTCTAATAGGATACTAATGACTTAAAATGACTTATAATGTCTAGGCTGGGCTCAGTCTAGTGTCGGTTGGTATTTAATGTCTCTAAACTTAAAAACCGTAAGCCCAAAAATCAAGGAATGATTTATAAAATCAAGGAATGATTTTTGGTCATAGGAGGAGGGAAAAATATGTTGACTTTTTCTAATAAGTTGAAAACTCAAATCGTCTTAGAAACGCGGTGCAGGTATAGGCTAAGGTTACGGCTGAGTAAAAACGTTTAAAACTGAAAATTCCAGTTTTTCACGGCCGAGGTTTATTTTGGTCATATTTTTCTCAGTCATGATTAATTCTATAATTAATCATGAGAGTACTAAACATTTTTCTGATACGGGGAAAATTAATATGGTCGAGTTTCGTTGTGCGTAGAATTTTTGAATGACGTTTTACCCTAAAACGTGTAATCCCGTGTAATTCCTTAATAACTTTCACGAAAATAATCTGCTGAATGTCAAACTTTTAATTTGCCATAGAAATGATTTATCACTCGAGGCCAAGAAACAAAAATCAAATTTCGGGAGAATTTCGGGAAAAATGAATAGTAAAAGTGAATAGTAAAAGTGAATAGTAAAAAGTGAATAGTGAAATTTTCGGGAATAAAAGTTAACCTGAAATTGCGAATTGTTACAGTCTCTACCCCTTAAGGAGAACTTCGTCCCGAAGTTCAGTTGATGTTAACTACTTACGATGTGTCTAAGAGAATTCGGGATCTCTAATATATTGGTGTTCACTCTGATTCGTCTAAGGTTCTGGTTAAGGAGTTGTATCGGCTACAATTAAGCCCACTTATTTATAACACATTACTTACATAAAGAAGCGTCCAAATTTATGTAAGTAAGGTCTCATAAACTTATGGTTCGGTGATTTACAATTTCTTTATTTAAATGAAGAGGCGTCCCAATCCATTTAAATAAGGAGATTCTAAATCATCCTACTTAAGAATTTCCGGCACAAAATCCGCCTTCTGAGGCCGATAGTAAGATAATCAAGCCATCAAATCCCTAAAGCTAAGCAATAATATTATTTAACTCAAATCTTGTGTCTCATCAAACAAGAACTGTCACAAGATCAAGTTAAATAATTAGTTATTACTGACCTCCATGTTTTTAATAACTCGACGAATCTCTGGGGCTCCTTATAATACTAAAGTCACATCATCTAACAGCGTGGAACTAAACCAACAACTACCAAAAAGCATATGCGTATGTAGTGTGTGTAAGGCAAATAAAGAGGAGAGTCCTAACGTATATAGCAGTTATAGTCTAGGCACTAAATGCAACCTAGTTCTCTATAACCAAGGCTCTGGTACCAATCTGTAACACCCCCAAAATACCGCAGCGGAAGACTGTGTCATAGGGGTGCTACTTCATAATACAAAGTACAAGTTATAGAAAACGAACTCTAAATGAGACGTTTTGAAAAGTTACCATTCGATTAAAGAATTCAAAGTTACAAACATGAGATTCCAAAGTATGATACATAAATGTATACAAAATGTTTTGAATGGTAAATGATAAAAGCGTGAGTCTTCAGAATATGCAGCTTGACTCTAAGTTCCACGCACTAGCTATCGCCTTACTAACCTGAGATAAACATGCTAAAGTGTCAACACAATGGTTGGTGAGTTCATAGAGTTTGTCTTAAAACAGTTGAAAAGCCTTAAAAGAATGTTCACACAGCAAAGGCATCGAGAATCCACTCAGTTGCAGGTCCCGCCATAAGAGACTTGCAACCTGTGTGTTCACAACCCACTGCTAATATATAGTTTCTAAAGACATGTATAAGTTCATCAAAACAATTAAGCAATTAGTAGTGAGTCTCTACTTCATCTACGAAGACCTCACTTGGGAGCCAATTCCCAAAGACAACTGGGAGCCACTTCCCAAAGAAAACTGGGAGCCACTTCCCAAAGATAAAAGTTTGCTGGGAGCCACTTCCCAAAGATAAAAGATTACTGGGAGCCACTTCCCAAAGTATAAAACAGTCATGTATGTATGAAATCAAGTATAATGCAATCAAGTATAACACAATCAAGTATAAAGCAATCAAGTATAAATGTTTTGAGTATTTGTACAAGTAAGCAAGTAGTTGAGCATGTATCCCCCCCAAGAGTTAAAACAAGTATGAAAAGAGTAGGGGCTATGACTCACCTTAAGCTTATGTAATGAGAAATGAAAGTGGTAGTCGAATCGCGAAAGTCTCTAAGAGCAGCCTATAATAGAACGTTGCGACTTAGGTTTGGAGTAACGTCTAAGAATACGACGAATTGCCTATATATATCTTGCATAATGTTCATGATGTAGTACTTAGTATATAGTGTAAGTCGTTGAATATAAGTGGTCTATGAAACATGTATAGTTTGTATATCTCTTACTACCGTTCAGGCCGACATAATTCAGAAGTCATGTAGTAAACGTTCGAGGAGCCAGGACACTTTAATTCGTAAATCCACAACTCATCTCGACGGCTTACTTAATGAACTCCTCACATGAGGCTCCCTACTATTGTAGTATTTGATAACATATATATAAGTTTTTGATCTTTAAAAGTTATATGGTCTTTAGCCGTGGCTTTGCCGTGACCTTGGTTATTGTTACCATGGTCTTAAGACTCAACCTTGGCTTTAGCCATGGTTGTGGTCTTGGCTTTAAGTCATTAGACCTCTTGGTCTCATCTAATTATAATCATTATATAGTAACTTTGGTCTAAAAATGGGCTGTTAAGAATTTGAAGAAATTATCACTCGGAAAGCATTTTCAGGGCTCGAGCTTCTTTGTTCCTGAACGAAAACGTCGTTCCGGATAACTTTCGTGTTTTAACTTTTTGATGAATCGGACCAGAAGGGTGACTTTCAAAATCAAAATCTGATCAGAATCCTATTTAGGCAGTTTTGCCGTTTTGGTTTCGCTAACTTCTTATGGCCATAACTTTTGATTCGGGTACTCGTTTTGGGTGATTCAAATTGCTATGTTTTCCTTGTTAAGTCCTCTTTAACAGTAAGTAAGTGTCAAATATCATAGTTGTACTATTTTGGTCGTGGTTCTCCATAAAAATCACTAGTTTGCTTGTTTACTTGTCATAAGTTAACATATGTATACCAATACTTGTTTTACTAGTTTTTATACATCATGAACACAATACAAAGACCATATATAGCATGAAAGAAACATAATAAGCATGAAAATGATATTGAGCAAGAAAGTGTATAAGGTTTCTTACAACTTTTGGCTTTCACTTAAGAAAGGAAGTCAAGTATAGAACTAGGACACTAAACCTAATCTTGCAAACCCTTTACCACAACTCTTGTAACCCTTGCTAGCCTTGATCTAACCCTTGTGAAAATCATTTAACTTCAGCCCTAGTAACCTTGTGTAGCTCCTAAATCAACCATGGAATCACCAAACAAACTTGAGAACTAGGTAGAGAATACTAAGACATTGAACTTTGTAGTGTAACATGTAGTTTGAAGATCAAAGGATCATGGTGCTAGGTATTGATCTTGTGGCGTTTTTGTTGATGAGAAAGGAAGCAAATGAGCTTGCTTTTATACTAAAAATGAAGAGGTTAGGAAGGTAACTAGGAAACTTACAACACTTGGAGACCAAGTTGTAATTAAGTAGGATCTAAAGAATCAATGGTCAAGATCAAGCCACAAGTGTGAATGCCCCCCCCCCCCCCTAGTGGCGGTTCATAACTCTTGGGGAGCAAGTGTGGACTTTTGATGGTATTATCCTAAGTATGTAGCTAGTTTTGACTCCGTAAGTTGCTAACCGTAAGTTGTTAAGTCACAAAGCGTAAAACCGGGTATCCTAAAAATATGAAATTTATAAATATGGTAGAACTTATCAATATACTCCATAATAAAATATAAAATGAGTGGTAGGTTCTATCGGGTGCTAAAACCCTGCTAAAAACTGGAAACACGGGTCTAAAACGCGTAATACGTAAAACGTACGAAAGTTGCGTAAAATTGAGAAAAGTAAAATGTAACTTTTCTAATAGGATACTAATGACTTAAAATGACTTATAATGTCTAGGCTGGGCTCAGTCTAGTGTCGGTTGGTATTTAATGTCTCTAAACTTAAAAACCGTAAGCCCAAAAATCAAGGAATGATTTATAAAATCAATGAATGATTTTTGGTCAAAGGAGGAGGGAAAAATATGTTGACTTTTTATAATAAGTTGAAAACTCAAATCGTCTTAGAAACGCGGTGCAGGTATAGGCTAAGGTTACGGCTGAGTAAAAACGTTTAAAACTGAAAATTCCAGTTTTTCACGGCCGAGGTTTATTTTGGTCATATTTTTCTCAGTCATGATTAATTCTATAATTAATCATGAGAGTACTAAACATTTTTCTGATACGGGGAAAATTAACGAGGTCGAGTTTCGTTGTGCGTAGAATTTTTGAATGACGTTTTACCCTAAAACGTGTAATCCCGTGTAATTCCTTAATAACTTTCACGAAAATAATCTGCTGAATGTCAAACTTTTAATTTGCCATAGAAATGATTTATCACTCGAGGCCAAGAAACAAAAATCAAATTTCGGGAGAATTTCGGGAAAAGTGAATAGTAAAAGTGAATAGTAAAAAGTGAATAGTGAAAATTTCGGGAATAAAAGTTAACCTGAAATTGCGAATTGTTACAGTTATATTCCTTAATAACAATCGTGGGGTGGCGTACGTACTTCCCCAACTCTATAAGCTCCTACTTCACTCCTATGTCGAGCCTGCAAGAAGCTCCTAACATGGGATCACTAGAATTCGCTCATGCATTAAATACAACCATAAAAACCTAGTACGCATTGGTTCATGTTTCTTAAGACGTTCAAGCAAGTTACACTATGGAAGTCTGCCAGTTTTCTTATGCCTAACATCGAAATCATTCATCCATTACAACTATAAACAAGCAATCAACCTATAATCAACATCTAGGTTTCATTACATCTAAGCAAACACACAAGAGATCTAGCCTAGCATGTTAAAATCAAGACAAGCGTAAGATATATTCAAACAACACATAGACATATTGAATGAATTGAAAGGATACTTATCTCAATTGAACATGAAGGGTTTCAAGGGGTGAAAACCCTTGAAAATACTGTAAAAGTCGTGCTAGGGTTTATTAAAGTCGATCCTAAAATTCTCCTCCCTTTAGAATGAAAATTACAAAGAGTATATATAGATTTCCAAAGGTGACGGCGTCAAGAAGAAACTTCTGACGCCGTCAACCCGCCGCCCATAATATTCTCGGACCGCATAGATCCAGATCTGACGCCGTCATGTGTAATGTTGTTCTAGGCCGTCACCACTTTTACTCTTAACGGCCATGCTTTGACGTCGTCACAGTTCTACTGGACCGTCACCACTTTTGCTCTTGACTCCGTCATCAAATTGCTCTTGACGCCGTCAGGTACTGTTCCAAGCAAGGAAAATTAAGACTTTGCCGTTTTCTTCACTTTTATGCTCCAAAAACGTCCAAAATGCTTCCTTTTCCAGAATTCACTCCAAAAGTACCTAAAATCACAAAAGGAACGATTTAGGGCAATATTTGATTAAATAAATTCCAATTCCGGCTTAAATGACCTCCTAAAAATGGATCATTTTTCGCCTCATCATATACCCTTACACTTGAGATTTGCTTGTCCTCAAGCAAATACGCTTTTATTCTAGTCAAAATACAAGTTAGGGGTCATTTAACACTAATATAAAAGTAATTACAACAAATAATCGTTCCACTAAAGACCAAAGACAAGCACGGAGGTCATACACTAGCACCTCACAAATAGTGTTTAGATATTCACATCTCTCGGGTGTAATAAAGTATATATCACAATATGGAAATAGAAAACATCTCTCACTACCTGTCATAGCAAAATAGATTACCATAGGCTTGGGAAAGGATCAAACCTCCACCACATGGCGTAAGCACCTAGGATAAACTATCAAAGAGGTCTTTCAAAGGGTTATAACGTTAGGTGTAGGGATATGGAATACACGGTTTTGTTGGATAAAGGCAATCTTTACTGGTGGCGAGTTAATCATCTTGGTTAATTACATGTACAATATGGCGTTGCTAAGCCAATACTAGACTCGACTTAAGCTAATGA